>OX465292.1:99823247-100145747 GCA_949987695.1 Merzomyia westermanni | reverse complement strand
ACGTTTTCTCTAACATCGATATTTCTTTGACGTATTGGTCGTTTTGCGCGAGTTTTAGGAGGTATTGCTCGCTCCAAAGTAGCATATCCCTGGTTGGTCCGACTGAGTGTTCTTTTCTTTCGGGATCTCCCTTTGCTTTCGAATTTTCGATGAACAGTTCCGCGAAAGCTAGTGATCCAAGTAAACGCTCCCATTTAGAAAAACGGCTAGTGTCTATGACAACTTGTTTCTGAATTGTTACGGCGACCTTCTGCAACTCGAGATCCTCATGGCATACCTGTAGACTTTCAGATTTGATTACGTTTTGATGAGGCCACTCACCTTTTGTCAGCTTCAGGAACGAGGGCCCTGTGAACCATACGAATTCTTTGTTGAATTCTGGTGACCGACTCCATTTCGTTGCTAAATCAGCAACGTTTAACTTCGTGGGGGCATAATTCCAATTCGCGACTTCGGTTGACTCCTGAATCTGAGCAATTCTAAACTTCACAAAATGTTTATATTTTCTGGGATCAGAGTTCAGCCATAATAGGACCGTTTTAGAATCGGACCAAAAAAATGTTTGTTCGATTTCCAAGCTATGTTGTGCTATAATTGCGTCAGCTAAACGAGTACCCAAAACTGCTGCGAGAAGTTCCAATCTTAGAACGGAGACTGGTCGTAGTGGCGCGATTTTCGTTTTAGAACCTACCAGGGCTAACTCCACAGCCTGGTTATAGGCAATTCTAAAATATGCCACCGTTGCTTATGCGTTCTCACTGGCATCTACGAAAACATGTAATTGCACACTGTTTCTTTCGCTATTTGTCCGTGAAAAGTACCATCTTGGTATGCGAACCCGTTCGACCTTTCTTAATTCTGCCAATTATCTCCACCAATCATCAGCGAGCTCCTCTGGTATCATGTCGTCCCAATGAGTTCGATTACGCCAAACGTTTTGGACAAGTATTTTCATGTGGATGGTGAAATATGAGAGTAAGCCTAATGGGTCGAAAAGGGGCATCAATAGCCTCAACAGCTCTCGCTTGGTAGGCAATCTTTCACCGTGTAATATTTGAGAACTGGCTTTCGTAAACTTCAGGTTGAACGTGAAGCAATCCTCCTGCGTTAGCCACCACAAACCAGGTACTTTGTCGGCTACAATATCGATCGAGTGTACGGCCTGCTTTACAAAGGCTCTCATCAGTGCTACCCCCACCTAATGCCTGTAATACCTCTGTCGAGTTACTCAGCCAGTTCCTGATTTTGAAGCCCCCACGTGCATGTATTTCGCGTACATCCTTAGCCAGCTTAATCGCATCTTCGACCGTATTTGTACTGTCGAGCATGTCGTCGACGTAACGCTTTCTATTATACATCGCGTTGCATCTGGAAACTCATTTTCAAACTCCTTTAGCATTTTTATTTTTAGCATACAATGCAAGCGTAGGGGAGCAGCTAGCGCCAAAGCTTAAAACTTGTAATACATACTCATCTCGCTGCCGTGTTGGGTCACAATCTCTCCATAGAAAACTTTGCGCGTCTTGATCCATTTTGGTCACACCCACTTGGTGGAACATTTCACATATTTTACCTGTGCGAAAGTTGTACAACACCCCTTGTAAAGAAACTATCAGATCAGGGCCTTTATCAAGTTGGTCATTAAGTGAAACACCTTTATATCTCGCTGCTGCGTCCCAAACGATTTTTATTTTTTCCGGGTTTGCACTCTTACGACCCTCGATAACAAGGCCAATCCAGAACCATCATTTAAAAATGCGAAAATATTTATACTTTTATTGTTCCCATAAATTGTGATAGGTACAATTCTAAACAATACATTTGAAGTACGCATGTGGTGCACCGCTACTGTCGCTTTGTTAATTTCACCACCAGTTTTCCTATCGTTGTGCAGAAGTCGGTGATGCATAAACGTGCATCCATTTTCACCACACAGCTTTCGATTTCGACATGTTCTGAAATCATGTTTTACCAGACAGCGGCGACATAACTTTCTCTTCCTAACTTCTTCCCACTTTTCGATGGCATCGAGATTGTGAAAGCGCATACATTTGGAAATTTAATGAATTTCACCACAGAAATAGCATCCTTCGCTAGGTTTATGCATTGTTATTTAGTTATGTAGACTAACGCGTTGTGTTTTACGACGCTCCATGTCAGAGCTTGCTGTTGGCAGCGAAGTTACATTGCTGGCTGCCTCGGCGATGTCAAATAACCAGTCACTTAAATGTTTCAGCGTACGGAGGGGTTCGTTTCGGGCAAACATTGCCCACTGTCTATCAACTTCTGTATTAACAAAGGATTGTTCAAGTGTGCTGTCAAACCTGATGCCTCAATGGTCGCTACCAAATTTTTTACTTCCAAAGCTAAATTTATTAAAGAATCAAGTCTATTTACATTCACTGCCGGTGATATTTGTCATGAGGTTATTGAAAATTAGTTCCGGCCTACCAAAAACCATCTTGAGCGTTGACATTATTTCAGGCACAAGACTGGGAATCATTAATTTGCTACTTACGTACTCATAAGCTTTACCTTTTAAAGCACGCTGAAGACGTAGTAAATTTTCAGCGTTACTAAATTTGCATATACGTGTAGAGTTCTCAAAGCTGCTTACGAAGAATGGCCATTCATCTGGCTTCCCACTAAAAGTTGGGAGATCACGCCCAACAACCTGTCGTGAATTTATTTGTAAAGCCGGTAACGTATGCCCTACAGATTCAGTCGGTTGGGACACGAAAGTAGCACGTTCGTCATGCATACGCTTCTGTTTGTCAGTATCAACATTTGCCACGTCAGATCCCTTAAGATGTTGACTATTTGCCCATTGAATAGTCCGCTGGTGCTGTACTGAGCGAAAGTCCTCTTCCTCAGAATCGCTCTGATATTCTTTCATTATTGCGTATTTTGTTCTACGTATGCCATTTCTGCTCTTTTCTTTTCTTCTAAACGCATCAACTCTAATCGTAAATTGCGTTTCGATTTTGTCGACCCATATTTGCTTTGTGTTTCTTCGCACATGTGTTTATTCGTATCAAGAATGTGTATATTCTCGCTAATTATTTGTTCTACCCTATTCTGCGAATTACCATTCATACCTTGCTTTTCACTCGTCAGAAGCTTTCCCGCCATAACTTGATCGTCTGAAGACCTTTTTCGCTGCTGCCGATGAAATCACTTGCTGCGCAGCTGCCGTTGCTGCCGACGCCGGTTGAGTCGCTGCTTTTGGCACCGCTGCCGCTGTTGATTGGAGCTTGCTAGCACACGCTTCACAACTCCAGGCACGGTTCTCTACTTCATCGGTCACGCCCGCACAATCGTAATGTGTCCACTTGTCACATTCATCGCATTGCACCATTTCGTCATTTTCTGGGCCACATTTCTCCAGCTCTGCACTTCGGCGCTGTGGTCTTCGACCTTTAGTTGGCATTACAACAAGCTAACTCCCAAGTACAAAGTCGTGATCAAGCCGGTATGTAGCAATAAAGCGCCTTGATATTTTAAAAGAATGTAACTTTGGCTCTTGCTTAGGAGAATTCCGCTTTTATAGCGTGTTAAATAAAACTCAGGCGTTCGATGAAACTCGCTTTTAAACTTTATTTCAACACATGGAAAGATAATGATAATTCAAATTTGTACATGGAATGATTAAATTAATAAGTATTTTATTCGTACACATCGGTTTTCTCCTGCTAACCAAATTACGAAATAATACGATTTGCATGAATGGCGAATTAAGACGGGAGAAAATGATCGATATACGATACGTTTTAGGGTTGGTGGCAGAGTTGCCAACATACACGTTCTTTATGTAAAATGCTTTTTAGCATTCCCCACGGTATAATCAATCAGCCCGATGCTAAACGAAAAATCCGCACGTATTTTACCGCTGCTCACTATTCCCTTATTCTGAACACAAAATCCGCAAGTATTTGTTCGCTTTTCGCTCTTCGCCTATTCTAAACGATGTTCGAAAAAGGGAAAAGTTGTTTGGCGAGTAAAGTAGGTATCATAAATGAAAAGAAAAGGGAGAATACACAACCGTTTTTTGCGAGATCTTTCACCAGACAATTTTAAGTGAGCGCTGAACAAAATGTAAGTAAATTTGAATAATAAAAAATCAGTCTTTACATTAATATCGTATTACTTTTGGTTTTTTTAGGACGAAAAGTATTAATAAAAATCAAATAAATGCCTTAGTAAGCCTTATGCAAGGGCAGCCGGATATTGCGCGAGGCTTCTATAAAGGAAGTAAGAAAGCGCTGAACCGATTTTGGCGAAATGCAGAGGAGGAATTGAATTCGGCAGGACCACCAACAAAATATATCGCCTAATGGAAAAAGGTGCCTACATATTTATATGACAAGTTTTATTAATAGGAACTTATTACAACTATCGCATTACAGGTATGGGGTGATCAAAAAAGGTACGTGAGGAATAAAGCAGCTACCAATATGAAGCATGCTAAAGGTACTGGTGGTGGTCCAAACGGCAATACAAGTAATCGGCGACGGAGGTTGCCATATATGAACTGATTGGAATGCAGGAGTCCGCGGAAGGATTGGCAAAGAAGTTCGGGCTGCCACAGCCGGCGAAAAATTTGGGTACTGGTACCTCTAGGACGGCCGAGATCAACGAAAGAGGTGACCAACAAAACTTTTCCACCTTTGTGAAATAAGCGGCCTACTTCCTCGAGAAGGTCGAAAAGTAAAAAGACTCACTCAGGCGTTCTCGAGGAAGTGATGTCAATCCAGCGTGAGTTGTGTGGTTTGGTGCGGAAGAAGTTTCGGAAGCGGCAAAGCAGACTCAAGTTTTGAGAAAAACCTATGCCATTAAGAAAAAGCGCTTTAAAACCATTGTTAAATATAGGAACGAAAAGTTGGAGCTTTTAAGAAGGCAAACTGAAATAATGGAGCAAAATATGCTTTGCCAAATCCCAAAACCCTAAAATATATGAATAGGAATTCTGTTTTTTGATTTTATAAATGTTTGTTTTATTTTGTTTATTAGGTTCTATTTTATGTGTATGAATTGTCTTTTTTTAATTGATACTAGACTTATGATATTTTTCCCTATGCTTTATTTATGTAAATATGCTTGATATACTCTTTTTATATAAAGTATGACAAACTTATAACATTTGTGATGTTTTACCTTAAAATGTTTTGTGATATTTTTATTTACACATGTAGATCATATTTTAAGTAAAAAATTAAATGCATTTTTTGGACATGTTTAAATAAAAGACTGCAAAAGATTTTTAATGCACAGAAAATGATGTGTTTTTTTATGAAAGAGTGTTTCCTATTCTATTTCGTATGTTTTGTGCTGCAGCCAAATACTGTGGAGATGTTAAAGACACCCCATCTGCGTTTTCACTAACGGTTCCGGGTGTTCCTCTTTAGGATTTCTTTCTGGTACATCTGTGTATACTTTATAATATATGCATATGTTGTGCAAAGCGCAACACCCGTTGATTATTTTGCCTGCTTTTTTGGGAGTGTAGTGTAGCTCTCTCGCACCAAGGAGAAACATCCATTGGTTTTTCAACACTCCATTAGTTCGCTCTATTACATTGTGGCATTTGGAATTGGTATCATTGAATTTCATTTGTGTAGAGCCTTCTTCTGGGTTTCGATGTGGCGTCAGAAGCCATGGTTCCAAAGGATAACCGGATAAAAAAAAAAATATAGTTTGGATATACATGTTGGCTAAAGGTTCAAATATGTTTACCTAGTAACCAATTGTTAGTTTCCCCACACAAATACTGATTTAAAAAAAAAGCTCTCAAGTCGCCAACATTCCAAATAATGGAGTCATGGGAAGCTCCAGGGTGAGAGGCATCGACATGCCGTATCTTTAGCTCATGGTCGCACATCTACCAATAGAGAATAATACATTTGTAAATTGCACGAATATAGATACACATGCATCTATGTAAATATTCTATAAAACAACTTACCAACATCACATTTAAGCTATAGTATCCTTTCCGGTTATAGTAAAGATGCTTATTTTGAGAAGGAGCTATGATACGGACATGCGTTCCATCGATACACCCAAGGACATTCCTAGTGCTTTTATCGCTGTTCATGGTTGTCACTATCCATTTTGAACATAATTCCTTCTCTGAAATTGCCACAACTTATTCTAGAACTTTGCTGAAGGTGGATTGAACAAGGGATACGTCTGTATCCTTTCCAACACCCGTTTGATATCCGCCTTTAGCAACAAAACGTAAACATGCACTAAGGCGACTCTGCAAATTGTTTTTTGGCCTGTTGTGTGTGCGTTATTAAAATGTGCAACAAATATTTATATGCGGACTTATTTACTGTATAGTATTTAATAAATCTGCAAAACAATTGAATCAATCAAATGCAATAGAAATGATTTTGTTTGCTCTTACAATGATTCCGGCAATTCAAGTGGGTTTGTATCATCGCGCAACCTTCTTCTTATAGACCTCTGTTGAGGTTCTTGTGATACAGAATCTTCCGCTTCTTCTTCTTCCACCATTCGAAAGGCAATACTATGCATTTTTATTACTAATTTATTTAATTTACCACCTTTTTATAAAAAATTTTAATATTTTCCATTCTCTGATCACAAAAAGTAGTCCCAAAATCAAACGTCAAATGGCAGCACAGCTGATTTCGAATTTTCGAAATTCCTCTTCGCCAATTTTTCTGTTCACTAGCGAAAGAGAATTGGCGGAAATTTTCCTGGCGAACAAAAATTTCCGCAAGGAAAGATATCCGCTCGGATATTTAGAATTGGACTGAATTTGTTCATTGAAGCTTAGTTTGTTATCGATTTTTACTCCCAGGTATTTAAAGGAGTTTACGATTTCAATTGCTTCGTTGCCTATTGTTAGGGGTTGCAACTCGATGTTACTAAAATTGCGTCTTGGTATAACCATGCATTTTAGTTTCTTTAAATTCAGTTTCAGTTCGAAGGAAACCAGTTATTGGCTCTAGTTAAATCATCTTGTAGTTTACTGTGAATGGCATTGCCATTAACCCCACTAATCATCAGAAGTGTATCATCAGCAAAGAGTTTAATGTCAGAATACTCGATACTTTTAACAATATCGTTAACATATACATTAAACCATATTGGCGCCAGTACGGAGCCTTGTGATAGACTAACAGATTCATGTCTTTTTTCAGATTTTGATGATCTAATTTCCGTTCTTTGATATCTATTGGTAACGTAATTTTCAATCCTGTACCAGAAATGCCTACCTTGTTAAATTTTTTTAACAGATTTTGGTTAATGGTTTCAAAAGCTCGCTTGAAATCCAAAAATATGGCTATTATATGTTTGTTTCTGCTCAAGTATTCCTTCCAGTTCTAATTTTAGAGCACTTTCAAAGGAATATTTTTCCTTTTTTGGAATCCAGATTGCTACGGTATTATGATTTCGTTATCATTTAAAAACTGTAGAAGTTGGTTTTTTACCACTGTCTCAAATATATTTTCATCAAATGGTAACGTATTGATTGACCTAATTTCGTCTGCTCTAAGTGTATTTCTGATTTTCTCAATAGTTACAACTATGGAAGTCTTCCAGGGATCTGGGAATGTACAAGTATCCAGGCTTTCGTTAACAAAATGAGAGTAAAAATATCCGGTGCACGTTATAGAGTCTTTGATGACTCCTCCAGATATAATTTTTCTCCCTCCTATTTTATTTTTATACCTAGTAGTGCTACGCACGCAAAGTATATTAACTTTATTCGCGTAACGGTGGTATCAAACGGCATAAACGGATCGAGATATATATATCGACTTATATATTTCAAAATGTTCCGGAGGAAATCAGAAATTGATTAAGCCATGCCCGTCCGTCCGTCTATCCGTCTGTTAACACGATAACTTGAGTAACTTTTGAAATATTTAAATGAAATTTGGCATGCAGGTTCTTTGGCACTCATCTCCGAGCGCTATTTAAAATGGCTGAAATCGGATGATAGCCACACCCACTTTCAATATATAAAATATTTTCGAAAATACAAAAAAAGTGATTATTCAGTACATAATACACTTATACAAGGTGGCGCAAAAGTAAGCTTCCGATGTTCAGCATATCGGTTGTGGTACGTGCAGTGTGTGCTGTTGCACCGTCTTGTTGGAACCACATGTTTTCCAATCCCAATTCATCAAGTTGCGGCAAAAAGAACTCGTTGATCATTTCTCTGTAGCGCTCACCATTCACAGTAACCGTTTGGCCCCGACCGATTATTGGTCAATTAAATAGTCAGCAATATTCCGCGTTCTGGAGCAGTGTAGCTTAACATTGTTTATTAACCTGCATTTCGCATGTGTTAACTACACAAATGTCAAAACAGAACTGACTTTAGGGGCCAATCGCAAAATTTATAGCATTTTCTGATAGGAGGATTACTTTTGCGCAGTAACCGTTTTTCACCGACCGATTATTGGTCAAATATATAGTCAGCAATATTCCGCGTTCTGGAGCAGTGTAGCGTAACATTGTTTATTAACGTGTATTTCGCATGTGTTTACTACACAAATATCAAAACAGAACTGACTTTAGGGGCCAATCGCAAAATTTATAGCATTTTCTGATAAAAGGATTACTTTTGCGCCATCCGTACATTAATGTTAAGCCAGAAGAGAAAATTTTCAAGAACTTTTTGAAAATGGGCATGGCGCCGCCTTTTTTGTGTGGATTATTCCACAATACTTTTTATGCGATAACTCCGGCAAAAATGGATTTATCGAAACGATATTTGTCGAAAATGTTGTACATTTTTTTGTTGTAAAAATGGGCGTAACCGGTCAACGACCACGTCCAGTTTTTTAACATAGTTCTGAAGAATTTGTTTGTAAAATGTAAAACGCGATATTTTTATAACCATGCAAGCTATATTATTAAGATCTTGCACACATGACAAGTAAAACCCAACCGCAAACAAATTTTGTGAGTTTTGAAGAAGTAGGCGTATCGTCGCCCACTTTTCAGCATAAAAATTAAACTATTTTCAAACGCAATTGCTTGTAGTTTGAACTAGATATTTTAATCAGAATTTGTCAGCTGCTTCTCAACAGTATGTAGTATACTCATATCAAAAATTAAGCAAATCGGATAACACACAAGTAAAATATCCGGGCAAGTTGTTAATACCCCACTGCAATGGGGAAGTTATATACCTTTTTTGATTTTCGTACCTTTAATGAACATGAAATATTTGAAAGTATGAGAAGAAATCGAGATGGGCACATCAAAAAGTAAACTGAAATAATAAGGACGATAAGCTGAGTCGATTTAGCAATTTCCTACTCTCCGTCAGTCTGTCTGTCTGTCCGTCTGTCTATTTGAACGCAAATTTTTCAAACATAAAATGTGCATGTATTGGATTTAAAAAAATGTGGTAAGCAGTTGTTGGTAGGGAAGCTATTAACCAACAAATAAATTAATTGCGGCGGCCGTGGTGTGGCGGTAGTGTTGCCGGCTTACCACACCGAAGGTCCAAGGTTTCAGTCCTGGGAGTAGTAACATCAAAAGTGGTTTGAAAAAGTTTTTCAAAACGGTGTCGCCCTTCGGCAGTGGTTTGGCAAACTCTCCGAGTGTCTTTCTGCTATGGAAGGCTTCTCAGCAAAAATACATCCACCTTGTAGATGCCGTTCGAAGTCTGCAAAAATCTGTACGACCCACCGATTTGTAGGAAAAAATTCAAAACGGCACACCACAAATTGGAAGGGGAGCTCGGCGCAAGAATCTCTTAGGTGGTTTATGATGATATACCTATTGTATATCGCGCCATACATTAATATTTTTTTTAAAATTAATTTACCCCTCTAAACTCATAACAGAAGTGTTTTATTGAAAACAATCAGCTGGCTTTATAATACGAACTTTAAGGCGGGACTTCTGTTTTCAATTGCCATGCTGCCAACTCTGCTACATGCAATACTAGGTCTGATTTCTGCGATACTGTTAATAAAATAATTATTTAATGCCTGCGCTATTTCCCTTTCATTTGTCAATAGGCAAACACTAATCAATATCAAGTATTCATGAAACGAGCTCAAGGCCAAGAATAATAATTTTTCACTTTTAGAATTTTTATGAAAATTATTATTGTTTTTATTTTTTTTTTTATAATAATCATTTATAATTAATTATTAAAAGTTGTTTTAATTGAATAGAGTAGGAAAAATGTTTAGAGACAACCGCCATAGCTTTTCTTATATACCCATTTCGGAAGCTGCTAAGCTTCTTCATCAGAGAAACTTTGGCACGCATTGCTAATCATTAAGCTAACAATACGCTGGTTTTGATGTCATCTGTCGTTTCATGAATACTTGAAAATGTATGGGCCTTAAATCAACAAAACAAAACTGTTGGGATAAAAAAGCAATAACTAATCAATATCTTTATAATAATATTACTTTCTCTATACATTGAAGTACAATTTTTCAGGTGCTTCTACATGGCTTTGCTGTTTGCAATATTGATTGTTATTTTGCGTTCCATATACTTGACCTTTTTAATCTTAATTAATTGTTTGTATTTACGCCTGGCTGAATTTTATTCTTTCCAATGGCCTGTTACCTTGGCGAGGTTGTACAGGTTTAACTTGTTTTTTTCATATAGAGGCGTTCCATGGCTGGAAGAACTTTTGAATCTCAGATTTTGTTCATACTTGATCAATTTGTTGTGGTTGGGATGCTTTTGAAGTACACCCAAAAGTTTTGCAAAATTTCAATTATTTTGCAAGATATTGCAAATTTAATTTTTTAGCAACTTTTTTTTCAAAATTTTCTATCTCGTTATCTATTAATCGTAGAAAAAAAAGTTGTATGCAAAAATTGTAGGGAAAATATTGAAGTTTACTTGGAAAATTTAAAAAAAAAAAAAAAATTTTCTTTGACCAATTTGTTAAAAGCAATATTTTTTGTTGTTGTTTTTATAATAGAAAGCGAGCACTGATTTTTAAAAAAAAATATATATTTTATAGCTTATACTATCCTCTAAAGATTTTGAAAAAATTGGGAAAATGTTTTTTGATTTTCTCGAGAAATTAATTTTTTAGTTTTGGGTTGCACAGCCCTCCATAATCGACCTTAAAAGTATTTTTAATGCTTCGCCAGCATTAAGAATACTTTTTGTAACTGTTTTCTATTTGAAAACATTTTAAAAATGTATTAACACTTTTATTTTATACCCATTTCCTCACCACCCAAGGGGTAGAGTGTATTTGGCGCGTTTAGTTTTATGTGGTATCCCCAGTAGGCCTAATCCACAAGCTCACAAGTTGATTTTGCTCAAAAAAACGGAAAAATGAAGTTACAAAAAAAAATATATTTTATTTTAATATTAAATTAAAACATTTTAAACTGCAAGGAAGAACTTTCGTGAAGAGTAGCAACTTTCTTACATTGAATTTTGTTATTTTCAATTGGAATAATGGAATGAAAACTTCGTGTACCCGAAACCGTTTTGTATTTTGCGAATCGTTTCGATAAGAACAGTTTTACTTCTTTATGCTCATCTTTGGTACAAAAGTCAAAAGTAATCGTGTCAAATTTGTTCTTCACTAGTTCAAAAAATGCTTGAGGGGAAGAAATCGGCACTGTATCAGGCCTTCGTAAACTTTCACGTCTAACATACTTTTTATTGTGCCACCAATTGCGTCGCAAGCATTTTTTCCATGAGAGGTTGCAAAAAATACCACTCAGCTTTTATTCCAAAATCTTCATAATGATTAACCAAATTTATAAAATTTTTTTTATTCTTGTACTGAGATGCTGCTCCATCCGAAAAATAAAAAATTTTATTGATTTTGTGAGAGTTATACTTTGCTTTTAACCAGGTAATTAATTTTTTTTGAAAAAGATAAACCGCTTCTGTATTATGTTCAGTTTCTTCCGAGATTAAAACAAAACTTTCAAATTTTAAATTGTTATTATCATCTGGGTCGGATCGATAAATTACAAAAGGGTGAATTGTAGTTTGACTGTTATTCCAATGATGACTTTGTATGGCATTTTGAATTATAAATGAAAAATTTTCAGAAAAATCTCCAACTACAATTAATTCTCAATTTAGCAATGAAATTGTGGACTAGGAGAACGTATGCTTCTTTACTCATCTCCTGGACAAAGGTTTCCGTTTCTTTAGTCACTGATTCTATGGTAGTACGATCGGTATTGGTCCATTGAAATAACAGTATATACTAGGTTCACTGCAAATCATAGAATCTAAAATCTCTTCATAACTAGTTACCGATATATCATCAAAAATACTTTTCAAGCCGTTTAACATCAATTTAAAATTTTGATGGATTTTACAAACACAGACGGTATGTGTTCCGCAACTATCGGCTAGAACGCATTGCTTCGGACGTAGATTCGCAAATTTGCTAAAACCTACTTTTATTTCCGGATATAAAGATTTGAATTTTACGTAAGCTTCTTTTAAGTTACATAGAATTAAATGTTTCTGTAATTTAATTTTTTTCCCATCATCTTGTGAAACAGAAAGGCCATCTTTTAGTCCAGGCATAACACGACTTATTTCTTCGGAAAGATAGAAACTAACGATTTTTTCAATATATTCAGAAGGAAAAACTTGAGAATTTTTATCGGGAGGATATGACCCGAAACCATAAATATTTTGAATCCTTTTGGCGTATTTCGCTTGGTTATACTCAATTTTAAATTCATCTTTTAATTTTACAATGCTCCAAGATAATGGCGTAACAGTCAACCAATGGATGTTTTCCCTAAAATTAATTGCCGAGTTAACTTTTTCTTTAACTAAAAATATCATCTCTGCGCCAACATCACCTTCTACATAATCCTCATCAGTGCCAGACGAAAAAGAAGTTTCTGAACTATCAACAAAAGCTTTCTCATCTGGAGCAATATCATCAGGTTTTTCATCACTGGTTATATTAGTACTTTCAGAGGTATATTCCAATATCTGCTTTCCCTTGCATAGCAATAATTTGCAGGGCATGCAAATATATTTGCCAAAATACGGATATTTTTCCTTGAACGCCTTAGCTGTCTGAGAAATATTTTTCACACAGAAAGAATGATTGGGCAATTTGAAAGGATTGCAGCAAACCTTTCGCGACATAATCACTTCACAAAAAATGTTTTCAGTTTGAAATTATTGCGATGCTGCTTCAGCAAAAATTTATTTCAAGTGAAAAATTTTGCCATACAATTTTCTATATTTCTGATACAAACAAAAGCTTGCTGCTGTAATATTTATACATAAATGTAAAGTAGAAAGTAACAAAGTTCATAAATTGCTTCGGTGGTGAGGAAATGGGTATAAAATAAAAGTGTTAATACATTTTTAAAATGTTTTCAAATAGAAAACAATTACAAAAAGGATTCTTAATGCTGGCGAAGCATTAAAAATACTTTTAAGGTCGATTATGGAGGGCTGTGTAACGCTGCGACGAAAATTGCGTTGCCCGTATCCTACAACCCAAAACTAAAAAATTTATTTCTCGAGAAAATCAAAAAACACCTTCCCAATTTTTTCAAAATCTTTAGAGGATAGTATAAGCTATAAAATATATATTTTTTTTTAAAAATCAGTGCTCGCTTTCTATTATAAAAACAACAACAAAAAATATTTTTTTTAACAAATTGGTCAAAAAAAATTTTTTTTTTATTTTAAAAATTTTCCAAGTAAACTTCAATATTTTCCCTACAATTTTTGCATACAATTTTTTTTTCTACGATTAATAGATAACGAGATAGAAAATTTTGAAAAAAAAGTTGCTAAAAAATTAAATTTGCAATATCTTGCAAAATAATTGAAATTTTGCAAAACTTTTGGGTTTGCTTCAAAAGCATCCCAACCACAACAAATTGACCAAGTATGAACAAAATCTGAGATTCAAAAGTTCTTCCAGCCATGGAACGCCTCTATACTGGGTTGGAGCTTTACAGCCGATAAATGAGAAGGCAAAAAATTGCTACATTTTCCTTTACCGTCCTACGCGTTTCGACGCTACCGCATCTTCCTCAGGGAGTCTAGTGTTTTTTATTTAAAAGAAACAAACATTCTTGACCCAACAATAAAATTATTATACATATATGGCACATCAGTGAGCAAAATCCGATCTAAATTTTAGGAAATCAGAAACAAACATGAAGCATTTTTTCACTTTTTGAATTTTTATGAAAATTATTATTGTTTTTATTATATCAACATATGAAATTAAAATACGACGATTGTACGTACTATACGATCAAACAATTTAACAAGAGTTCTAAAAAATTAGCAAAACCGCAACAACGGCTACTACGATGCAAAGGGTATGCGGTTGTACCAAGTCACTTGCAAGGTAAAGTTAAGCATCTACATCATAGTTTCAAGTTATACAATACACGAGTTCAATCAGAAACAAAAAAATTGTTGGGTGCTTTATCGCAAAAGTTCTTGGCTTGGAAATTAAAGAGACTAACATAAATATTAAAATTTTGAAAACTAATGGAAACCCATTCAGGAGACACTCAAAAACATGCTTCAAGAACAAGATTACGACCACGTCATAAAAACACAAAAAGAATTTTCGCTTCACATTTATAGTACTACAGAAAAAACGCACCAACAAAAACTTGACGCTCTTATCGCCAGACAAAAAAGAAAATTTGGGATCGTATTCAATGAAGAATGGTTTGTAAAAAAAACTGATATTGCAATACCGGGAGAGTGTCGTTGGATACTATCCATGGGAAGGAAGTTTTCTCTTTTTGTAACTAGAAAATCTTTCTCTCTTAATCGGTCAATTTGGCAGGGTTAAACTCTAGTTAACCTGTCAGCTGTTTTGCATATTTGATGGTTTTGGTTGTGAAACAATAAGCTGAACGCAATTAAGAAAGGACGATATTTTTATATTTAATTAAATACTGGATATATCATCTGACGAAAGTGATTATAGTGATGCAGAAATTGGCGAAATGCTAACTATTACAATACTGAGGAGAAGCAATGGCGTTGAATATGTATACAAATATTATCTGTTGCCGTATCTAGATAAAGAAAAAACCAATGTTGCCGTATAAAAAGCAAATATTAGAAGCGGCCTTAAACTCACACTGAAAAACCGCTCTGCAGTTTAACTGGAGTTTAAATTTATGCCGAGTTTAAGCAAACTTAGTTTAAACTGAGCTTAACCAAGAACTGAAAAACCGGGCCTTAGCGATACAAACTATAATGGGAAAATGGCCAAACCTGGAGCAGCACACAACGATCTGAAAAAAGAAATTTCAATCAATCCTCCAATTTTGCCTTCGGGATAATAATTATTTAAAATACAACGGGACAGTTTATCAACAAGTTTACGGCATGCCTATGGGCAATCCATTATCGCCAACGATCGCGGACATTGTACTTGACACAATTTTTGACTATAACTTAGCTGAGCTAAGAACAAAGGACATATGCATTCCATACATAGCTAAATATGTATATGATGTAATGAACTCGCAACACACGAAAATTTAATTCACAGCCTTCCTAGATATGAAAATACACAAAAATCACAATCTATCATTTGACTGGTATGCAAAAGAAGTTGCATCTGGTGGAATAATTAACTAAGGTAAATGTCCATAATTTCGTGGTACTAAGGAATTTTCTGACTTTCTACCTCTCTTGCGTAAAAACGGATGAAGGAAAACTAAAAAAGTAAATTTTTCCCATTGAGTTGATCTATTAAGATAGCTTTCCACTTAATTTCAAACAAAACTAACAAATGTTTTATTTTATATAAATAAAAATGTGTGAGTACCTCAAATGGCCCTAATTTCGTGGCAAAAATTTTCTGATGTACCTAACTTCGTGGTAAAGTGTCCCTAATTTCGTGGTATTTGGTTAAACTCTAATTTTATGGAAAATAAAAGTTATTTTAAACGCAAATTCCTAAAGATACACAAATTTATTTATTAAAATTTATGTTCAAAAATTTAAAATTTAAAATAATTTTTTTATTGTTATTGTATTTATGAAAAGAAAGCGTTTTAAGACCAAGTAAGTACATAAGTAAAAAATTACTTGTAAGCAGACCTGTTAAATTTGATTAGTACTTAGTAATCAATTGATTAGACGGATTTTTTAATTGTTAATGATTATTTCAATTGGTTTTCGAGAAAAGGCAATTAGTAATTGATTACGATTGATAAAAATAAAAAAAAATCAAAAAAAAACCAATAAAAAAAATTAATTTAACTGATGTAATTTGTTACTTTTCTCAAAATTACTTCTATTTATTATTACTAAAAATGTTTTTTTTTTAATTTTTGTGTTTTTTTGGTCTTTTAAGTTTTTTTTTATTTTTAAACAAAATAAAATAACATTAAATAAAAAAGTTTTAAGACAAAAATAAACAATAAAAAAAATTAATTCAATTGATGTAACTTATTTTTTTTATTATTTCAAAAAATGTTTTTTTTTTAATTTTTTTGGTATATTTTTAATTTTTTTTGTATTTTTTTAATTTTTTGATTTTTTTTTTAATTTAATTTGGTTTTTTTATTCTTTTTTTTTAATTTTTTGGTTTCTTGTTAACAATAAAAAAATGAATTCAATGATATAACTTTTTACTCTTGAAAATTACTTCTATTTTTTAATACCTGTAAATACAAATACTCCGCGGCTGTTGAGTGATACTGGCGGCTCTAATTTTTTCAAGACATCGCAAGCATCATAAACGAGTACATCCACTTTGTCAGGCCAGCGCCAGTTGGCCCCACTCATCTGCATAGTTTTTACCTCGAACCTTTTTCCCGATGGTCCTTCCATTATTGTCAGTACCACACCAGGAAAATTTTCTTCCTCATAAGTTATGAGGACATAATCCCCAACTGCGATGAGTTCATGTGAAAGCGGACCTATATTAGGTGATATATCCCTAGGAGCGGTTCTTTTGTTGGATTTTGTTTGTGTTTGCTTGAGTCGGGCAACTTGGCTCTTCTTTTCCCGTCTCTTCAGGGTCTTTTCCAATTTATTTTTTTTTTCTTCTTCGACACGGCGTTAGTATTCTATGAAGTCTGAAGCTATGGCCACTGTGGGTGTTACCCGCTTCACATTTCTTTTTGCCACAGATCCTGTAGGTGTATTGGGCCACAATAAGGCATTCTTGAACGGGGTTGGAAACCCTGATTTTCTATCATCGTTATTATTAGCATTGTGACTAGAACTTGATTGTGCGACAGCATCCTCGCAAACAGCAGACTCAATATTTTGAGGACTATGTTCATTGATAGTTCTTCTTTGGTCAGTTGCCAGAGTTGAGTTTGGTTTACCCTTAGGAGTCGAGCTAATCAATGAACCATCAGGCTGCAGTGTGAAAATCTCAAATAAACCATTGTCCGTGTTAATCAAATCAGAGATCTGTAGTTCAAGCGAAGCGTTGTTAGCCGCGAGTGTATTGGCACTAAAGTTCAAACTGTTATTGACACTTTCTCCCGTTTTATTGCGTATTTTTCTCCAAAAGTGAAAGAGATTTTCATCCTTTATGTCACCCAGCCATACCTGATCTTCGCATTCTTCAAACGACCTTATTTTTCTACTCCCTACGAGCTTCTCAAATTGCACTATAAATTCCTCGTCTGGGGTTTCTGCAGAGATGCTGTCATTGAGAGCATCTGGCAAGGCTACCGAGGTTTCACTAGCCTGTGGTTTGACAAGCCGTTCGTAGTTTGGAGCACCAGGAAGAAATGGGTAAAGTCCACAAGCTTTAAAACCCTGCTTTATAGTTTCAGTTTTTACTGCGGAAATGCATTATTGCAGAAGCGGCACAAAGTCTTCTCGCTTAATACGACTTCCACCGTTCTGTACTCTCCAGTCGTGGATTCTTTTCTTCCAGGCTACTTTAAGAGGATAGAAAACAGCTACGTCCATCGGCTGCAAAATATGAGTAGAATTAGGTGGCAAAGCAATTAAAATGATTCCCTTACCTTTGCAAAATTCGCTTAATGCAAGTGACAAATGGGACCAGTGGCCGTCCATGAAAAGTATCACTGGCAGCTTAATTTTTTCTTTTACCAAATATTGGTAAAATGCATTAGCCATATACTCATAAAACGTCTCGCAAGTCATCCATCCATTGTCGGACTTGCCAATGGCCCAATCCTTTGGGTATTTGTCCAATATGTTTTGAGGCATGCGTTTATAAGGAAACAATCATAAAATAGGCATTAGCTTTCCACTTGCAGAGGCTCCCAAAAGCAAGGTCAGGTTTTCTTTTTCGTCATTCCCTGAATTGATATAAACGGTTTTAGCACCTTTGTGCGTCAAAACCTTCTGATCTTTAGGGCACATAAAGAATGCGGACTCGTCGCAGTTAAATATTCTATTTGGGTCATTGAGAACATCCAGTTCATTATTTTCTTCTAAATAATGTAAGACCCTGTCAAACCAACCTCTAATTTTTTCCTCGGTTGCTCCGATGCGTGCTGTTGTAAGTGGCTGAGCCATCCTGAGAGATATTGACGGATTTCGCTTTAAGAAGCCTTCATACCAATGTCTCCCAGGTACGCCTTTCGTGAATTTATTTTTTCGGTCCATTTAGTTAGTCTACCAACCGAAAATAGAAGTTGATCTTTGCTGATTGCAAACCCACACTCAGCCACTGTCTTTACCCATTTAACCAGAATTTCTTCTTCAACGACAGTCAAAACTGTTGGCTTCCCTAAAGGTTTCTTATGCCTATCAAATATTTTATCTCTAAGAGTCTGTTCAGGAATTTTATAAAGTTTTGCAGCTTTATAAATACTTAATTTTTCATTAGTGACACCATTAATCGCTGCTGTCAACTCTTCTTTTGTGTCACGAACTTTTGCCATTTTTTCTATAAAAATAAGTTAAGTATTAACCCAATAATCAGCGAATGGAAAAAGAATTAAGTTTGAAAGGGACAGTTTTCTTGAATTAAAAAAATACGCACATACATAAGTAACTCCGCTCCGAAAATGCGTGCTTTCCGTTTCACTGCTGGAATGTAAATGCGCAGTATACGAGTACCACGAAATTAGGGGCATGCGATAAAATTGATGTACGTAATTTCGTGGTATCGCTTTAAGCAGTAATATGAGTTTTATATTTAAATTTTTTTGTTTATTATCGCTATTCATTCATAACAAAAGCAAAAAAGTATAAATCTTGACATATTTTTTTAAATTAAATGAAAAATTATTGAATAAACAAAAGTTCTATAATGCCATTATTTCGTTAAATTGTTGTGCTTCGCAGAGCTTTTCGATTAAAATATTGACGAATGGGTTAATAAAAGTGTCCACGAAATTACGTCAAAATCTTCCTCAGGGGTTTAGTTAATAATTAAAATACTTAAAATAATAGGGTATCTTATGAAATGTGAAAGAAAATAAGGAAAACATAAAGTATTATATTCCCATAATTTTGTGGGTACCACGAAATTAGGTACATCACAAAAAACATGTGTCCCTAATTTCGTGGTATTTAAATATTAAATAAAATGTAAATGAAAAGTTATTGAAATAAGTTTTGCAGTAATAAAAACGCTTAAGAAATGTTAAATAAAACCAAAAAAATTATCATCAAAAAAAAAATTGAAAGATACAATTTTTACATTTTAACAAAATCTACTGGTCTCCTTAACAGTTTCCTTAAGAGGCCTCCCTACAAAAGGCTCATTTTCTGAGCTTCCAACTTTATAATGCTTGTTATTTAATAGGTTAAATTTTAAAAAATTTGTAAAATATCCATTATTACACCCGAAAAGTTATTCTTTATTATGAAATTTTCAGTTTTAAAAAAAACTCGCCAAATTCCTTGTTTGAAAGAAAAAATCGAAATACCACGAAATAACGTACTACCACGAAATTATGGACATTTACCTTACCACGTAAACCACCCTTGGTACCAAAAGAGAAATAGAGCGACCAGTCTTGTAAGGAAAGTGTTTATGCTATGTTATGATAGATTCATACGAAACAACACAATCAGAATTAAAAATATACTTTTAAAATATAGCTACCCGGTACAAATAATTGACACAATAATAAAAGAAACTTTGGCAAAAATGACGGAACATAATAAGTAAAATAATACGGAGAATCAAAATGGAAAATATATTGGATAAAGTTACATACCAGGCCTAACAAACAACCAGGCGCTCAGAAAAATGATAAAAAATTGCAAAGTTAAGTACATAAAACACACAACACTTTAAGCAAAACATTTACAAAAACAAAAGACCCAATCGAAAAAGAAAAACAACATAATGTGGTCTACGAAATAAGATGCAATGGTAAAGAAAATTCAATTTGTATGCAGCGCTATATTGGTACAACAAAGTGAGCATTAGGAGTGAGAGTCAGCGAACACATTGCCGATGCAAAAAAAAAACAACAACAGCATTAGCACAATATCTAACAAACAAAAACCATGCGTAGGAGGGTAAAGGAAAATGTAAAAATTGTTTGCCTTCTCATTTATCAGCCGTAAGGCTCCAACCCAGTATATAAAAATACAATTATTGACCCAACAGTAAAACTATTAACTAGTTTTTGTTGAGAGCAGCTAACTCAGCATCGTGCCACTTATTCATGAGCTTAACACTGACTTCCTTCGAGTGTGTCAAAGTGCTTATAGCATTTGCTATATTCTTATTCATAATGTAAGCTGGTTCACGCAAGTTCACGTTGTTGTCGCAATAGGCTGCCGAGGTTATCACTAGTATAGTATTCCCAATACGTTATAGTTTTCCTAGTTCTCATTTGCAATTTTTGATCCAATTTGACAGTAAAGTTAATATTTTGATGATCCGTTATCCGATATACCTCCAGTCGTTTACAAGAGGTGGAAGCACTGTTTGTAAATAACAGATCAATCAACGTTTCAGAGTTGTGCCCTTTTCTAGTAAAGAAATCAATTTTTTGTTCCATAGCAAAAGATCGGATCAAGTAAACTAATTGTTTACTAGTTGTCGAATTGTTAAAGAAATTTATATTAAAATCACCGATAAATACGATCTTGTCATTTCTAACGCATTGACTACTCATGCATATACGTAATAAACTCTGAATCACTCGAGTTGGGTGAATGATATATAACAACTATTTCATATTGCGGAAAATGTTTTTAATTTTTATGACTGTATTATTATACTGCCACAAACTACTTTATTTGTGCACTCGCTGTCTTTGTGAATGTATCCCGAACATTTGAAGCACCTCAGAACAGTATCTTGTGCTGCATAATACTTTCATACGTTATAGCGTCTGTTTTAACTTACGCAATATAACTTTCCAATCTACGGTTAGCATTGTCATACAACTTTAACACTTTAAAATCCTTCCCAGTGCACACATCGTTCTGTTTAGTTAGACATTCTACGAATTTATTGTTACTTATTTTTCTGTTAATCCAACTATCTTCACGATCTTTTTATTTCACTTTTACCCTATGTTTTCTCGGCTCCGATACTCTCCCTACCTTGTTGTTGTACTTGTTCACACGCGATATTATTGCACCCTTATATATCTGTTTAACATTCCTGACAAGACCGTCAGTAGGTTCAACTACCTTTTTCAATGCTTCTTTAGTTTCCTTTGCTTGTTTGCTCTTATTTTTAAGTTTAATAACTATCCTATTCTCAGTCGGTGCAGCCACTTCCGCATAAGACATCTTTGAATTAACTGGCTCATTTACAACTTTTAGATTACTAAGCAAGTCATTACTTTTGTTCAATTCATTTGATAAATCTTTTATGATCTCGATTTTCATTACATTTATTTTAACTCCTATACTCGTATTGGGCTCAAAGAGCGAATTGAAGTATGTTAAAATACTACTTTTAAATTAAGAACATTTATTCATAAATATTTGCTTAACGTCTACGGGTAATTTTGTTATTAAATGTTTTATCTCAATAAACTTGGTATTAGTATCCCATAATGTACACTGATTACAGAACCATTTTAAGTTTATGTTATCCGCAAGTTACTTAATTTCGCTTCTTTTAATGTTGCTGCATTTTTTGCAGAAGTTGTAGCCACATCCACCCGAGCTAGTATCTCACCTATTTGGTTTACTTTTGCAGTGCACTCTTTTCACTCCAAAGGCATTATGGAGGGAGATTTTAGAAAACTATATAAGAAAAGTGCATTCGCGGTTGTAAAATATTCGTAATATATGTTACCAAAATTTTACTAATGTACAACTGTGTATAATTATAATCTAAGATAAGTTGTGTGATTTTCACTATCCAAACGCAGTGGCAGCACTGCAATTTTACTAGTCTTGCTTTGATCTTCCACTCATCCGTGTTCTATACTTTCTTAATTCTGTCACTCGCAAATGCTAAGCAATAGTGGAGCTGGCCCTTCACCGACAGAAGAAACAAATAAACAACAACAAAAAATAGAAGAGCAGTAGCGTAGTGTAGGAAATTGACATAGATAGACAAACAGGTTGATTGTTGTGCTCACCCGCACTCAACACGTTGATTAAAGTGTTCACCAGCGCTCAACAGGTTGAGGGTTGCGATCAAAAATTTGGTAAAATCGTCAATAGCAACCAACTAATTAGATCAACCAAATTTCAGAATTCTAGCTGCTTTTGTATTTAATTACCTCATTTTAAACTTTTTCCAAAATTTCGTCATCGAAAAAAGACGCGTAGCTTTTTTTCGATTTTGCCCATTTTAAAAAGCAACCTCATTGGCCAGAAAGCAACCTGTTTGCCAAACTTCATTTAAATATCTCAGCTTTTACTCAAGTTATCGTGTCCACGGACGGACTGACGGGCATGCGTTATGGATTCCTCTGTTCATTCTAATAACTTTGATATATGTAACTCTGTATCTATACCGTTACGAACCACCGTGTCTGGGGTACACTGTACTCAACCGATCTTTATGAAATTTTCACAGTAGAGTTATCGAACCATCTCCCACATCAAATGAGATAGCGGAATATCTATTGGCGAAAACAAAAAAGAGAGAGAAAAAAAAGGAAAAACACACCCACATACGTGTGCAGAAAGTAATTACGGCATAATCAGGCGATCTTGGACCTGTCGCTAATTGTGCTACATGTGGCTGTCGTCAATTTTGCAAACATTTTTTTTCGAAAACCTTTATATTTTCGATGGCCAAATTCCTTAGATTAAACACATCCCTCTGTATTAAAGTAACAATTAGGCTGGACAGGATTAAATGGTTTATGCTGGCTCAATTCGTGTAGACCTATTTGCCGCATTAGTTATTGATTCTATGCTTCTCTCAAAATCGCTTCTTGTAATAAGACTTAATTTGTTTTTGGTTTATGGTTGTTCCTAACTATTTCGCTTTTTCGCTTAAACTTACTTTTTCATTGATAAAGTTTTCAACTGATAAAGTTGTAAAATATTTAATTAATATTTAAGTATTACGAAATTACCTAATAAAAAAATAAAATTGATTTTGTTTTTTAACACTCTAATGTCGCTATTGTAACAGTCAACCATGCTGAGAGATATTTTCAATTTCTTTTGCATAATGTTTGTTTACACGAAATAATACAGTGCGGACCCATGGCAATGGAGTATTCAACATTAACTCAGAGTTTTTTGCCAAGCTTGGAGCCCACGAGCAAGAGTCATTTTGTTGTCAGCACTGAATTATAAAACATCATGTCGGTCCCTTGAAGAAAATAAAGTTCAAGTCGTTTTCGAAAAGTAAGCCACAATGTGGAAAATCGGCTTAAACGAATAAAGTTTTTAACACGATTAATTGTGGGAAATAAAAAAATGTCCAACAAAGTTTGGAACAAAACAATAAGAAGTTCACGAATATCCACGGTATATACGAGGCAACGTAATTATTTCTGAAAACCGGATGAACGCTTAAGCTGTACAAGCTTTTCAACAGTGTACCAGTTAAAATAATAATAGCTCCGAGGTAAAATTTTACCTTGGTATTGTGCGACCAACTGACGGCGATGCAAAATGCCCTATGGTTAAAGGATGAAGAAATAGCGTGGAGACCGCGAATGTCTAAAAACTATAAACCTTTTTAATTAGAAAATTTATAGTGTGAAATATTTGCAATGTTTCGCTGCACAAATACGTGTAAAGGTGTGTGGGTTTGGTTTTTAGCAAACATACATATCCACATAATTTCAATAGAATCAGCTATCGGTCGATGCAACGATCAAACCTGTGTGAACCTGTGTCAAAATTTTATATTTTCCTAATAAAAGTTACTTTACAGCATCAGGAACGAAAACCGTTCCAGATAGATCCCCCCTGCGAGAAAAGATCTCATTAAACTCATGATCAATTCTAATATTTATGCTAATTCAGCGGATGATTAAGAAAATTGTGATATTGACATATTTTAAAACGTATTTATTATATATTATCTCACATGACTACCTTTTATATTATATATAGTTATTTTGCATGCCATGAAAGTATATTTCCTTTTTAATATGTGACGCACTTGATAACGTAATGGGACTTTTTATCGAAGAATACAGTTATCTGTGGTTTAAATTTTACTCGTTGTATCTTTTATATAAATAGCAATTAATTTATATAATAAATAGAAACATTAGCCTTAGTTTGACGTAGTTTTAAAAAATACAGATTTGAATTGTTCATTATAATTCCAATGCTCGAAAGTGCATATTCTTATGAAAAGCATCTGCGCAAGAAACTTTTTTATTTTTATGAAATTGGAGTACAAACAACCTTATTTTGTTTATATAAAATATTACTTTTTTATATACTTTTATATACCTGTGAATGAAAAAACGAATAAAACATGTCAAAAGATGACTTCCTTTTTAAGCTGTGTTTCAGCCCTAACTAATTTTTTTTTGTAGCTTTTTTTCTCGAATCTAGCTGGATTTCTGAAAAAATTTTGACAAGGTTTGAAGAAAGTTCCACATCAAGTTACTTACACAAAGAGGCATACCGAAATCTAATTGGAAAGTCAATCCTTTTTTTTTATAACGTAGAATTCGATGGATGGTCTAGATGCGGTTCTCTTCCATATTTGCATATTTTACCCTTTGGATTGGTTATATACAGTAGAGGAAAATTGCTAATATTGTTAGGTAGGTTTAAGAAGATTGAATTTTGATATTCGTAAGATAACTAAATTGTCCATGCAAATACAAATAAAACTTATAGTTTAGATGATATAGGGTTTTTGGTACATTTTTGCTATGAACAAAGAAAAAAAAAAGAATAATAACTAGTCATATAAGACAGCTTAGTGGTAAGAATACTTTTTGATTTAAATGTGAAATTTTGGATGTTAATTTGAAGGTGTAGATTGATGGTAAGGCCACTCCGACATAATCGGTTTAAGGGCTTACTGGGGGATTCAAACTGCAGCGTCTGATCACCATGTGGTGCGGCTGCAAGCGGGCGTCTGTCTTGGATCAAGCGGCTCACTATACAAACG
Organism: Merzomyia westermanni; assembly: GCA_949987695.1. Classification (NCBI taxonomy): domain Eukaryota; kingdom Metazoa; phylum Arthropoda; class Insecta; order Diptera; family Tephritidae; genus Merzomyia; species Merzomyia westermanni. The sequence continues at coordinate 100,120,306 of OX465292.1, read as the reverse complement.
TGTAATTGAATTCAACCTCCCGTGAAACGGGTTGTGTGTTGGGTTTGGGACCCACCACATAAAACAACGTTCCAATGAAATTCAACAACAACGCCTCGGATATGGGAACCCCTTTTTTAAATGACAACACCCGCAAACGAAATAAGGATTATGAGATAAGGGCATGTACCTGGAATGTCCGGTCCCTTAATGGGAAAGGTGCCGCTGCCCGGCTGGTTGAGGTCCTGAGGAAAAAAAAAGCTGACATCACCGCCATACAAGAGATGCGATAGACGGGGCGAGGAAACACGATCAAAACACCTTGCAACATCTACTGGAGTGGGCATGAAGCCAAGCGCAGATTCGGCGTGGGATTTGTGGTGGGAGACAGACTCCGTCACCGAGTACTGTCGTTCACACCCGTTAACGACCGTCTCGCCGCAATCCGCATAAAAGTACGATTTTTCACCATATCGTTTATCTGCGCTCATGCACCGACGGAAGAGAAGGATGACGTGGAAAAGGATGCATTCATACGAGCGCTGCCCCCGTCATGATATCAAAGTCGTGCTTGGCGACTTTAACGCCAGGGTGGGTAAGGAGGGTGTATTCGGCCCCACTGTCGGGAAGTTAAGTCTCCACGATCAGACTTCGCCAAACGGATTCAGGCTGATCGGCTTCGCCGGTGCCCGAAACATGGTCATATCCAGCACTAGGTTTATGCACAAGAAGATCCATCAGGCTACATGGCTGTCCCCCGATCGAAAAACACGCCACCAGATCGACCACGTTGTGATAGACGGACGGCATGGTTCTATCGTTTTAGATGTTCGCACAATACGGGGACTTAACATCGACTCTGATCACTTCCTAGTAGCAGCCAACATTCGTACCCGCCTCTGTACGACAAAACAGGCGCCACAAAAAACGCATGGAAAGCTGGACTTCGAAAAGCTGCAATCGCAACAGACAGCCAATTATTTCGCAGATCGCCTCTCACACCTGCTCTCCGAGAGCACAATTCAACCTAGTGGAATGCATGAGCAGTGGGATCATATCTCAGGAGCACTCCGTACCGCAGCCAAAGAAGTAATTGGATTCCGGCGAACGCGAAGAAACAACTGGTATGACGATGAAGAGTGCCGCGCTGCAACGAAGAGAAAGGACGAAGCCTACAAGGCCACGCTGGGTTCGAATGCAACGAGGAGTGTGTGTCAACACTACCGCGAATTGAAGAGGGAAGCGAGGCGGCTTTTCCGGGCGAAAAAAAGAGAGGCACAAAGTCGTGAAATAAAGGAGCTTGAGATACTCGCCAATGGGAATAATGCCCGAAAATTCTATCAAAAAATTCGGTGAATGACAGAAGGTTTTTAACCCGGGCAAACTACTGTAAGAATGAGAACGGCGATCTGGTGGCCGATGTTATGGAGGGATCACTTCTCTGCCCTTTTAAATGGAGAAACTGAGCAAGAAACCAGAGAAGATGCCGAACCCGAGCCCGCAATCGAAGATGATGGAATCGACGTTCCACAACCCGACTATAATAAGGTGCGAATAGCAATATCCCGATTGAAAAACAATAAAGCAGCTGGCGCTGATGGTTTGCCTGCTGAGCTATTCAAACACGGAGGCGAGGAGCTGGTAAGGCGCATGCATCAGCTTCTATGCAGAATATGGTTGGATGAATGCATGCCTGAAGATTGGAATCTAAGTGTTCTCTGCCAATCCACAAGAGGGGCGATCCTTTAAACTGCGCCAACTATCGCGGAATCAGCCTTTTGAATATCGCATATAAGGTCTTATCAAAGACTGAAGCCTGATGTGAACAGACTGATTGGACCTTATCAGTGTGGCTGCAGACCTGGTAAATCTATATCGACCAGATTTTTACAATACGCCAAATCTTGGAAAAACCCCGTGAAAAAATTGGGAAGCACCTCTCCGAGCCGTTCGAAACTAAACGAGGTTTCAGACAAACAATATTTTATAAAAGCGTGCAACTGTTGGTATATGCTGACGATGTCGATATCATTGGTCTTAACAACCGCGCCGTAACTTCTGCTTACTCCAAATTAGAAAAAGAAGCGGAGAAAATGGGATTGGTGGTGAACGAGGGCAAAACGAAGTACCTTCTGTCATCATGCAAAGAGTCAGCGCGTTCGCACTTTGGAAACCAAGCCACTGTTGGCAGCAATAATTTCGAATTAGTGAAGGACTTCGTTTACCTGGGAACCAGCATTAACACCAACAATAATGTTAGCCTAGAAATCCGACGAAGAATTATTCTTGCAAACAAATGCTACTTCGGACTGATTAGGCAATTGAAAAGTAAAGTCCTCTCTCGACGAACGAAAATAACACTCTAAAAGTCACTCATCGCACCCGCCCTGCTATATGGTGCAGAAGCGTGGACACTAACAACATCTGATGAGGCGGCTCTGGGAGTATTCGAGAGAAAGGTTCTTGGAAAGATTTGTGGACCCCTACGCGTTGGCGACGGAAAGTACCGAAGAAGATTTAATGATGAGCTGTGTGAACTTTACGCAGACGCCGACATAGTTCAGCGAAGTAAAACAGAGCGGCTTCGCTGGCTAGGCCACGTAGGGCGAATGAGCGAAGATGCTCCAGCCCAGAAGGTATTCTTATCGGCACCCGCCGGTGGAAGCAGAGGAAGAGGGAGACCACCACTCCGATGGAAGGACCAAGTGGATACCGATTTGCGATCCCGCGGTGTTTCCAATTGGCGCCAGTTGGCGCAACGAAGAAACGACTGGCGAGCTATGTTGTACTATCGAAATCGGCCAGGTGGTTAGATGGACATTTGAAGAAGAAGACAGTAGGTATGTCTAAAAAAAAACCCAAAAACTCCGATTTTGATACCCCCTAATTTTGATTCTTCTATTCTTCTGATCAGCTGTTTGTCCCACTGACCCAGATTCTATTTTATTTAGAGTTCAACGAACCCAATACCACCATATAAATATGTATGTCCTTATGTAACAAAATGGTGAAAAGAAAGAAAATCAAAAAAATTATCGCGGAGTTATGTGCAAGTGATAATGGGTATGGAATTTGAGGGAAAAGTATGTGTGTACACATATTCCTTCGTGCCTTGTTTTTTTTTTTGTCAAACCCTCAGGAATGGCTTGCGAATATATGTGTAGTACACATTGTGTACACATGCTGCATATATATGTGGATTCAATTATTACTCACCACGTCACTCCATCCAATGGCGCCACTGCAGAGTACCTGTACTGCTGAGCTGATCTCGCGATCACAATGGTTGTGCGTCTAACAATGTCCCTCGCGTAATTAGTTAATATAGGTATATTTATACCAACAAAAAACAACAAAAAGTCTGCCAAACGTGAGTAGGTCCACACCTGGCCAGTAAAAAAGAAACCAAAATGTGGCTAAGGGGTAGAGTCGGAGTTCCCGGAACTCCAAAAAAAAAATTTTATTACTTCCGTTAAACCAATTTGCTAATAAAGCAAAGTACAAGAAAACGTAAGTACTTTCGCGCATGTGGGAGTAAGAACTACGATGCACAGAAGTGTAGTGAGAGAACGTGAAACTCTCCCAAGAAAACTGTGACTTAAAAAATTTAATAATAAAGTAAAAAAAAAACAAAAGGAAACAGAACCCAAAAAAAAATGGTGCAACAAATTAATTTTTGTGCCAAGAATATATGTGGTTAAACGCGTATATAGTTAAACATCTCCGCACAAAACTAATATGTCCACAGATTTTACCCTTCGTTTGAAAAATACTACTTCAATAAGAACTAGTTCCCTATTCTGCCTTTAATCTGTGATGCCCAAGTGCAAAGCAAAACATGCGTATAGAAAAAGTGATACTAAAATTAAGTAAAGAAAAACAAAAATAGTATGATGCGATGGCTCCTCCTCGTCTTGGTTCTGGTGCAGCGCTTGCTGTGTAGCATGAAGTGTGTGTTGTATCCAGGATCATCCCTATGGTGCGTGATCGTTGTTGTCTTTCCCAACAAAAATACCGAATACCAATACTTGCGTTGTTGAGTGCAGACGTGTATTTTTGAGCTCCTGTGAAATTTTGTTTTATCTGTTTTAACAAACATAAACTTGTTAAATTTTCATAGTGACTATGTCTAATGCTAATTGTGTTAGTTGCAAATGCCAATGTTTGGCTGATGACTCTATTGTTTGTGATAATTGTGATATAAAAGTGCATATCAAATGTTCTAATTAAATACGAACTGCATAAATTCTCTTAAAAACAATAAAAACATTTTTTACAAGTGTGACCATTGTGCCAACAAACTTGCTGTGCTAAGTAAAGCTAACATTGACAAGGCTCTTTCTAATATTAGTGAGCTATCTGATATTTGTAAGTCAGCCTAATAAGAGTAAATCGTGCTCTTCTATTGGCTCTCTAAACTCTTTAAACGCTGACGATAACGAATCCAATACTATCAGCGATGATGTGCTTGACAATACTCCAGCAACAACTCCCACGCGATCTGAGTCATATGCTAACGCTGCTGCTTCCTATATCGACTTATGCGCTGATACTTCTCTACAAACCGGTTTTTCTGATAATAGCGCTGCCGCAAATTCTGCTAATCAGTTGCGTGGCGAAGCTTTTGTATGTGCTAATGCGAATTCGAATGTTTCTGCTGCATGTCATGCCAACCATTATCTACATACAGTGGTTGTTGGATCGAATGTAAGCAATGAACTTGATGTTGCTGTGCAATTAAAGTGGCTTCACATATCGTCGTTCAAGCCATCCGTATCAGTGGAGAGCATTTTACAATATATTGCCAAGCATGCTAACATAAATGCCGAAACTCTTTCTTGCATAAAACTGGTAAAGAAGGGTACCTCAACTGACTCTCTAAAGAGTGTAAGTTTCAAGTTAGGTGTGCCCGTTCATCACTATGAGAGAGTTATATGCTCCGATATATGGCCTATTGATGTGAAAGTTCGACCGTTTCAATTTTTTCGTAAGAAGGGGGTGGCCAAGCAATCCCATTAGACCGCCTAACACATTGCAAAGTAATGCTCAATCTAACTTTTCAATTTATTACCAAAATGTTAGTGGCATGCGTACGAAATCGACCCAAATCTACCGAGAAACAGCATTACATGACTACGATATAATCGCAATCACGGAAACATGGCTTAATGATAACCTTTTATCTTCTGAATTTTTTGATGATCACTACGTTGTATATCGGCAAGACCGCTGTTTTGCTTCCACGGGCCAAGTAAGAGGAGGTGGTGTTTTACTTGCAGTCAGAGCTGATGTAAACAGTAAACAAATTGCCTTAAATTCATACAATTGCTTCTTAGAACAAATTTGTATTCAATTTAAATTTTCTAATAATAAGTCGGTATTTGTAATTTTATCATACATTCCACCAGCTAGTGATATTGAAGTTTATCAAATGCACCTAGATAATGTTTTGTATGTCTTCGAAAACCTGAAAAATGAGGATGACCAAATCATTCTTCTTGGAGACTTTAATTTGGGTAATATTTCATGGTCACATTACAGTAGTAACTTAGTTCCAACCAACGTTAAGACTGATATCGATATTTTACTGTGCAATGTATTATTTTCTATGGGGTTCCATCAGTTCAACAACATTTTGAATGATAATGGACGCATTTTAGATCTCGTCTTTGCGTTCAATGACTTAAATATTTCTTGTTCGGAATGCTTATCGCCCTTATCTGTCAATAGTTTACACCACAAGGCTCTAGTTATTACCTTCAGATGTTATAACTTCGCTCCAAATAGTGCTGCTACGGATGTGGTTTATGATTATGCCAAAGCAGACAACTACGCTATTTGTGAATTCCTAAATTCTGTTGATTGGTCAATTTTGTACACATTCGATGATCCACATGATTCATATGAACTATTTCGCAGTAAATTGTTATATTGTGTTTCAAACTACGTTCCATCAAAAAAGTCTGTTGTGCGCAATAAGCCTCCGTGGTTTAACAAAAGGTTAAGACATTTAAAAAATTTGAAAAGCAAAGCATATAAGAAATTCAAGGTGTCGAATTCTATGGAAGATAATTTACGTCTAACCAAGATAAAAAAAGACTACGACTGTCTTCACAATTTTTTATATAATAGATACATCTCTAATGTTGAACATGATCTACAATGCAACCCAAGGAACTTCTGGGTTTTCATCAATAATAAACGTAAAACCAATGGTTTCCCAACATGCCTAGAGTTTGACGGAGAGATGTCGGAAAACACCTTGCAAACCTGCAATCTATTTGCAAAGTTTTTTCAAGGGGTGTATGATAACAGTAGTTGGATCCCTGATAGTAGCTCCACATTTTTTAACCAAATTTTTATTTCTAATACAATTACAAACATTGATATAACCCCTGATGAGGTCTCACTAGCAATATCAAATATAACGTCTAGCTCCAGTAGCGACCTGGAAGGATTTGCTCCAGTATTTTTGAAAATGCTTTCAGAGTCTATCTCTTTTCCATTGTCCTTGCTATTCAACTATTGCCTTAAGAAGGGTGTTTTCTTGGACTGCTGGAAACTTTGTGCAATCTCTCCAATATTCAAGTCAGGTGATCGTAGCAAAATTACAAACTACAGACCTATAGTCAAGCAATGTACATTTGCCAAAATATTTGATAATATCCTAAATATTAAACTTTTTAATCACTTTAGAGATCGATTCAGCTATGTACAACATGGGTTTCTACCAGGGAGATCCACATGTACCAATCTTTTAACTATGACAAATCACATTATTAAGGCTTTAGAGCAGAAATATCAAATGGACGTCATTTATACTGACTTTTCTAAAGCTTTCGACAAAGTTCACCACTCTGTCTTACTACACAAGCTCTCCCAATATGGAATCGCAGGAACACTTTTGAAGTTTCTGGAGAGTTATTTGGTGAACCGCAAGCTCTTAGTGAAGATTGGGCTGACGAAATCGGACTGCGTCGTGAATGCATGGTCAGGGATACCGCAGGGCACTCGCTGCGGGCCGCTTTTGTTTATATTGTTTATAAACGACTTACCCCAACATTTTAAGTTTGCGAAATGTATCATGTTTGCTGATGATGTCAAAGTTTTTATGCCAATATGTAATCTAAATGACTGCTGTAATTTACAATCCGACCTTGTGATATTCCAGCAGTGGTGTACCGCTAATAATCTGTTTCTTAACATAGGAAAATGTCATGTGCTTTCTTACTCCAAAGCTCTTAGTCCTATTGAGTTTGACTATTCAATTGACAATGTCAATTTGAGTCGTTTGGAGGAAATCAAAGATCTTGGGGTCATTTTCGATAAGAAGCTAACTTTTAACAGGCATGTTGATGTTGTACTTGCTAAAGCACTTTCCATGATGGGATTCATAAGAAGAAATTCAAAAGAGTTCAAAGACCCTTACACTTTGAGGTCGCTTTATATTTCTCTAGTAAGGAGCCACCTGGACTATTGTTGTCTTGTGTGGAATCCATACTATTTGTCCCACCGTAGAAAAATTGAAAGGGTTCAAAGAACCTTTACAAGATTTACTATATTCAAATTAAACTGGCCATGTGGTGTGCCAGACTATGACAGTAGGAGGAAACTCCTCGGCTTACAATCCTTAGAAGACCGTGGAATTTACTTTGCACTAATATTTGTCTACAACTTAGTTAACCATAGGGTTGATTGCGATGAACTATGTAGTTTGATTAATTTTAACACCTCGTCGCGAGAGTTAAGACATCATCGGTTGCTTGTCGAAACGTCCCATAGAACTAACTATGGCTATAATGAACCAATTGCACGTAGCATACGTTTATGTAATGTTTATGCGCATGTGATAGACTTCAATGCCGCTATACCAAGGTTTAAATTAAATATTTTCACCGTTATAAATTAGTAATTATGTACATGTAATAGTCTGTAAGGTTAACCTGTAGACTGAATCAATAAAATAAAAATAAAAAAAAATAAAAATAAAATTGTGCCCGTGGTGTCGTAATGTTGTGTTGGTTTTATGGTTGTTGCTTTTGCCTTGGTGCAGTCGGTTCTTGCCGGTGTATCTGAGACTTGAGCTTTGTCCAGCCTGTAGCTTCTGTTTGATGTTGTGCTGTGAATGTCGTGGGTGCATATGCTGTGTTTTGTTGTGGCAAGTCTTAATCGTTGGTGTCATGCGCTTCTACCAGTGTTTAACTGACTCTGCTGTTGCCTCTGGGCGTTGCGCTTCCAGGTACAGACTGTGCCCTGCGGGGCTTCTCAAGGGCGTTGTGACCTGGAATCGAAAAATAATGCACGTTTTAGAAGAAAAAGGGTTGTCGGAGGGTATTTAGGTAGTTTCATGCTGCGCTCTCATCAACATTGTAGCCATAACAGACGCAATGCTGCTTACAGCTGTTGCAGGTACAATGTTGAGGTATCCCGCCACACTGTGTTAGGCGCTTATATTAACGTAGCCACAAGTTGCTAGTCTCTTACGCCTGTCTAGTGAAAGGCTGTCGTTACATACCTTGCGAACTGATCCCGACCAGATTTTGGCTATTATGGTACTTGAGATCCGTGCCAACAAACGTAAAACAAGTTACGCGCTTCTTAGGGATAGGGGGTTGGTACCGAAGGTTCGTGGATAGTTTTGCCACACTGACCACGCCACTGACAAATTTATTGAAGTAGGGCAAGAGTTTCAATTGAAATGACGAGGCTCAACAATCATTTGAGATTTTGAAAACTAAACTTTGAACAGTTCCTGTACTTTTCAGTCCAGATTATACCAAACCATTCTTAATACAATGTGACACCAGCAAGTTAGGAGTTGGGCGGTGCTGGCCCACAAGAATGATGAGAACTTAGACATAGCTTATTTTTACAAAAGTTTAATAATAGTGTGACGGATCTCAAGTACCTAGCCGTGATATTAAGGTTAAAAAAGTTGAGAGCCAATGTGGAGGGCCAAGACTTTATGCCACAAACCGATCTGTCCAGCCGACTAGCTCGTCGGTCGATTAACTTGCAAGGATTAAGATTCAATATTCAACATAGAAAAAGTTTACTGAATGTGGTACCTGACTGCTTGGCTGGTCAAAATTTTGAGGAAATAACAGAAATCCGTGATATTGAGGTCCATCCGTTAGTCGGTCTAAATTCGTCCGAGTTTTCTTCCGAAGACTATCAAAAGTGGATTAGGCATGTCTGCTGTAATGAGAATCGCCTACCTGATTTACAGATAGTCGATAAACTTATGTATGAAAGAACAGAACACCCAGATGGTAAATCGAAACGGGGGGCGTTTAATTGGAAACTTTGGGTTTCGGAAAGTCTAGTTCCAGGTGCCATCGAAAATGCTCACAGCCCTCCAAATAAATGCCATGGTGGGATTGCTAAAACACTACAGCGGCTGCGAAACAATTTGTGTTGGCCAAATATGACAGTTGACGTCAAAAATTATGTAAACCGATGCGAAATATGCAAGCAGACCAAAGCCCCCAATGTAACATTAAGACCACCAATGTCCGCACAGTACACGGTACAATGGCCGTTTCAAAAGGTATACGTTGACTTTCTTAGCCCTTATCCGAGATCCAAAAAGGAAATGTAGGCATACGAGTATTTATAGTACTTGAACCGTTTGACAAAGTTTCACCTCTTAAAAATTGTCAAGATTTTCAATACGCAAGCTGTTTCCGATTTCCTACATGAGAAGGTTTTTAGTATTTTCGGGACACCTGAAATTGTCATAACCCTGCGTTACAAAAACGAGCTTTAGTTCTGTTCTATGAACCAAATATAATTTTTCGGAAAGGGGAGGAAAAATAAAAACACACGTGCATCGGCGATTTTCATGTACACGTCAGAATTTTTTTTTTATGTATAAAGTATAAACTCGTAGTGTTCGTCTGTCCGCCTGTGATTTTTACTTGGAGCGAATAAGCCACAAACGTCACAAGAGTTATTTCAAGTCGGGCACTGCATTTTTTCTTAGATGAAATATATAGAAATACGTTTTCGCACAACAGAAATTAAAACAATTTTCAAAGTATACGTCTCCTAGTAGCGCAACTGTACATGAAAATTGCCGATACACGTGTATTTTTATTCTTTCTCCCCTTTCCGCAAAAGTATATTTGGTTCATAAGACAGAATGTGTGTAACGCGGTGTATGTGACAGCGGCAAGCAGTTTAAATCCTCGTGATTCAGCACCTTTTTGTCCGCCCGTGGAATAAAGCATTTGTACACCGCTTTATATAGTCCATAAGCCAATGCAAACGAAGGGGTGAACCGCTCTATAGTGGCAGGCATGCGGGCCTACCTCAAAAGTGGCCAGACGCACTGGGATAGAAATATTTCTGATATCGCCAAAGCTATTCGAAGCTCGTACCATCAAACAATTGCGACACCGTACTTTGCATTGTTTGGGCCGCAGATGATTATGCATTAATAAGAAAGCTAGGTAGTTTGGATGGCCAAATTCTTGAAAGAATCTACCGTTTGCAACTTATACGCAAAGCCATAACCACAAATATCTCGAAATCATTTGAAAACTCATCTAAACGGTATAACCTCCGTAGAAACGCTTTAAAATCCGAGGTATCGTTTTTAGGCGAAATTTCGTACTAAGTGATGGCGCAAAAATATTTTTAGCGAAACTAGCCCCGAAGTTTATCAAATGCAAAGTTGTGTCAACGATGTATGAATTTAAGGATATGAACACAGGAAAAAGAGAAACCTATTGCCAAAAAGATATTCAGGGCAGCTAGCAGGGAGCACCGCACCAACTCTCCAGATAGGGGGGTGTGTACCATGGTACTTGTAGGTGTGTACCATGTACTTGTATATATAATAATTCCTAGTCACCCTCTTAAGTGTATTTATCTTAGAGTTTTATTATCGCCACCAGTGTTATATTTTTAACGCTTCTGTGAACACGGCCAATGAAGCCCCCTTCTCTTACGTCAAAATCATATGGTCGGTGATCGAGTATCTTCCTTTTTCCATTGGAACCTGGGAAGAGTAAGCATCGCTTGTACCTACGTTAAATCTCTAAACATGAACTTACTTGAAATTATAAAAATCAAGAGGTATTAAAGGAATAAATAAACTTAAAGTGAATATAAAATAAACTTTCTTTATAAAAGTATTTCCAAGGGATCCTTTTCGGCCCACTTCGCAGCGGCCAAACCCTGCATCACCATTTGGCTCCAGGATATCAGTTCATCCTCCTGAATTGGTATTGTCCCGTCCCACCCTTAAATTCTTATCCTCGGAGAAAACCCTGGCAGCTGGGTTGCTCCATTGTCTCTTGTTACGGGCTGTGGTCGAACCCAACCCTGGATCAAGAGGTTGGATATGCTGCGTTTTGCTAGAAGAAAATTTATATTAAATGGTCGCATTCGGTTCAATGCGCCAAGTGTGAGAGATGGCTAAATAAATCTGGATGCTCAGGGCTTAACCCTGCCATCCACAGACTCTGTACTTTCTTTAGTGCTTTAGACCCCGTACTTTCTTTAGTACTTTAGAGGCGTCCAGCGGTAGTCGTCGCTCTCACACTTTCCTACCGCTCCTACCAACTTCAAGTAGCCACAATGGCTTTGTCTACACGACTGGCAGCACTGCTGCCATTCCCGCCTGTCGCTCACGCTCACCAGAGTCTCCCTCTCGCACGGCCGCTCAACACTCCTATTCCCTCCGGAATAGGCCAGATATGAGCATCGCCAAGCGTCAGTCCCCTCTTTCTCTATCCCCAATGCCTCCCCTGCTTCCAGCTTGCCCGTGGGCCTGGACCACCACCTCCTCGTACCTTTCACCACGTGCACCGTTTATCGGCAAAGATTATATACGCCCGCGACATCGGTCAAGTGCAACAATCGCCTTGGCCTGTGTCACACCCTCATGTGCTCTGGGCTCGCAAACGGTGACCTCTGGACGGATACGTTCATAGCCCCCTATTGCAGTACATAGGCGCTTTCCACGCCAGATAACAACAGCCATGGCGCTGTTAACTCCAGACTGCGACATAATTTAGGCCTTAGCCTACTTTCACCTAGGCAAGCGCATCCGTCCCTCACGCCTAGCATGTCTCCCTCTCCCCACCTACATGCTTCAAAATTTTACAACTGAACATACAAGAGACAAAACTGAATAAAAGATCGGACTTACGAACTTGTGATGGGTATAATATACATCGAAAAGACGGTCCCAGCGGTCATGGGAGTAGCCTTGCGTTCATTACACATCACTCTGTACAATATAATCTATTTTCCCCTGACTTCGACCCCAGCGACTCTACCTTAGAACGCCAAGGCATAGTAGTCCGGTCAGGCGACATCGACCTGCAAATTATAGACATCTACATTCACCTGCCACGTGTTGTCCTAGAGATTATCATCCCGACATTAGTGCGTTGCTAAGGACGATAACCGTCTAATCCTAGGCGACTTCAGCGCACATCACGATCTCCCAACTTGCCAGCAGACAACAGGGGATACAGATGCCCCCAGCAAGGTGGCAGGTAACTGCCACAGTTCGGCAGACATCTCCATAACGAGCGCGGGCCTACTAAACTTTGTCATTTGGCGACCGATGATTACATTAGCTTCAGACCACCTACCCATCCTACTCTCCGTTGAACGACCGACCGACTTCATACCGACTGTTAAACTAACATACATTAACTTCACCAAAGCGGACTGGGACCGCTTCACGGACTATACAGAGCGCTCCTTTGCTGTCTTACCCACTCCGACAGACGTACGCAAAGGTGAAAGAGAGTTTCGCAAGGTCACTGATTCAGCCTCAGACCGCTTTATTCCTGCTGGTAGAATATCAACGGCGGCCGCCGTGGTGTGAAGGTAGTGTTGCCGGCCTACCACACCGAAGGTCCATGGTTCGAGCCCTGGTACAGGTAACATCAAAAGTGATTTGAAAAAAGTTTTTCAAAACGGGGTCGCCCCTCGGCAGTGGTTTGGCAAACTCTCCGAGTGTATTTCTGCCATGACAGGCTTCTCAGCAAAAATTCGTCTCCTTTGTAGATGCCGTTCAGAGTCGGCAAAAAACTGTAGGTCCCACCAATTTGTAGGGAAAATTCAAAATCGGCACACCACAAATTGGAAGAGAAGCTTGGCGCAAAAATCTCTTAGGAGGTTTATGATGATATACCTGTTGTATATCGCGCCATAGAGAGAGAATATCAGAAATTCGTCCGAATTTTCTTGCAGAAGCTGCGGCGATGGCAAGAGAACGTGACAAAGTAAGACTCATAAGTCCCGCAGATCCCAGAATTAAAGAACTCGATGCGGAAATTCGTAGGATAGTCAGCCAACACAAACTGACCAAGTGGCAACAACACTCCGGCGGAGGCGGCAAATTCTGGTTGACAGTCAAGGCCCTATCCAATGCGACCAAATACAATGACAAGGTCGCCATTGCATTCGGCGACACCGTCAAATCGGACGCCAGGAAATGCGTGAGCTTCTTTGTCCGGCTGTTTATAATGCATCCACCTGCGGAAACGACTAAAAGGAGAGTCATCCGACGTGCGCACAAACATAAACACTCCACTGCGCCTATTGGCGTCTCAGTCGCAGAGGTCAAGGAAGCTATAATGAGGGCCAAACCCTTAATATCCATCGGACCCGACGAAATCTCGATTAAGATGATCAAACACCTAGGCCACGAGGGACGGAGTTATTTAGCGGCTCTTTTCAACCTCTTTCTAACTACTTTCGTGATACCTGAGATATGGAAAGGGACGATGGTAGTTCCCCTACTAAAACCAGGGAAGCCGGCAAACCAAGGAGATTATTATCGTCCGATATCCCTCCATTCGCCGGAGCGAAGTTATTGGAGACCATTCTGCTCCCATATTACACTTCTCAACCACGTCACAATCCTTCGAGACCTGGAAAAGACACCGCTCCCTGCCGGCCGTAAAATTTGGACCGCTAATTACCTCAATGGTCGACAGGAATCAGTCAAATTCAGGAACAAGAAATCTAAGCCACGAAGAATAAAACAAAGGGTGCCGCAAGGTGGTGTTCTCTCTCCCCTGATTTCTATATTTGGAGACTTTCCTACGCTGACGACTGCACGATAATGGCCTCGGGAAAGGGTCCCTTCATTGATGAACTCTGTACTAGAGTTAACTGTCACCTCCGAGACTTTCCAGCTTCTTCACCGAACGAAATCTGACAAGAGTTAAACGTCCAGGTAGATGTAGTACCTCTACCTACTGTGAACCACCCGAAAATCTTTTGTGTGACGTTTGCCACAGGCTTCACCTTCGCTAGTCATGCCACCGCAATAGCTTAAAAGGTACAGAGCCGCAGTATGATCCTCAAGTCACTGGCCGGCAGTACTTGGGGGAAAGATAAAGAAACATTGCTTGCTACATATAAGACTATTGGCCGACCGGTTATTGATTATGCTGCGCCCATATGGTCGCCCAACCTTACTGACACCAACTGGAGGAAATTGCAAGTCTGCCAAAACACCGCCACCAGAACTGCTACAGGATGTCTGCTTATGTCATCTGAGTCTCACTTCCATCAAGAGGTAAAATTGCTCAATGTTTCAGAGAACGCGGAACTCTTAAGTAGATAGTTGCTTCTAACTGTCATAAACCTTGTCACCCAAATCGACATCTATTGGATGTAGCCCCGCCCCCCAGAGACATAAGAAGACATCTTCGTAAGCACTACGATGAGATCCGGCACCACATCTCTTTACCGTTTGATCTGCGGAACCACAAGCGCGTTTTAAATGACCTCCACACCGAGTCAGTAGACAGATCCCTCAGATCTCGGCCTGTTACTCCCGTAATCAGTACTCAGCCACCTGAATTGGCAGAGGAACGTGTACTTCCGAGGGAGACTAGAGTCATGTTAGCACAACTTCGCTCTGGATATTGTAATAGGTTAAACTCTTGCTTATCCAGACTGAACCCCACCATACCAAACACATGTCCTGCATGTGGTATGTCCCCTCATGATACCAAACATCTCTTCTCCTGTTCAGTCGAACCTACTCTTCTAACACCTACATCACTCTGGTCCGACCTTATGGAAACTGCGCGTTTCCTCGGACTTCCGTTAGAAGAGCCTGAGGACAATTTAGAGTAATCGAGCCCATTGGGCAGGGCTAAGCACTGTTAACAACAACAACAAGTGAAATTAAAGAAAAACAACCAATCCGCGAAATCCGACAAAATCTCCACACGAAGAAGTCACCAGTTTACGCAGTCGATCATCCATACAGACTCGTGGTCTTCGCCGTAATCATGAATGCTATACAAAATGTATTGTTAACTCACTTAATTTAACTTAAATACCGAAGGAAAATTTAGGTATGTTTATCGAAAAGATCACAGAAAGAAAAGCAAAGAAGGGGAAAAGAAGTACGAAAAGCTTCAATAAATACATTCAAGTACCCCCTAGAAAAAAAAACAATAACAAGTAACACTGTTAGAACGTTAATAAATTAAATAGTAAACAAAGAAATGTTGTACAAAAAAAAAAACAATCAAAGGTAATAAAAGGGAGAAATGAAATAAGTAGATGAAAGTGATTTGACAATTGCGATATTCAGTTTTAATATATATGCTATGGATTTGCAGTCTCTCAAACCTGCGTAACACAGAAAAAAAATAATAGTTATATATTATTTCATTCATTAATTTATTTTCATTTGTACCTATTTGTATGCATATTTATGCGTATATATGGAAAGATGAGAACTGAGCATCGAACATGTTTGAGAGAAGGCGGTTCGATAACAAATCCAACGAACTTTTTAACTAAATATTAATTGGATAGTATTTTCATACTGAATTGGATGCTTATGCCGCAATTTGGAACAAAAAAGAAACAAAAAATAGAACAACAAAAAGAGAAATGTAATAGAGGTATATTTTGCATCAATCTTACAAAAAAATAAAAAAAAACGAAAATATTGAAATAAAAAGAAAAATTAAAGAAACATTTTTTTTTACGTAATAACAAAGTTCTTTTAACACTTCGAGGGAGCAGCGAGGAGGCCTTCGCCGCTACGTGAACTGACCAACAATATAAGAAGCGAAAGTGCTATCAAATCATATATATTATTTCTGTAAGGTCTTTTTGTGTTAGTTCCTAATTTTCTGCTCTCATTAGCGGAGTGCTTTTGTATAAGCGTATTTTATAAAAATAAATTATTTAAAATAAACGATTGTGAATGCACAAAAAAATCAATTTGTACTGCAACGCTATTGTGACTGTGACATTCACATGCCTCGTGACATCTACATGTGAATACTAAGACTAAACAGTGCTAGAATAGTTAAAGGCATTGCTAAAATAAGTGAATAAGACTGCGTTCACATTGGGTCATAAACTCGAGTTAAAGGGACATTTTTTTAGTTAATTCATATTGATATTGTCAATAAACTCAAGTTTATGGCTCAGTGTGAATGTAATACAGGGTGTTTTTTTAGGGGTATAGAACTTAAAATTGAAATAAAACACAAGAAAATCGTTTTAAGGTCCATCAATTTGGCTTTATTGGAAGGATAATTTTATGCCATTAATGTTTAAATATGATTTCGGGCATGCGGCCGCCGCGGCTGGCTCGAATAAAGCCAATTCTACAGGTCAATTTTCAACCACTTTTTCGAGCATATGGGGCCGTATGTCGGCAATAACGCCACGAATGTTGGCTTCCAATTCCCCTAACGTTTCTGGTTTGTTGGTGTAGACGAGCGACTTCACATATTCCCAAAGAAAATAATCCAATGGTGTCAAATCACACGACCTTGGTGGCCAATTGACAGGTCCATTCCGCGAAATTATGCGCTCATCGAATGTTTCCTTCAATAAATCGATTGTGACGTGCGCTGTGTGGCATGTAGCGCCGTCTTGTTGGAACCACAACTCATCCACATTCATGCCATCCAATTCGGGAACAAAATAGTCGGTTATCATGGCTCTATACCGGTCTCCATTAACGGTAGCTGCCTCTCCAGCATTATTGCGGAAGAAGTATGGCCCAATGACTCCACCAGCCCATAGAGCACACCAAACAGTCAGTTTTTGTGGATGTAATGGCGTTTCAAGGGTCTCATGTGGATTCTCTTCACTCCAAATGCGGCAATTTTGCTTGTTGACGTAGCCATTCAACCAAAAATGAGCCTCATCACTGAACAAAATTTTGCGATGAAAATCAGCATCGAAATCAATCTCATTTTCGGCCCATACACCAAAATCACGACGCATTGCATGGTCTCGCGGCTTTAATTCTTGCACAAGCTGGATCTTGTAAGGTCGCAAGCCAAGATCTTTGCGCAAAATCTTCCATAAAGTTGATGGACAAAGCTCCAATTGCTGTGCACGGTGGCGAATCGATTCATTCGGGTCCTCTTCAACACTTTGCTCTACAGCGGCAATTGTTTCTTCGGTGCGCACTGTTCGACGTCTCTGCGGATGCGTATTATCACATAGAGTAAACGTAGTGCGAAAACGATCCATGGTTAACCGAATTAATTGCTCTGATGGACGATTATGTCGACCATAAAATGGACGCAGCTCACGGTAAACTTCGTGAACTGAACCATTATTTTCTAAATAAATTTGCACGATTTGCTAGCGTTGTTCTTTTGTCAACCTGTTTATGATGAAATGGCAAACCAAACTGAACATAAATGACATTAGAGTTGCCAGATTTGACAACAAAATGCCAGTTTTATCTCTATTCGAAAAACAAACCTGTAAAAAAAACACCCTGTATAAGTGGTGGAATTTCAAATAGCTGTTTGCGCATATTTGTATAATTTTTTGTGGTCTCACAACAAGTGTAGCTGAAAATCTTTTTTTATAATTTGAGAAAAAGGTTTGAAAAATCCTGGACCTGGACTAATAAAAGGTTTCAAACCATTTTTTTTTTGAGCAAGGCGCGCACGGGTCCACCTAGTTAATTTTATAAGCCTATTGCAACTATATAGTAGTAAAGGTACCATAATACCACTCAACGGCGCACCCTGTGATCACGTTGCTAAGCGTGTGACTTATTTAGTTCAATAAGAGGGAATCGCTGACGCGGCACACGCGCAAACATCGATCAGGTCACCTTACGTTAGTTATAGGAATTGCACGGTAAGCAATTGCTGTCTACACGCGCGAGCAGTTATGGGCAAAGCATGGGAACTGCAACATAAACATTTTAGTTAGGCTAAGAAGTTATTTAAGTAAGTTGCAACGTATGTTTAGAGTTAGTTGTTAATTAGCGTGCAAGCGGCACGAATAAAGAAGTTGTAACGTTTGTTGAAATCGTTTCCTTGTTTCATTTCATAGTACCGGAGGACACTTGGTTCCTCCGCACCTTTAATTTTTTTACATCTCCCTCGACACGGGAGATAACTGGCGCCCGAGCTTCGGAGTTCAGTGCAGGGTCCGTGTGTGATAAGTGAAAAATATCCTAATTTAACAAAAAAGAGAGAGAGAAAAGTGAAAAATCTCCTAATTTAACAAAAAAGAGAGAGAGAAAAGTGAAAAATATCCTAATTTAACAAAAAAGAGGGAGAGGAAAGTGAAAAATCTCCTAATTTAACAATAAAGGAGAGAGAGGAAAGTGAAAAATCTCCTAATTTAACAATAAAAGAAGAGTGAGAAAAAGGCGAAAATTCTCCTATTTTAACAGTGAAAAAAATCCTCCAATAAGACATTGGATCGTGTAAGTCATACGTATATTTTCTTACAGTTCTTATCTTTTCAGTATACCTAATCATGAACGCCGACGAAATGAAAAGATCATTGACGGAAATGAATGGCGCCATGAACGCCATGCTCGCCCAGCTGAAGAAATTCGAGGAGCGCCTCAAAAGCGTAGAATCGACAAACGCTGATGAGTCCATACAAGGACTTAGCCAAACTATAGAGCGACTAGAAAGTAGGGTAGAAGAGGTTCGTCGGCAATCTGTCGATAGTGAGGCAACACCAGTAGAAGAGCCACTTGTGACTCCTCAGACGGAGGAGGATCTTAAGGAAATAGCGAGGTTACCGGATTGTGTGAAAGAGCTTCAAGTGTTTGATGGATCCCGGGAGCACTATACCTCCTGGATCCATAGTGTAGAACAGGTCCTAAGTGATTGTAAACCCGTACGGCAAAAGCCAATATATAGGGCAATTTTGAGGCACATAAGATGCAAAATTAAGGGAGCGGCAGATGCTGCTCTGGTGTCCCATAATATTCTAGACTCCGATTGGAAGAAAATCAAGGAGATTCCCTCGTTGCATTATGCGGACGTCAGGGATATTGAAAGCCTTGATCAGCAACTTACCCTTATGACCCAGGGGCGACAAAAGTTGTCCGAATTCTATGCCCAAATCAACAAGCAATTGTCACTTATGATAAATACGATAAGCACAGATAAATATGTGCACACAGAATCGGTGAAGGCATTGGCCGAGGCACATAGACGAAGAGCCTTGGATGTCTTCATCAGACAGAAGCCGAAATCCCTGCCTGAGGCATATTCGTCATGCCTCACGTTGGCCATGAACGTGGATCGGCGAAACGCTATTTATCGCCCCCCACAGGCACTAAATAGAAGTGGCCGAATGTTCGGCGATACGTAGCAATCTCCAACAGGGCGATATTTTTCGCGCGGCAGCACAGACTACTCTGGCACACCGCAGAATCCAGCCCCGACCCATTCTAGGTACAATTATGCAGCCCACTCCAATGGGAGTTTTGCAGACCGACATCAAAATCAGAGGGGATTCAACTCCCCATACGCTAGGTCAGGGCAAACCAGGAGTAGCCACCAATCTGCGCAAAGCTGGCGCAACAACAGTGACCCCCCAACGGCTTTAAAAGTGGATGCCGGTGCATCCTCTCAAACCCGCCAGACGGGAAATTCCAGGTTCTCTAGGTACGACGGGCCAAGTTCCAACAAAATTCTCGAACAACGAAGCAAACAAGAAACAGAAATTGTTTCATCTAGTGGCCGTAGACGAAGGGAGGGTGAGGATGCCTCCAGTGAACAAAAAGAATCAACAACCGACAATGGGAGCCTCGTGTCCGGCGTACCATATTTAGAATACGTTACTCAGGGTCAAGGTATTTTAGAGTTCCTAGTTGATACCGGCGCAAACAAAAATTACATTAGCGAGCGCGTAGCTTTTGAAGCAGTGTTAGATAGGGAGCTCAATACCCTCATCCTTAAACCAGACATCCTTCTGCCTCTTAAACGAAAGACAGCACAACAGGTTAACTCCATTAATTTAGACATCCCTCTTGACAATTATGTCACCGAACGTACGAAAAGCAAGCTATATGGGATACTGGAAAAATACGAAACTTTATTCGGCCCAGTCGACCAAGCCATGGAAATTCAAACCAACCTCCAGGCTGAGATAAGAACAATAGCCGAAACCCCCATTTACACCAAAAGCTATCCCTACCCCGTCAATATGCGTGGAGAAGTCGAAAGACAAATTCAGGAACTGCTTTCACAAGGCATTATCCGTCCGTCAAAGAGTCCTTATAACTCCCCCATATGGGTTGTCCCAAAAAAATCCGGCTCGGATGAAGAAAAGAAATACCGGATGGTCATTGATTTCCGATACATATCCCATCCCGGACATCAACGGGACTATTGCCAGCCTTGGTGAAGCCAAATATTTTACCACGCTGGACTTAACGTCAGGATTCCACCAAATCCCAATGAAGAAGCGTGACATTCCCAAAACGGCCTTTTCCACAATGAATGGAAAATATGAATTCTTGTGACTTCCTTTCGGACTAAAAAATGCGCCCTCTATCTTCCAAAGAATGATAGACGACGTCCTCAAAGAATTCAGAGGTCGAATTTGTTTTCTATATATCGACGATATACTTATCTTCAGCAAGGAAGAGGCCACCCATTTGAAGGACATCGAAACAATTCTTTCTAGACTACTGACAGCGGGACTCAAAGTCAACCTCCAAAAAACACAGTTTTTAAAAAGAAGCGTCGAATTTCTGGGTTATATTGTAACCTCCGAAGGCATCCTGCCAGATCCTAAGAAAATAAATTCAATAAGAAACCTTTTGCCACCCTCAAATCTAAAAGAGCTCAAAAGCTTTTTAGGTTTAACTTCTTACTACAGAAAATTTATTCGTGACTACGCCAAAATCGCGAAACCACTCACTAACCTCACAAGGGGCGAACACGCACAGGTTAAGGCTACGCAGTCCAAAAAAGTGCCAATATCATTAAATAAGGACGCGCTTAGGGCATTCGATGACCTTAAGGGAATGTTAACAACCTCAGAAGTCTTAACACTTCTCAACTTTGAAAAGACCTTTAACTTAACAACAGACGCCTCAGACTACGCTATTGGCGCGGTATTGTCTCAGGACTACGATGGTAAAGACAAGCCAATTGCGTTTATATCAAGAAGTTTAACAACCACAGAGGAAGGGTATGCTACAAACGAAAAAAGGATGCTCGCCATAGTTTGGGCATTAGACAATCTAAGAAATTACCTGTATGGTGCCAAGAAAATACGTATATTTACCGATCACCAACCACTAACTTTCTCCCTCAGCAATCGCAACTGCAATGCCAAGCTGAATCGATGGAAAGCGCGGATCGAGGAATACAATTACGAACTCATCTATAAACCAGGAAAATCTAACGTCGTGGCTGATGCCCTTTCTCGCCTTAAAACACAAGTAAATCAACTTACTGATTCGATGTCGTCCACATCCGAGGTGGGTAGTCAGAATGCAACCATGGGATCAGATTCCCATACGGTCCATAGCGCAGAACAAGATAACTCGGACCTGATCCCCTTCGTGGAAGTACCACTAAATGTTTTCAGAAACCAAATCGTGTTCGGGGGCAGACTTCAAATTTACGAAGAACCGCACCCTGGACACTCACGCCACTACGTAGGGATAGAAAATATTAGTGAAACGAATTAGTTAGCATTTTGAAAGAAAAACTGAACCCAAATGTCATTAACGGTATCAAAATACCGGAAGATCAGTTGGGCCTATTGCAGAGAGCATATTTAGAACATTTCATTAGCTATAAGGTGCGAATAGCGCAAACCCTTGTGGAGGACTTGAGAAACCCAGATAGTGTGTGTGAGGCAATAATGAAAGAGCACAAGAGGGCTCACCGTAATGCCACGGAGAATAGGAAACAACTTCTTGAGCGTTGCTATTTTCCCAAGATGAGCAGCCAAATTAGGAAATATGTACTGGCTTATGAGACGTGCAAACTCAGTAAGTACGACAGGCACCCCCATAGGCCAGAATTACAGGCTACACCAATCCCGTCGCGACCGTGCGAGATCCTTCACTTAGACATATTCGAAATTCAGGGGGAAAAATTTTTGAGTTGTATTGATAAATTTTCGAAATTTGCAAAGCTTTTCCACATCAGAAACAAAGGAACCCTGCACCTTAGGCAAAAAATAGTAAAACTTCTGCACTTTACTACCCCTAGAATTTTAGTCACCGATAACGAACGAGGATTGATTAGCCCAGTTATACAAAGCTTGTTAGAATCTCTAGGAATTCAGCTTTACCGCACTCCAACTCAGAGGAGTGAGGTGAATGGCCAAATCGAGAGATTTCACTCTACGTTACTAGAAATTTTTAGATGCCTAAAGGCGGAGAATGAAGCCCTCAGGACTAAGGAACTTGTTATCATAGCTGTAGATCGCTATAATAATTCAGTTCACTCGGTAACGAACAAAAGACCAACAGACATTTTTTTTAACCGCTCACAAGCTTCCAATTTCCAGGAACTCCTTGACCAGAGCAGAAAGATGAACATCCAAATTAAAACACTGTTGAGGGAAAAGCAATTGGCCCAGATAAAAAAACATAATAAAAAAAGGATGCTACCGGAGCGTTATGACGAAAATGACGTCATATACGTGAAGGATAAGCAAATAAAGGGGAAGCAAAAACCTTTATATAAAAAAGAAATCGTTTCAAAAGACAATAAAGTTTCAGTCACCACACTTAGTGGAAAAAAGATTCACAAACTCTACATTAAAAATATAAAAAGAAGGAGACAAACTACTCCCACACAATAAAACAAACAAACAAAATATATGAAAATAAATTATAAAACATCTGGCACCAAGGGGGAGTTTATCTAACAAGAGCCGGCTTGTAAGTGGGACAAATCGTGCCTTAGTAGGTTGCGGCGCCATCGAATATGACAAATGGCTACGTTGCTCCCAAAACGGATAACACGATCCCCCATAGCTGGTTCGAGAAATGTTAACACCTCTGGTCCAGATGAAAAAGAAAAAAGGAAAATTTCAGCTTATGCGCCTAATCCGCTAAGCAAATATTTATTTAACTCTCTGCGCCTAATCCATAGATGAAAAAGAAAAAAAGAAAAACCTAAGCTTATGCGCATAATCCGCTAGGCAAATTAAAAACAAAAAAAAAAAAAAAAAAATTAATTAAAAATTTGTTAACCTTTTTATTTTTCCTAATTTTTTGTTCCTTTTTATTTTAAAAAATTTTCTGTAATAAC
Source organism: Merzomyia westermanni (assembly GCA_949987695.1). Classification (NCBI taxonomy): domain Eukaryota; kingdom Metazoa; phylum Arthropoda; class Insecta; order Diptera; family Tephritidae; genus Merzomyia; species Merzomyia westermanni. Next base: position 100,096,808 of record OX465292.1, on the reverse strand, counting down.
AATATAAAGTAAATTCTTTAAATTCTATTTTAATCTTCCCTACTAATCATAATAAGAAATTTAACAAAACATAACTTGTAAACCACTAACAAAATAATATCGCAGGAAAAGCGATGATCCTAAACTAAGATAGTAACACTAGTTTAATGATAATCAATGTAATCGTAAGAATTCCGCTTACTAATAATACCTTCCTACTATCAACAACATTTTACCTTTTTACTAATTAGATAACCTTAACTCACTTTCTTAGAACCTAGCAACTACTAACTTACTAACAACATTAAATTAGAATTAACATCTTGCGTTGCAGATTCCCACTGCTGGCATCAGCCATCAGCGCACTACATATATTCAACTACAAGGCTCCAATAGTAACCATCCAGAGCGGAGATGGGTGGATCATTGGGGGCTCATTCAAACTCATCCACGTCATCGACCTACAAAAATATACCACGATGGTGACTCAAATGGACAAACTGGCAGGCCATCTAACCAAACGAACCGACGAGCAACTCTTAGCCCAGCACTACATCAACCAAACACTCGAACGACTCGAAGAGTTGATGGGGAGCACAAGCAATACTAGAGTCACCCGATCTATTGACTGGATGGGGTCAGCATGGAAATGGCTGGCAGGATCCCCTGACGCAACAGATTGGAACAATATCCTCCACAGCCAAAACCAGATAATCGCGAACAACAACCACCAATATAAGGTCAATAAAAAGCTATTCACCACCACCCAAGAAGTATTGAATCGAATTGAAGAAGTAGTGAACCGCACCAACTACGTGGTAAAAGAAACAGAAGGAATCGAATTCGAGCAAAGCGCACTTCACAACATCGTCCTCGTTCGCGAAGAGGTCAATGAATTTGTGCGAGCATGCCAATTGGCAAAGCGAGGAATTGTTAACACCAACTTGTTAGACATAGACGAGGTTAACCAAATCCTATCCGAAGTAGAAACCCTCCCATACCAGAATGTAATTGAGGCAATCGAATATAATCAACCATCGGTCCTCACAAACGGGGCACTTCTCCTCTATGTCCTATCAATGCCGAAAGTGACGGCCACTAAATATAATCTCCTGATTACCCGCGCTGGAATCTACGCTGGTAAACAAGTGGACCTACCGTTCGACAGAATGCTGGTAAACCAAGAAGAGACATACGGGTTGACGAAGGATTGTATGGTTATCGGCTCATCCACGGTATGCAGCTCTGAGTCTTTAATTGCGTTGGAAGAGAACAGCTGCCTGCCACGACTCTTAAAAGGTGGGGCTGCTAGTTGTCAATTTATTAGACGCAACGGATCCCATATAGAGCTGGTAAACGAAAATACCATTTTCATTTCAAACTACCAAGGGGTAATAAGGAGCAACAATGCCACAATTACTATTAATGGCACTTACGTAATTCAATTCAAGAACGAGACAATCAGGATTGGCGATCAAGAATTTTCCAGCAATGAAGCTGTTACAGCGCACGTCCTCCCAGCCGTACTTTCTGACATAAAAAACCACACCATGAAAGTCAACTTGGAATACATCCACGACCTGACAATGGAGAATGTTAAGTATCTAGGGTATGCCAATGAAAGAATCAATTTTTCTATCGTTACAGAGGCTATCTCGATCTGCGCAATAGCCCTTATTGCCGGAACGATGTGGAGATGTTACACAAAGAAATTAGACCTTCCACCGGTTCAAATTCCTACGCATTGGACAGGAGACATTGACATAAATCGGATCCCCAAAGGCAAATCTGCACCTGAATTTTATCGCTCAGATCCTAGCCTGCCAGTCACAATCGTCAGTACCAACTCATTACCAGAAGGTTGCAATCACTCCCTACAAAATTTCTCCCCCTCACGCTTTTCGACATTTGATCTACGAGACGCAGATCTTTAAAGGGGGAGGAGTTACACGAGCAGGTACCATAATACCACTCAACGGCGCACCCTGTGATCACGTTGCTAAGCATGTGACTTATTTAGTTCAATAAGAGGGAATCGCTGACGTGGCACACGCGCAAACATCGATCAGGTCACCTTACGTTAGTTATGGGAATTGCACGGTAAGCAATTGCTGTCTACACGCGCGAGCAGTTATGGGTAAAGCATGGGAACTGCAACATAAACATTTTAGTTAGGCTAAGAAGTTATTTAAGTAAGTTGCAACGTATGTTTAGAGTTAGTTGTTAATTAGCGTGCAAGCGGCACGAATAAAGAAGTTGTAACGTTTGTTGAAATCGTTTCCTTGTTTCATTTCATAGTATCGGAGGAGACTTGGTTCCTCCGCACCTTTAATTTTTTTACATCCCCCTCGACACGGGAGATAACTTATATAAATTACTGATATAGCCAGCTCGAAATAGTTATCGGTCGCTAGTAACCAGTTATTTTGTACACTTTCTTTACATACATTTAGCGTTCCATAATGACGTATAAATAAATATACACACAATCTTATATGAATTAATTTTAAGCTGAAATATTGAATTATTGCTTGATTATTAAAACTCAGTAAATTAGTGCTCAATAAGTGAAGATGTCATGATAATAATAATCATTGTAGCAGCAAAATTAGGGTCTAATTGATTTTTATTTGGTCCGGTACCTAGAATATTGGTAGCGACCAAACAGGGGCGCAGCAATACCAAGGAGGTCAATGGTTGGGAGGGTGTAGATGCTACGTATTGGAACCACCCGAAACTGAAACTACGGGTATAAAAGCGAGTGTACAAGCCGTAATTCTCCGACGATGCCACAAAGAAGTCACAGCTTCCGTCCAGGCTAATGGTTAGTACAACCAATCAAAAGGGCTCCTAACAAACTTTATAAAATTATGAAGGCGAAAGGTGTTTTGACAGCCTAGCATGTCATGTTCCAAGTATCAATTCCGTTATGTGATCCAGAGACCTGAGAAGTGCTCAAACCTCATCCCTGAAGTAAGTTCTACTATTTTTATACTAGTCAAATACTATTTTCCCCAACCGGGAACTCTGTAATTTTTCTATATTAGCAACTGGTATTTTTGGCATACTAGTCAGTATCTGCATCAGAAGTATACCAGTTGGTATCCTAGTAATTATATACATCAATATCATATCATTCACCGTATGCCGTCATACTGCTCAACCTATGCAGCAATATCAAGCCAGTTACTGTACCACTTCATAGTAGGCTAGTTCATTTTGGGTTGAAAAATACAAGAAATTTGCAAAATTACATTACAAATCACTTTGTTGAAAACTGAGTGATCAGATATAAAATATGTGTCTATCAAAATAAATATTACTTAAAACTTAAAATTTCCTAGAAATATTTTGTGAAAAATTTTACAATTTAAATATGAATCTCAGATATTATCTAATCCATATTTGTAAAAAAGATTTATATAAAACTAAGATAATTCAAGTAAAGATTATTTTTTTATGGGAAAATTACAAGTTTCGAGTTTCTTTGTAAATAAAAATGCTGGCAACGTGTCTCTGCTAGCAAGTTTCGTTGTTACAGCTTCTTAACGATTCCGTAGGAGGTTGACTGTTATTTTATTTATGAAAACTGCATTTCACAATCACAATGAAAAATAACAACAATTCAATATTTCTTTTATGCATTGTTGAAAACTTTTTCTTCAGAAAAAGGTTACTTTGATTATTCCAAAAAGAAATGTTTTTCACTTTCACAATTTGGGTGGCTAATGAAAGCCGCTACCAAAAAAAAATTAAATAACTTTTTTTCTATTTAATGAATCTGGTTAATTTTTATTTTATTTTGCAGATTGACTTTTACGTTTAACAAAAATGGATAACTGGGACACTGAAACAAGAATTTGGATTGTCCGCCGCTATCACGCACTGGAGTCCGTAGTTTCGGTTCCAAGAGAGTATAGGCGCACGTTTGGCGGCAATCCTCCGAGCAGATGGACCATAATAAGACTTGTAAACAATTTTGCCGAGCATGGGACAGTCAACAGAAGAACTTACCATCGAAACCCTTCAGTTCGAACGAAGGAAACAATCGCTGCTGTAGCTGCTGCCATACAAAACAATCTACGTGTTTCGACAAGAAGCTTATCTGCTCAAATGGGTGTAAGCAGACAGTCATTACAGTCAATTATGCACAAAGATTTGGACTTATTCCCATATAAAATTCAAATGGCCAACAAACTGAACGCTGCAGACTTGCCGATTCGCTTGGAATTTTGCCAGAAGATGCTTCAAATGGTGGAAGAGGATGGAAACATGTTGAACTGTCTTTTCATGTCTGACGAGGCCCATTTCGATTTAAACGGCAACATAAACAAACAAAATTGTCGAATATGGAGTGCTTCTAGCCCACAGATACTCCATGAGACGGAATTGCATCCACTGCGTGTCACAGTGTGTGCACACACGCTGCATTGTCGGGCCCTACTTCTTCGAAGAAAACGGTCACACCGTTACGGTTACTGGAGACCGTTACTTGAGCATGTTGAGAGAGTTTTTCTATCCAGAATTACGCCGAATGAGAATTTCTTTCAACTCTGTGTGGTTTCAGCAAGATGGTGCAGCTCCTCATATAGCCCAACCTGTTATGACAGAATTGCGACGAAAATTTCCCAATAAGCTGATATCCAGAAACTTCACATTCCGTTGGCCACCCAGGTCGCCTGACCTTACTGCACCTGACTTTTTCTTGTGGGGTTATTGCAAACAGGAAGTCTTCAAAGCAAAACCAACAAATTTGAATGAACTAAGGCAATCCATTCGAGAAACAATTGCGGCTATTCCTGTCTCAACTCTCCAAGCAGTAATGAACAACTTTTTGGTAAGATGCCGCACATGCATCGACGAGCAGGGGGGGCATTTAAATTCCATTATTTTTAAAACTAATTAAGCTATATTTAATAAAATTTAATGAGCTTTAACATGAATAAAGAAAAATAAATTCCATACACTGAAAAAAAAATTATTTGAGTCTCTTAATGTAGCAAAATTCATCAGCCACCCTGTATTTTACAGTATCCAGACTTTGGTAAGGAGTTTTGTATAACAACAGATGCTAGTGGCTATACCTGTGGCGCAGTTCTTAGACAAGAATATGAAGGCAAACAATTACCAATTGCCTATGGGTCAGGATCATTCACAAAAAGGGGAAATTAATAAAGCAACAATAGAAAAAGAATTAGCAGCAATTCACTGGGCTATCATTTAATTTAGGCCATATGTTTATGGCAAAAAATGTTTAATCGAAACCATCGACCTTTAACGTACCTTTTCTCAATGAGAAACCCTTCATCAAAATTAATAGAGTTAGATTAGATTTGGAAGAATATGACTTTGAGGGGAGTATATTGCTGGAAAAGAAAATTTCTTAGCAGACGCTTTATCGCGCATTAATATTAAAGACTTAAAGGAAATGTCAGTAGAAGCGTGTAAAATAATGAAAGTTAAGAATAGGTCGGAAACTAAGCAAAATACCAGTAGTAATAGCAATAATGACGAAAATAAAAGTCACAATGAGAGCCCTATAACATATGAATCGCTTAATAAATATGAAGTAAAAATACTAGTCCAGCTCGATTTCGATCCTCCGAATTATATTTCAAAGAAGGAAAGAAAATTTGTAGCACAATAGATACAAGCAACCTAATTGTTGGGGCAACAGAGCCACAATATAAGTAAATATAATTAGCTTCCTTTTGGCGACTTAACGCCGCTCACCAAGAAGCAGAAATTTTCGAACTTCTGATTCGGGTTTATTTAAGAACTTTTTTTTTAGAAAAATTATAAAATAAGAACAATTAAGGCTATTTCCCAGTTCCTAAAACCTCTACAGTTTTGAAGCAAGGGCCGTTACCCATAACTATTGAAGAGTATCGTTGACGGAACAAGCTAAACAAGCAAGAGGAAGTCAAAATTCCCGCCCCAATAAAGAGAAAAAACAAATACAAGGTGGAAGAAAATTCAAAAAAAAGGGGAATAGCCAAAACATATCATTTACTTAATTTTGCAACTTCATATGAAGAAAAAATAAAATTGCAAGAACAAATAAGAATACTTAGACATAATAAATAGTAGGCTTTAAGAAAAGTTTTTCCAAACAAATAAAATAATTTTGAAATTGTATAAATATATATTTGAAATAATTTTATGATGTCTCCAGGTAGAAACCCTAAATATTTTAACAAGAATCCTATTGTTTAGGACGACTCCGACCTAAAGATTGAAGAGGGGAATTTAAATAATGAATTAGGAATTTTAACCACTTTTTGAAAATCTTTAGGGATAACTAGGAAACCAACAAAGGGAGTTGTCGTAAACTCCACAACATTAGTCTTAGAAATAGACTTAATGTTAGAAAAAGTTTTCCCAAATAGACACAAATAAAGGAAAATTTTATTTAGAAAACTTTGTTTAAAATCTATTTTCGCAATGGGTTCACAGCCATCCAAAATTGAAAAGCCAATTGCTAACGTTGTTAATTCTATCAAGATAATTGAACATACCGAAGCATTAGACTTCATTAAAGCAATGCTTCTAATTGTGACAGTTTGCACCTGTCTGAGCTTATTATACCTTTCATGAACATGAAATGGTATTTTAACTTTGGTCCGATGTTTGTAAGTGTGAGAAGAAGAAGAGATAGACGCACCAATAAGTATACCGAAATGAGCAAGGCGATGAGCTGGGTCTGTTTAGCCATGTCCGTCTGTCAGTTTGTCCAACTAGTCCCTCAGTTTTTGAGATATCTCGATGAAATTCGGTATGGAGCCGGCATTTTGCAAGAACGGGGCAATACAACGCATAGCTCCCATACCATCGATAGTTTCGATAAATGGTTTTTGGGCTATAAATTTTGCAATTAAAAAGCTAGGAACGTAAAATTTAGCAGGTTTGGTACTTATTATATATGTAACGTGTGTAATTTTGTAGTGGACGACATGATTTCACTTGACTTTTCACATAATATACCACCTTCTGTGAATCTAGGAACTCTGCATATCTCTCCTGATGAAGTGTCGAGCTCTCAAGCCCTCGCCAAAATCAGACGCGGATGGTCATTCAGTTACTTTACTTAAGGCCTGTCCAGCGGTGTCATACCCTATACATCTGATTTTCAACAAGTCCCTTGCTTCGGGTATTTTTATTGAGGATTGGAAGGTTTCAACAATTACGCCACTCTTCAGAAATGGTAGTAAAAGCAATGTTCGTAATTGCAGGCCAATTTCGAAATTTTCTATCATTCCAAAACTTTTTGAAAGCGTTGTTAAGGACAAAATATATTTCGCTGTAAAGTCTTTAATCAGCCCATACCAGCATGGATTTACATGTGGGCGCTCGACAGTATCCAATTTAATGGTGTTTAGTGATTTTTGCACCTCAGCGTGTTCGGTTGGTTCGCAAGTAGATTGAATATACACTGACTTTTCTAAGGCGGGTGATACAGTATCTCACAAGATTCTGGTCAGCAAGTTAGCTTGCCCCGGCTTTCATTCCTCCGTTTTGCAATGGATAACTTCATATTTGTCTTATCGGCGTTGTGCAGTATCGATTGATGCTTCGACTTCAGACTTTTTTGTTAAGTATTCAGATATTCCTCAAGGTAGCATTTTAGGCCATTTACTTTTTGTGCTTTTTATCAATGACATTGGCAGTTGTTTCTCCTTTTCAAATTATCTCTTTTTTGCCGATGGTTTGAAGATTTTTGTGATGGTGAATAATGCGGAGGATGCAAGTAAACTTCAATGTGATTTGAACAATCTCCATTTATGGTGTTTAAAATCGCGCCTATCGTTAAATATTGGCAAGTGTTTTCATTTAGCTTACTCTAGACGTCTTAATGCTACTTCTACCTGTTACTTTATTGATAATAGTATTTTAAACAAATTTTCAGATATTAAAGATCTTGGAGTGGTTTTCGAGTCAAAGCTATCTTTTAATAGTCACAAAGCTGTCCTTTAATAGTCACATTAATTTCATTCTTTCTAAAGCTTATTCAGTATTGGGATTTATAAGACGTAATTCCACAGAGTTTACTGATCCATACACCTTTAAACTTCTTTTTACTTCTCTTGTACGCTCTAACTTAGAATACGCGGTAATTATCTGGAGACCATACGATCAACAATCCATAAATAGGATTGAGAGGGCTCAAAAAATCTTTCTAAAACATGCATTGCGTTCGTTACGGTTCGAGAATCCAATGCCATCGTACCCATCCCAGCTGTTGCTTATTGATCTGTGTTCTTTATAAACAAAAGGTCCGTTCTCTCCCTGACTTTTATATTCAATATAATTAATGGCATAGTCGATTGCCCAACTCTTCTAGAGCGGATAAACTTTAATGTCCCGCAAAGAAGTCTGCGTAGCTTTCTTCCGTTCTCTGTGGATAGTTGCAGAACTAATTTTTTATTAATTTTTTTATTTAGCCAATGAAATACAATGTAGAAATCTTACAGGCTAAGTAGAAAAGAGACTAAAACTAAGTTAATATTAAAACGATCATTACTTATAAAATAGATTTAACACTTCCATGAAGCGATTTTTTGAAAAAGAAAAATCGATTTCAACATATCTGGAGATCCTGTTGAACTCAGTCAAGGCCCTATTAAGTGGCGAATTTTTAGCATATAGAGTTCTAAAAACGCCAACGAAGAAGATTTCAGTGTGTCGAAGATGCCTGGTAGGAATGTTGAAGCGAATTCTTCCAAGGAAAACAGGACAGTCAACAATCCCCGTGACTACATCAAAAACGAAGGACAGAGACATAATTGTTCTCCTATTCTGGAGCGATTTTAGGTTAATAAAAAGACGTCTGGATTCATAAGCAGGCATAGGGTCCGTAAAATGTAGGCTTCGAAGCGCAAAACGTAAAAATACCTTCTGAATACGCTCAATCTTTGTGATATGGCATTCAAGGAAAGGAGACAAAATAAAAGACGCGTAATCGAGCCGAGAACGAACAAACGCCATATACAATAATTTTAGCGTATATGGGTAAGCAAACTCCGAGCACAAAAGCAAGCATTGAGATGATTATCAAGTTCATGTGGCTAGTAAATGAAAACTTTGAGTCGAAGATTACTCCGAGGTATTTGATTTCACAGACATTTTGAAGGAGCGAGAGGGCGATATTGTAGGAAGTCTGAAAGATATTGGTAGATTTAGCAAAGGTAACATGAAAACATTTGTTTATGTTCAACGAAAGATTGTTTTCTACACACCATTTGCTTACATTATCAATATGAAGTTGCATCAACATAGAATCGTGGCGGCTTCTTATAGTGGAATAAATCTTAAGATCAACCGCAAGATGTTGCGGAAAGCTTTGAGATAGGCCTGTAGTTAATGATGTAATTTTTATTACCACTTTTAAAAATAGGAGTGATAAAAGCTAATTTCCAAACATCCACAAAAATGCCTGACGAAAGAGATTTGTTAAAAATATGTAGAATAGGATAAACTAGGGATTGGCAGTCTTTAAAAAGAGCAACAAAAAAACCATCAACGTCCGTTTGGGTAGAAGATTTCAGTCCTGCAATGCCAATGAGCACATCCTCAGCGGAAAGCGTTATACTACCGAGATCAAGTGGTCTCGGTATATCATAAGATACAGGCCTATTAGTGTCTGACTCATCAATGTAATTGGACTGAAAAAACGAACCACATCCTCAGCTGGCGTGTAAGCTATCCCAGCATACTTCCGATAGCGGATTGTTCAATTTCAAGAAATCGCAAAATCAAGACTAATTACAAGTGGTATATGATGCATATCTGACTTAGCGAGATAGGAATCACATTCGTTTGTGGAAAAATTTACGGTTTTAGATAAAAAGATTAAATCAAGAGTACGACCCAGGGTGTTTGAGAAGCGATTAATTTGCATTAAATCAATACTAAGAAATCCATCCACTAAGTATGACTCACTATACCTGTTGACATCACAGCCTAAAAGATCAGAGCTGGACAAATTGGGTGACCAGGACAGATTACACAGGTTGAAGTCGCCCAACACACAAAGATGATCCTCTCCCATGTTGTTCCACGCAAGGTGCGTAATGTTGTCGATGTGAGCAGTATACAGGCTATAGTTACTATTCGGCGGAATGTAGGAAGCACATTTTAACAGGGCGTCGGAAGACCCACTTATTCGAACACAAACTTGGTCAAGAAGAGGATTTGAGTTTCCCAGCGTAATCGATGCAGCGTGGTGCTTACGTTGCACGGCAATAAGGACACCGCCACCTCTAGCACATCCGGTAAGGCTAGAACTTCTGTCCTCACGAAATACATTGAAAAGATTAGGGTCAAAAAACTCTTCTCTGAAAAAATTTTCCCTCAACCATGTCTCAATTAAGACAATGACATCGTATTCCAGATGAGAGCTAAACAGGCGCACATGATGTGATTTAGTTCTTAATCCGGAAAAATTGTGGAAATAAATTTTTAAGCGTCCGTTGTTCTTAGGAGCATTAACTAATCCTTGGGGGGTTGTTCCCCTTCTTTCTGAAAAAAATTGAACGGTCTAATTTTGACATTCGCCGGCCATACTTCAGGGCTCATTACTCTACCGTATAAATGTGCAGGAACACGTAGCTTAAAATTTACATATTTCAAGGAGTCCAAGTTGACATCGTTTTTGGCAAGTAGAAAACAGGCTATTTCCTGATTGTTAGTATCAAGCTGTTTATGAACAGAATTGACAATGACAGCGCATGTTACAGACGTCTTAAACGATGACAGACGTAAGAACTTAAAGCGTGCAAATACACCTAGCTCATTGTTGTCATTGCAGCCAACAACACGTCTCTTACCAGACTTATTTTTACGACGCACAGTGTTTAGTACATTTTCAACAACAACAACAACCCCAGGTGAAGTAGTACCAACATTCTCTGCTGCTGACGTCAAAGTATGCGTTTGTTGAGAAACAGACGGTGAGAGATTATAGTTGCCATTACAACCCCCCACACTTCTTTAATTAGATGAATTCTTACGACTCACAATAGTCCATTTGTTTACGCTATCAGCAGCACCAGGCAAAGCATTCGCTGCAACACGTTGTAGTCCGCGTAGCAACAACAGAAGCAAAGAAAGGCTTCGTAATGCCTGAACTTCCAGCAGTGCAATTAGATGTAGGAGTAGGCTGTATTGTGGGGGTGTTAGCAGCAGTGAGTAAATGAGAGCAGTTATCAGCAGCCATAGGTTTAGGTGTGGGAGAAGGGAGTTCGATACGGGCGGCGACAGAAACAGCAGAGTTAGGCTGTTCTTGTTGTTTTTTTTTTCTTTTTTCTTATTTGCATTTTCATTAGTGTTTATTGTAGCAATGCGACTAAGTTCTTTAACTACTGCTGTGAGCGAGGTTAGAGAACTAACAACTCCTTCATCATAAAGCTTGTGCAAACTTTTAAGTTCAGAGCGCACAAATTCTATTTTGCCTAACAGTTTATTTTTATCATCTTGCAGAGAGTTTATTACAGAAACCGCACTGACTTGCTCTGCTCGCAATAATTTTAATTCGGCAAGAATGGCTGATAAAACTGAATTATGCTCATTTTCACTTCCATTATTAGTTCGCGGATTAGGCACTAGCTCTTGTATGGCTTGTTGTTGTTGCAGTGATGAATTTGCGAAGTCATAGAGACATCTTGCTGAACGGGAGCACACAAACCACAAATGTATATGTTGTCCGCATTATTTAGACAATGTAGGTCAGCAGGCAGACCACCAACAACACAACTCATATGATACATATCTCTACACTTTTCGCATTGCATTGAAGTTTTTGAGCGATCAACTCTTTTGCCACAAAAACAAGGCATAGTGGTTCAAATAATTATATGATATTAAACATAGCAAAAAACTAAACAGAGTCAATGTCTCTAGCACAATTTTAGTTGTTTTACACCATCAAATAAACAACAAAATTAAGGAAAACACGGGGCGCAGCAAAAACACGTCCGGTCACGACGGAAAATGTCTATATTGACTGATTATATGTGAATAAGTCGAAAGTAACGCACCTATTACGCGTAAGCCAAAACCAAATGTATATTTATGTGAATGACCCATAAGCCACCCGACTTACGGAAATCCCCATCCGTAACAAATTAATACACCACAACTTAATATTCTAGCATGACTGGTTTCAGTGTCAAACGCAACAAGACTGAGACACGGGGCACCACGTTCACCATTCCGTGCCGCCTGTGTCAGAAGTCGCACAGCATTCGGCGGTGCCCAATTTATCGAGGCATGTCGAACATAGAGCGACTAAGGGTGGTCATCGACGCGCGGTACTGCACTAACTGCTTGTCGCCCTTTCATTTAATGACTTATCTTCTCATAAGTTAATTGACTTTTCAGTATCGATATCTACTTTTGTTTTGGTCTTAACTTCTATTATTTCATAAGTATTTATTATTGATGTTTCGTTAGTCTCTAAGGTATTCTGTACTGTAGATGCAAAACAATAAAATAAATAAACAAACAAACAAATGATGTGTGCTCCTCATATCCAACAGTTTTGTCTCAGGAAACCCCGTAAGAATTTACTTGACCAATCCCAAGATGTAGTTGCTGCTGTTGTATTTATGGTTTCCGGAACGGAACAACACTGTTTGCTTCTTAAAGCTGAGTAGTGCTTAGTAGAGACAAGCCATTTTTGTGTTTTTCAGCAGCATTGTTGGTACAAACTTGAAGTTAATCACGGCGGATTTTCTTTTCTCTCTATCTCTATGGCGCGATATAGAACAGGTATATCATCATAAACCTCCTAAGAGATTTTTGCGCCAAGCTTCTCTTCCGATTTGTGGTGTGCCGATTTGAATTTTCCCTACAAATTTTCTTTTAGCTCCGGCAAATTGATCCCTGGTAGATCACTGCCAGGAGCTGAGCAGCCTGCTGCGTGTAAAAATAGCAGTCCGCTGATTAAAAAGCTTGCAGGATCTTAGCGGTCTGCTACGAGTAAAATAGCAGTCTGCTGATTTAAAGAGCTGGCACCATGCAACAGTCTTCCTATTTCAAATTAATAAAAACTCGGTAGTTTGCTTTGGTGCTGATATCAAGCACCCTCGAAATTGTTTGTCTTTATTAAAATATTTTCAGCTTATTTATACTAAATTATTCTAAATATTTCCTTATTTACTCCAATACATATTTACCACTATTCTTACATACTAAACATACATACACATTACATGTGCCGTCAAAATATATGTACATACGATGCATATTATGTATGCAACGCATTTGCATTAGTACAAATGTAAACATTTCTTTAAGCGTGAGAAATGTTTACTGTAAATATTTAGAGAAACTTGAGAAACGTTGGCGTTGCTTTTAGTAATATTTTAGTGTAACAAAATCGACATCGTAATTAAAAAATTTAGGCTAACGTTGAAAGAGTTTTTAGGCACTTGAAATGTATATGTATGTATATTGTGATACACTATAAGAGTAAGTTCAGTTGAACAGGAAACGAGATATTTGGTATAACGGGGGGACATACCACATGCAGGGCAAGTGTTTGGTATTGTGGGGGTCAGTCGGGATAAGTAAGACTTTAACCTATTAGAATATCCAGAACGAAGTTGTGCTAGAATGACTTTAGTCTCCCTCGGAAGTACACGCTCCTCTGCTAATACGGGAGATTGAATGTCAATAACGGAATTCACAGGGCGAGATCTGAGGGATCTGTCTACCGGCTCGGTGTGGATGCCGTTTAGAGCCCGCCTATGGTTACGCAGATCAAACGGCAAGGAAATGTGGTGTCGCATCTCGGCATAGTGCTTGCGAAGATGTTTCCTCATGTCTCCGGGGGGCGGGGCTTCATCCAATAGATGTCGATTTGGATGACTAGGTTTATAGCAGTTCCGTAGATACTTAAGAGCTGTCGGCGAGACTCAGATGACATAAGCAGACATACCGTGGCAGTTCTGATGGCGGTGTTTCGGCAAACTTGCAATTTCCTCCAGTTGGTGTCAGTAAGGTTGGGCGACCATATGGGCGCAGCATAATCAATAACCGGTCGGCCAATAGTTTTATATGTAGCAAGCAATGTTTCTTTATCTTTCCCCCAAGTACTACAGGCCAGTGACTTGAGGATCATACTCCGGCTCTGTACCTTTGAAGCTATTGCGGTGGCATGACTAGCGAAGGTGAAGCCTGTGGCAAACGTCACACCCAAGATTTTCGGGTGGTTCACAGTAGGTAGAGGTACTACATCTACCTGGACGTTTAACTCTTGTCAGATTTCGCTCGGTGAAGAAGCTGGAAAGTCTCGGAGGTAACACTTAATTCTAGTACAGAGTTGGTCAATGGAGGGGCCCTTGCCCGAGGTCATTATCGTGTAGTCGTCAGCGTAAGAAACGATGGATACTCCCTCTGGTGGGGGGGGAAGACTCGAAATATAGAAATTCAACAAAAGGGGGAAGAGAACACCACCTTGCGGCACCCCTTGTTTTATTCTTCGTGGTCTAGATATCTTGTTTCTGAGTTTGACTGACGCCTGTCGCCCATTGAGGCAGTTAGCGGTCCACCTTTTTGGGCCGCCAGGGAGCGGTGTCTCTTCTAGATATCTGGGGAATGTGGCATGGTTGACCGTGTCAAATGCTTTAGGTAAGTAAAGTGCCTCGAGAACGGTCCTATGGTTTGAAGGATTTTGATTCAAACCGTGATTTATTTGCGTTGTAGTGGCATTCAAAGCGGATGTTGTGCTGTCAGATATTCGAAAACCATGCTACTGATCTACCATTTGCAGATGTGCAGTAAAGTATGGGAGTAGAATGGTCTCTAGTAACTTTACGACCGGCGAGAGTAGGGGTAATTGGACGATAAGAATTTCCTTGGTTCGCCGGCTTGCCTGGTTTTAGTAAGGGAACTACATTCGCCTGTTTTCAGAACTCTGGTGTGACGAAAGTAGTTAGTGAGAGGTAAAAAAGAGCCGCTTGATAACTCTGTCCCTCGTGGCCTAGGTGTTTAATCATCTTCATGGCCATTCCGTCGGGTCCGATGGACTTTTCCGGTTTGAACTTCATTATGGCTTCCTTAACCTCTGCGACGCAGATGGCAATGGGCGCAATGGTGTGTTTGTGTTTGTGCGCACGTCGGACGGCTCTACTCTTAATCCTATCAGCAGGTATGTGCATTATAATTAACCGGCAAAAGAAGCCCGCGCATTTCCTGCCGTCCGATTGGCGCTGTCGCCGGACTGCTCTGTATGGTCCGTTAGGCGGTCCCAGTCTGCTCTGGTGAAGTTGATGTACGTCAGTTTATCGGTCGTTATGAAGTTGGTCGGTCGTTCAACGCAGAGTAGGATGGGTAGTTGTTCTGAAGCTAATGTAAGCATCGGTTGCCAGTTGACGTAGTTAATTAGGCCCGCGCTCGTAACAGAGATGTCGGCGAACTGTGTCAGTTGCCTGCCACCCTGGTAGGGGCATCTCCATTGACTGTACAGGAAGCTGAGTTGTCTATTTGCTCTGCAAGCAAGTTGGAGTGGATCGTGATGTGCGTTCAAGTCGTCTAGCATTAGGCGGATATCAACCTTTAGAACGCACTAATATCGGGATGATAATCTCTAGGGCAACACGTAGCAGGGGGAATGTAAATATTTATAATTTGAAGGTCGACGTCGCCTGACCTATGCCTTGGCATTCTAGGGTAGAGTCCCTGGGGTCGGCGTTAGGGGAAAAGAGATTATATTGTAGAGAGTGATGTGAAATAAACCCAAGGCCACCCCCATGACCGCTAGGACGGTCCTTTTTGCCACTTCATAAAGTCTGTTATCTCCTCCATCTTTCCAGCTAATCCGTTAAAGTTTAGCTGTAAATTTTGAAGTGTGTATGGGGGGAGAGGGGGCATGCTGGGCATGAGGGACGGATGCGCTTGCCTAGGTGGAGGTAGGCTGAAGCCTAAGCAGTGTCGCAGTCTAGAGTTGAGAGTGCCTTGGCCGTTGTTGTCTGGCGTAGAAGGTGGTTGTGTACTGCAACAGGGGGCTATAAACATATCAGTCCAGAGGTTTCTGTTTGCGAGCCTAGAACACATAAGGATTGTTGCACTCGACCGATGTCGCAGGTGTATATAATATTTGCCGTCAGACCGTGCACGTAGTGAAAAAACGAGGAAATGGTGGTCCTTTCCCACGGGCAGGCTGGAAGTATGGGGGGCGGCATTGGATAAGAGAAAGAGAGAACTGACGCTCAGCGATGCTCATATCTGGCCTATTCCGGAACGGCTAGGAGTGTTGAGCGGCCGTGCTAGATGGGAACGTTGGTGAGCGTGAGCGACAGTCGGGAGTGGGTGAGGCGGGAAGTTAGTAGGGGTGGTGGGGGTGTACCGCGGGACGCCCTTAGGCGTGTACAACATGGTGCCTCGAAAGTACTAAAGAAAGTACGGGGTATGTGGAAGGCAGGGTTAAGCCATGAGCATCCGGATCCGTGAAGCCATCTCTTACACTTAGTGCATTGAACAGAATGCGAACGTTTATCACATATTTTCTTCCAGGAAACGCAGCAGATCCAATCTCTTGGTCCGGGGCTGGATTCGATACCAGCCCGTAACAGGAGAAAATGGAGCAACCCTGCTGCAAGGGTTTGCTCCGAGGATGACAATTTAAGGGAGGGACTTGACAAACTAGACAGGGTTACAATGAAATAACAGCCCTTGCCCGGGTGAAAAACCCCGGGTCAATCCGGTACAAAGACCCGACTGTTGTGGGAATGCCACAAAAAAATCTGGTTTGGTTCACATGCCTATTTTGACTAAAAAGCGTTTACGCTGTCGATCATGCACAAGCCAAACTAAATTGGCATGCAATATACTCGTATGTGAAATTAAGCTTCATCCGGGGCTTCATCCAAAATGTTTTGATGAATATCGCAATTGAATAATGTTTTTTGTTTAACTCCTACGTTTCCTTCTTTTTGAATTCTTATACAAAAGAAATAAAATTTAAAATAAAAAAACGAAATGAACCGAATGCAAACATTTGTATACGAGTATCATTACCGAACGGGTGGGGTCAGGAAGTTTTTTTCAGATTTTTAGTCTTAATTAGGTCCATTTATATGCGCACAGAAAATGTCATTGAAATTGCCTCGGCGCGGTTAATTCAAAGTTCACTGTTCCCACGATTATATTGCCGTTATGTTGATGATTGTTTAGTTATCATTGAAAAAGACGAAATAGAAAACACGCTTAATTTATTTAATTCAACTAATAGTGCAATCCAATTCACATACGAATGTGAAGAAGGTATGGAGCTACCCTTTCTCGATTAAAAGTTGATACGTAATGCTGATGGAGTTATCGAATTCGATATTTATCGAAAACCAACATCGACTGAGCGTTTCATCACAATAGAATCCAACCACCATTGCTCCCACATACTAGCAGCCTTTAAATTTATGGCTCATCGTCTTGTAAATGTTCCGCTCAGCTGTAGCTCATATAAAAGAGAAAAAAGAGACTAATCGACATCGCTAAAATTAATGGATACTGCCCAGACATCATCCAACAACTGATTAGAAAGCATAAGCATAAAAAAGTAAGGATAGATTGCGATTTATTTTTTGATACAAAAAAAGGTAAAACTCGTTTTTGTAGCATAACGTGCGATCAACACTATTTTAAAAGTATTAAAAAATTGCTAAATAAAGCAAACATAACATTTTTCCCCAAAACTACTACAAAACTCAAATCTTTGCTGAAAACTACGAAGGATAAGTGTGACAGCTTGGATAAACAGATGGTTTATTCAGTTACATGCTCTAATTTTAATGACGACTGAGAAATATGCGAGGCAAAATACATAGGTCAGTCAAATTGCACAATATGCACAAGGATGATCGAGCATCTTGAGTATATTAAGAACATCAAACCTAAAAGTGGAATAGCTGAACATGCTCTTATGAACAAACATGCATTAACTGAAGACGATTTCAAATTAATCAAATCTAAATCCAATGTTAATAAATTTAATATTTTAGAATCTTTGCATATTTATGCAAATAAAAATGTTGCGGTTAATAGGGATATTAGCCATCTGTGTTCAACTCTTTTTACAATTTTCCAATAAACTTATACGTAACTTAGGTATTGTTACTGTCGTATTACTGCACATTCTCTCATTATTATATTAATATGTTTGTTTATTATTGAGATTCTTACTTTGATTTATGTTAGATAATGGCTAGTTGAACGCTTTCAACCGAAGAAGGCCCTGCGGGTGAGGGGTTTAGAATATGCCGAAGTAGGCATACCGGTCGTAAAAGGCGACTAATATGAACAAAGGTAATGACGTGCAACGTGGCGGCCGCCGTGGTGTGAAGGTAGTGTTGCCGGCCTACCACACCGAAGGTCCATGGTTCGAGCCCTGGTACAGGTAACATCAAAAGTGATTTGAAAAAAGTTTTTCAAAACGGGGTCGCCCCTCGGCAGTGGTTTGGCAAACTCTCCGAGTGTATTTCTGCCATGACAGGCTTCTCAGCAAAAATTCGTCTCCTTTGTAGATGCCGTTCGGAGTCGGCAAAAAATTGTAGGTCCCACCAATTTGTAGGGAAAAATTCAAATCGGCACACCACAAATTGGAAGAGAAGCTTGGCGCAAAAATCTCTTAGGAGGTTTATGATGATATACCTGTTGTATATCGCGCCATAGAGATAGAGAGAATGACGTGCAACTCGATGGTTGATCTACGGATAAGATGCCTCTCCCCTCTCATTACCCATCTTAGCCCTCCTAACGGAAGGAAGGATGACATGACCTACAAGGTTTCACTGGTTATACAGCGCTACCACGACAGTCGGGCAATACCGCATGGGAGTTCCGGAGCGTACCGGGTTCAAATCCGGCCAAGGACTGTTTTTTCGGGGAGTGTTTTTGTCGTTACCACAACAACAACAACAACAACAACTGAAGAAGGCGCCACGCTAACAAATTTATTGTTGTTATTTCTGTAAAAATACGAAAATAAATAAAAAACATTAAGTGGCGAAAAGTGTTTGTATTTCTTTATTACCGCTGAATTCTACTTTTTTGTCTGTACACCATGGGGTGCGGTTGCCAACGGGCGTCTATACAAATGTGTCATCAGAAATTCCTCCCCGCAAAGCGGGTTGTGCGCTGGGTTTGGGATCCGCCACGTAAAAAAAAAGTTCCAACGAAACCACAAGCAAAGCCTCGGATAATGAGACAACCCAATTTTTATGACAACCCATTTTAAGGCATATGAATTGAGGGCATTCATCTGGAACGTCCGATCCCTTAATGGGGATGGTTCCGCTGCCCAGCTGGTTGATGTCCTTGTAAACGTAAAAGCTGATATCACCGCCATACAAGAGATGCGATGGGCAAGGTAATAAGATCATTACACCTTGCGATATTTACTGGAGTGTCCATGCAAGTCATCGCAGTTTCGGTGTCGGATTTGTGGTGGGAGAGAGACAAAGCAAACAAGTACTGTCGTTCACACCCATGGACGAGCGTCTCGCCGTATAAAGGCAAACTGTTTAAATATTTCATTCATCTACGCCCACGCATCGACAGAGGATAAAGACTCTTAAAGTCTTGATGGGCGACTTTTACGCCAAGGTGGGCAAAGAAAGTGTGTTTGGATCCCCAGTCGGACAATTCGGTCTTCATGGGGAGACTTCTTCGACTGGATCCAGGCTGATTGACTTTGCCGGTGGCCGAAACATGGTTATTTCCAACACTAGGTTTATGCACAACAAGATACATCAGGCTCCGTGGCTGTCCCCTGATCGAAAAACACGCAAATAGATCGACCACGTTATACTAGACGGAGCGCATGCTTCTAGCGTTTTAGATGTACGCACGATGCGAAGTCCGAACATCGACTCCGCCCACTATCTTGTCGTAGCCAATATTCGCGCTCGTCTTGGCGTAGTGGCGCAACACGTCTGTGTAAAAGCATAAGTAAAGCTGGACGTCGAAAAACTTCAATCGCAACGGACAGCCAATGATTTAGCAACTCGACTCTAACACCCTCTCTGAGGGTGCAACCGCATATATTGGGGTATGCGAGCAGTTTCGTAACGCCGGCGATGAAATAATCGGATGCCGTCAGACCCAAAAAAATACCTGGAACGACGAAAAATTCAGCTGCAACGGAAAGAATGCTGCCTAGAAGGCTACGTTGAGCTCAAATGCAACGCTAGGAGTATGCGAATGCTACCGTCAGTTGCATAAGGTAGCGAGGCACCTTTTCCGTCAGAAATAAAAAGAGGCAGAAAGGGGTCAGTGCGAAGAACTTGAGCTACTAGCCAGCAAGAACAACGCTCTGAAATGACGGAAAGATTTAAGGCCGGATAGAACACGTGCAAGAACAAAAATGGCGACCTAGTGATGAATGTACAGAGTATTTAGATTATGGAGGGAACACTTCGAAATGGAGAAACCGAGCAACTACACAGAGAAAAACCAGACCCCACAATCGAAGATGATGGAATTAGTGTTCCCCCACCTTAACATTAAGAGATACGAGTAGCAATATCGCTACTAAAAAACAACAAGCCATTGGCGCTGACGAATTGCCGGCTGAGCTATTCAAGTACGGCGGTGCGGAGCTGGTAAAGTGGTAATGCACCAGCTGCTATGCAGAATATGGTCGGAAGAATGCATACCTGGCGATTAGAATCTAAGTGTCCTCTGCTCAATCCACACGAAAGATCTTAAAATCTACTCCAATTATCGTGGGATCATACGTATTGTGCGAAAGACTGAAGCCCCCCGTTGACAAACTGATTCGACTTTATCAGTGCGGCTTCAGACCTGGTAAATCTACCATCGACAAGATTTTCGCTATGCGCCAAATCTTGAAATAAACCCGCGAGAAAAGAAAGGCACGCATCACCTCTTTGTTGATTTTAAAGCCGCTTTCGATAGCACGGAAAGGAACTGCTTATATACCGCTACGTCTGAATTCGGTTTCCCCGCAAAACTTATACGGCTGTGCAAAATGGCGTTGAGCAACACCACCAGCTCAGTCAGAATCGGGAAGGAACTCCCCGAGCCGTTCGAAACTAAACGAGGTGTCAGACAAGATGAGCCCCTACCTT
Organism: Merzomyia westermanni; assembly: GCA_949987695.1. Classification (NCBI taxonomy): domain Eukaryota; kingdom Metazoa; phylum Arthropoda; class Insecta; order Diptera; family Tephritidae; genus Merzomyia; species Merzomyia westermanni. The sequence goes on along the minus strand of OX465292.1, from coordinate 100,075,740 downwards.
TAATTTGATGCTGGAGAAAATAATACAAGCCGCAGAACTACAACGCTCAGGAACCATCTATTACAAAATTGTACAATTGCTGGCGCATGCCGGTGACACTAACGCCACTGTGGGCAGCCATAACTTTGAAATAGTAAAGGATTTCGTTTACCTGGGAGCCAGCATTAACACCAAGAATAATATCAGCTTAGAAATCCAGCAAAAAATTGCCCTTGCAAATAAATGTTACTTTGGACTTAAGTAGGCAATTGACAAGCAAAGTCCACTCTCGACTAAAAAAACCACGCTCTACAATTCGCTCATAATATCCGTCCTGTAATATTGAGCAGAAGCATGGCCGATGACAGCCCCAGATAAGTCTGCCCTTGGAGTATTCGAGAGAAAGGTTCTTCGAAGGATTTATGGCCCCCTACGCGATTCCGACGGTGTTTACCGAAGAAGATTTAATGATGAGTTTTATGAGCTCTATGCAGACGCCGACATAGTTCAGCGAATCAACACAGCGGATTCGCTGGATAGGCCACGTTGTGCGAATGGGCAAAGATGCTCCAGCCCAGAAGCTATCCAGCCGCCGGTGGAAGCAGAGAAAGAGGGAGGCCACCACTCCCATGGAAGAACCAAGTGGAGACCGATTTGCGATCCCGCGGTGTTTCCAATTGGCGCCAGTATGTTGGACGGTCAAAATCGCGCAGGCGGTCAGATTACCATTTAAAGAAGAAAGAAGTTTTGCTTGCAATTACTGACTGATTCCTGTTAAGCGGAAACTTTTACTTTTTGCGTTTCGAGATAGTTTTGCGTCATTTTACTGACACTTCTTTGAAAGTTTTAAAAATTTAATATTTTGAAGTTGACCGGGTCATGTGTGTTTCGAGTTTCTATTAGTATATTGTGCCTATATTATCATTAACAATATCATGCCGCGACCAAGACGATAATACAAGTGACTGAAGGACTAAAGAAGAGCAAGAAATTGCACGTGAAGAGCGCCCCGTTAGTATGGTTCGACTTCGTTCTTCTCAATTACAAGAGCAAAGTTAGGCAGCCCAAGAAACTGCTCGGTTAGCAATGCGAAATCGTCGAGCAAATCTCAGAAATCAACAACTAGAAGATAGAGGAAGAAATTTATCAAGTCCAGTTTCGATACGATTGCAGCACTGATTACTACTTGCATTATAGCGTTGACATTGGGCAAATGGACATTGTTTTGCCATGACCATTAACAAATGACAAGGCCAATTCCTGAAAGTTTGTGGTCTGAATATAGAAAATCCATGTTTTTCTCATGGTCAATTATATCGGGCATGCTCACGCTTCGTAAGACCATCTGCGTTATTTATTCTTGAGCCTGATAATAAAACAAAAAATTTCGTCTTTCACAAGGTGCTTGATTGAAGAGTGCAACCCATGCACAAACATACATGACCAAAAAGGAATCGTAAAAAAATTAATTTTTTATTCACATTTATCAATCTGCTCATTTATTGCTTTTAAGGCGGAACAAAGTTGGGCGGGTCAGCTAGTAATATAATATAAATAATAAAATAAAATAAAAAATTTAATTAAAAAAACTACTCGCCCTCCATAGAGCTTAGACAAATTTATTTAAATGCTCCAATGATGAGTTCATGAAACACTGTAAAGGTTTAAATCTGAAGCTTAAATATGATTGATGTAGTGATTCAGACATTTCCGGTATTGATCTGCTTAACGAAATCGTTACAATTAAGTTTATTTTGCAGAAAACCAGTCTAATGATCCACGTACCATATTACAATATCTTTTTATCAATGACTTAATTTCAACATTTTCGAACAAAACAATAGCCCATTGTGGGGTATTACAACGACTAAATCAAAATATATATTTCGCAGCTTTTCCCAACTCGAATTATTTTTTAAGTTATAGCTTTAAACATATTTTCAAAGTTTTGTTTAATTTCCTGAGATTGCCCCTTCCGATTTTGTACATTTTGGAAATATATATACAAGTTGGTATCTTCTACCAAACTGCATTTCTTTTTTTGTCATATTTATTTTTTTGCAAAAATGATTCGAAAATGTTCTAACACTTTTGACTTCTTCATCGCGGTCAGATCGCATTTTGAGGATAATGTTGTTGGGCATTTCATTTAAACTATTACCAGGAAAAATTTGGCATTCGACAATGGGATGGGAGTTATTCACTATTTTAAAGGTTGGGGTATTTGTATGTGGCACTGTTATAAATAAAAGAATATAAGAAGAATAAAGGTAGTCATGACCCTATAGGTGGTAAAATTGTACAGACACCGCATCCGCGATATCTAAGTTCTCATAAAAGTAATAATTCTAAAATTAGCGTGGGAAGTTGTTAGTTGGGACGGATGTTTCCGAGCCGTTCAAAACTAAACGAGGTTTCAGATAGGGTGATCCCCTATCGTGTGATATATTTAATTTGATGGTAGAGAACACAACGGCTTTTCAGAACATAACCGCGTTGGAACAATATTTTATAAAAGCGTGCAATTGTTGGCGTATGCAAACCGCATTGATATCATTGGTCTGTCATCGTGCAGAGAGTCAGCGCATTCGCGCCCCAGCAACCACACCACTGTTGGCAGCAATAATTTCGAAATAGTAAAGGACTTAGTTTACCTGGGCACCAGCATTAACACCGACAATAACGTGAGCCTAGAAATCCGACGAAGAATCACTCTTGCAAACAAGCGATACTGCGAGCTAAGTAGACAATTGAGAAGTGAAGTCTTTTCTCTAAGAACTCAAATAACACTCTATAAGACACTTCTCGTACCCGTCCTGGTTTATGGTGCAGAAACTGACAGCATCTGATGAGGTTTCTCTCGGACAGAAAGGTTCTTGGAAAGATTTACAGACCCTTAGGCTTTGGCGACGGCGAATACCGAAGAAGGTTCAATGACGAGGTGTATGAGCTATATGCAGACACCGATATACTCCAACGAATTAAAACCCAGCGGCTAGATTGGCTTGGCCATGTAATGCTAATGGAAGAAGATGCTCCGGCCTGGAAGGTATTCTTGCCGGAACCCACCTATGGAAGCAGAGGAAGAGGGAGACCCCACTCTGTTGGAAAGAGCAAGAGGAGAACAATCCCTTGGCGTTTCTAATTGGCGTCAACTCGCAAAGGATAGAACCAGTGGCGCGCTTTGTCGGAAGGTCAAAATCGTTTAGACGGTTGAACAAACAGCTATTAAGGGCTGTTGACCTATAGATGTGTATGTATGTATTTAGGTGCATCCCAAAATCCTGAAAAAATGAATTGTTTATAATAAAATGTAAATTTTTTGGGAAAACGGAATCAACATTTTATTTGTTCCTAAAACTCCAATATTAAAATGGGATTCAAAAGCATCCATGTATAATTAAAAATTTGAGATCAGAAAAAATGTTACTAAACAAAAAAAAATTCCAAAATGGCAACCATAAACATATGTATATTAGTAGTGGGATTATTTTCGAATAATATTCGAATAAGTACTATTCGAATAAACGAATAATGTATACATATAACACTCCAAACGGTGGACATATTTTCACTCATTGAATACATTAAGTTAAAGCAACTATCTCATTAATAAAAATGAATGTGTGTCCTTTATAGGCGTCCAAAGTACTTAGCCTATTTTTATGAAATTTTCACAGTATATTCTGTGGATCACTGGCTACAGCATAGGCTATATATATATACACCCCCAGGCGTAATTTTTTTGTGTTTTGCTTGCGCTTCATTAATGTTCAAACTTTAGAGGCTATCTCTATGAAGATTTCACGATAGGTTGTATAAAATTTCAATTTGTGAAAAACTCTGAACGTATTTGGTCTAAATTAATGACATATGGATATAGGCGTCCTTTAGTCAAGCTTTACAAAATTTTGGTGTGTTGTTTGTTTTTCAATAATGTACAAAGTTTATTGTTGATGTCAATGAAACTTTCACAGTGGTTTCAGGAGTTCGCTGGGGACGACACACGCCATGTATAGTTTTTGCAAAAGCCACCAGGCTATTTAAAGAAGCAATTCGGCATAGCTAGGAATTTATTTGGGTCAAGTAATGATATTTCATATAAAGATGAGTGTTATATACATCAAAAAAAGCTTGAAAACAGAAAGTGGTACCAGGACTAAATAAAAGTTAACTCGCTATATATTCGAAACTATGGGAGAAGAAGGGGAGTAGGAATAGGCATTTGAGATATAGAAGTGGTTTTGGCGTAGGCAAGTCCAATTTTAGGCAACGTCTGCTGGGTCTGCTAGTATATTATGAAATAGGATCTAAAACTGCATCACCCACAAGTTTTATAGCAGGCTTGGGGGCGAGTTGGTCCAAAAGGAGACGAAAACAGCATTCTGTCAATGGGGTTGAATTAAGAAAAACTTGCAAAGTTTAACTTCGAATGTTGTCAGGCCTCAACTTGGGCAGTTTTTTTGCTTGTTTGTCTTAAAATTATGTGTCAGTTTCTCACTTCTTTTTAGTAACTCACATATAATCTTTAAACCTTGGGCAGTAAATACGTATTTTTGGGCAATCATATCCAATTTACTTGCCGACTTATGATGTGCGAAAAATGACTTTTGTTCTAGTAAAAAGTTGTTAAACAAATTTTCTCCTAATTATTTACAGATAATGGGTGATAACAAAACGCCCTCAGATGATAAAAATAAATATTCTGGCTTTCATATTACACTACTAAACAAAGATATTGCTTAAAAATGCTGAGTTACAGAGGGCCAAAATTAGGCCATGCGAGCTTTAAGTCCAGATTGTAGATTGTGCTTAATTCAAAAATTCGAATAGCAGGTTAGGATTTTACGGAAAATACTAACAACTCCCATACTCGAAACCATACTTTAGGTCACTTACAAGGTTTGGAAGAGGGTGGGGTGGACTCCCTCCTAATAGAAAAATGGACCAAGTTGCCTCCTGACGATAATTTTTGGTTTTGCGTGACATCATTTCATTTAGCATATATTCTTATAAAGTAAAGCCAAATATACTGTACTCCAACTTTGAGGTAAGGATCATTTCCGACGCACCGTGCATAGTTTGTTAGCAACTCATCTATAATTTGTTGGTAATTTGGGCTTCTAATGTTTTCTAGAAAATTCGCACAAACTGCACAAAAAGAACCACATGCCTTAGATTCGTCAACCGACAAGCTTAATGAAAACTGACGTCTTTAAAAAGTTTTCTAATTTTCGGGACCACAAACACACCTTCTTTTGTTTTGGCATCTGATGAATGAGGAAATTTGACATCAGATGATCAGTTGCACGATTGTTGCCATTTTTCTGCAAAGCTTGAGGAAAGAAAAGACCGAGTTTTGAATGTAGGGGAGGTGGTATAGTTTTATGTTTCTCCACTAGTGGCTTACATTTAATGTTATCCTGTCCTACGGAAAATCCTATTCTATCCAGCCAACATTTTTTTGAAGTAATGATCCGCCAGCGTCCGACTGTCCCATTTGCACAAAAGTAGCAGTTCTTCGCATAGCCCTGCGGCAATCCAGTTCGTAACGCAACGACTTTAAGATCGGAACAAATCTTTTAGCCATGTGGTTTATATTTAATAAGGTCAAGGATTTTCGACACGGATTCATATGATTCTTTCATACCAACTGCGTATGCCACTTGAATTACACTTCTGCAACAAAACAGCTCGAAAAAACTCAGCTTACTGCTTATAATACTATGGTGGTCCAAAATTTTCAATATCGGGAAGTTCATTGAGAAAAATAAATATAGGTTTGCTCACGCAATCTCTTTTAACATTGCCATTTTTCTACTGAAAGTGCCAAAATGTTCACTAAGAAATAGGCTATTGACTCACAGTATAAGCCCCTGAGACTATTTAATATTTCATTAAAAAAAAATTACAAAAAAGAAGGTGAATGTAGAAAAATCCCCGAAAATGTTCAGATATGCGTTATTTCCCTCACGTGTAAAAAAATTTACAAAATAATTCTTGATACTTATTTGGGAAGGCCTTTCATGCGACATTTGCGCGCTGCTGGACGTGGCTCAGGAGTTGAGTATGTATTGCGAGAGCGGGACCTCTTGTAGATGCAGATCAGCGTGATCGCAATGATGATACCAATTGCCATGATGAGAGCTGAATTAGCGATAATTACTTGATGGATACGAGATGTCGCTAAGGTTTGGGGTAGCGGTGGATGATGATTGAATTGACGATGAATAGGTTTGATACCCTTGAACGACGATTGACTTTGTTCTTGAGTGTGCAGTTGTGGCCAATTTGTATGATGCCCGAGCCCTTTAATGTTAACTGAGGTCCGCAAATGGCATTGATACGAAAGGTGTACTGCATTATGTATATCCACAGATTATTGTGTGTTAGCTGTTTTACCGGCCTTGCAGCCGGTCCTGGGATTATTGTTCAGTAGTGACATTTGGCAGAGACAATTGCCAGATACTGTTTTGAATTTTGATTGTACATTTAAGCATAACACCTTGTTCGCCTTTATTGTAACGCATGATCTCCAATGATTTTCTGTCAATGTAACATGTTGATCTCAAAACGAGCTTACTGCAATGAGAACATCCCTGCAGCCAACTGAAAAACTGGTTGGTAAGTATTCTAGTTCATCTAGAATTCAACTAGAATTTCGTGGGCTTATTAATACCAGCCTCAGCGACTGCAACGTTTCCGTTATTATACGTAGCAACAACCCTTCAGAACCAGTGTGACCAGGTTAGCTTTTCTAGGCTAGATTTAGACTTTTTTTGTCCTTTAGCCTCATAATTTTAGTTTTAGCTTCGTGGCTTTTTTCTAGCCTTTTTTTACTCCAAACCTTTTCTGGTCTCAATACCATATTTTTCATACAACTTCGAGGAATATATAAAATTAGAGTTGAATGAAGGTATTATTGTTGACGAAATACAGAAAATTATTCGTAAAAATTGTCAACTATTTCTTAAGGGAGTTGAGAAACCAATTGCGTCATCGCCTACCTGATAATAAAAGCTCTTTACAAAATATACATATTTTCAGTTGATAATTCTTTGAAAGTTACAAAGTTAAGGAACAGATTAAAAATTAAAATGCTTAACTCGCTACTTAATATTGAACTTTGTACGCAGACTCAAGCTCTTCTGATTACTCAGACGAAGAAAATATTATAAAATTACGGATGCGGCACCACATTTCCTTGCCGTTTGATCTGCGTAACCATAGGCGGGCTCTAAACGGCATCCACACCGAGCCGGTAGACAGATCACTCAGATCTCGGCCTGTGAATTCCGTTATTGACATTCAATCTCCCGTATTAGCAGAGGAGCGTGTACTTCCGAGGGAGACTAAAGTCATTCTAGCACAACTTCGTTCTGGATATTCTAATAGGTTAAAGTCTTACTTATCCCGACTGACCCCCACAATACCAAACACTTGCCCTGCATGTGGTATGTCCCCCCGTTATACCAAATATCTCGTTTCCTGTTCAACTGAACTTACTCTTATAGTGTATCACAATATACATACATATACATTTCAAGTGCCTAAAAACTCTTTCAACGTTAGCCTAAATTTTTTAATTACGATGTCGATTTTGTTACACTAAAATATTACTAAAAGCAACGCCAACGTTTCTCAAGTTTCTCTAAATATTTACAGTAAACATTTCTCACGCTTAAAGAAATGTTTACATTTGTACTAATGCAAATGCGTTGCATACATAATATGCATCGTATGTACATATATTTTGACGGCACATGTAATGTGTATGTATGTTTAGTATGTAAGAATAGTGGTAAATATGTATTGGAGTAAATAAGGAAATATTTAGAATAATTTAGTATAAATAAGCTGAAAATATTTTAATAAAGACAAACAATTTCGAGGGTGCTTGATATCAGCACCAAAGCAAACTACCGAGTTTTTATTAATTTGAAATAGGAAGACTGTTGCATGGTGCCAGCTCTTTCACCCATCTTCGGCCGCTACATGATCCCGTTATAATTTTTTGTTCCCCTTTAAAGGAAAGGCTTTTAGGACCATAATCAAGAAAAATTTCAAATATAAAAAGATTCTGACCAGCCGTTTGCTTTTTGTGCACTGGTCGAAAAATCGACCACTGGCCAAAATCCGTCAAGTATGTAAAAAAAATAAATTGCTTCATGACAAAAAATGTTGCTCTTAAACTTGAGTTATTTGTTTTTATTTCAAAGAAAACTGCTTAGTATTGAAATGTTATACATTCTTATACATATACATACATATTTTATAAACATTGATAGAGACGTCAATTTATAAATTTTTATGATATTCATCAAAGCATTTAGTATGTAAGTAAATATTGAATTTTTTGCAAGTAAAAATAGTATGTTTCTTGCATAATTTACAGGGCCGATATTTTTTTTCAAGACTTTTTATTACAGAATGTATCCTTTCGTTGCTCCGAGGAAGGTTCAACGGCTGGTTTAAGTCTCCGCCTTCATGTCCACGTCTGCCTTCTTCTTCATTGTCATAAAACAACAATTTTGTTGTGACTTCAGAACGAAAATTAATTTGCGAAAGTGGGGATGTCTTTTGGATTTTTGCAATCATACAATGCAGCTTCCACGCATTGACCATGGCGTTACCAAGAAGGTTTGTCCTAGTGGACACCACCACTTCTTTCTGCTATAGCATTATCATGCAGATCTACACCACCCATACCCTTATTATACTCTTGAATAACTTATGGTTGCGATATAGCAATAGTTTTTTTTGTTTACGGCAATATCTTTTAGCAGAAACAATTGGCTCCACACTCGAGTTATTGGTCATAACATTGACAAGAGCATTGTCTTTCCACCGGACAGTCAATATTTCTTGATTACTATCGAGTAGCTGGTCAAATGCTCTGCGCTTTTATCTTCTTCTTAGCGGTGGTTTTCCCATTCTATTTTCGCGTATGGTCATCTAACCGACTGGGCGATTTTGACCGTCCAACATAGCTCGCCAGTCGTTTCTTCGTTGCGCCAATTGGAAACACCGCGGCATCTGCTTCCACCGGCGGGTACCAATAAGAATACCTTCTAGGCTGGAGCATCTTCGCTCATTCGCACTACGTGGCCTAGCCAGCGAAGCCGCTGTGTTTTAATTCGCTGAACTATGTCGGCTCATCATTATATCTTCCTCAGTACCAACGCGTAGAGGTCCACAAATCTTTCGAAGAACCTTTCTCTCGAATACTCCCAGAGCCGCCTCATCAGATGTTAGTGTCCACGCTTCTGCACCATATAGCAGGACGGGTGCGATGAGTGACTTGTAGAGTGTTATTTTCGTTCATCGAGAGAGGACGGTCAAAATCGCCCAGGCGGTTAGATGACCATTTAAAGAAGAAGAGAGAGGACTTTACTTTTCAATTGCCTACTCAGTCCGAACTAGCATTTGTTTGCAAGAGTAATTTTTCGTCGGATTTCTAGGCTAACATTATTGTTGGTGTTAATGCTGGTTCCCAGGTAAACGAAATTATTGCTGCCAACAGTGGCTTGGTTGCCAAGGCGCGAATGTGCTGACTCTTTGCATGATGACAGAAGGTACTTCGTTTTGCCCTCGTTCACCACCAATCCCATTTTCTCCGATTCTTTTTCTAATTTGGAGTAAGGAGTAAGTAAGATTTTTTCTTAAATCCGCCACATGGATTGGATGTTGATGCATTTTCTGCGTCACCCAGATCGTTACCTGCATTTGGAATATTCTCTGCTTCTGAGTAATGTAGCTCAACTGTGCTTGCTATTTTGAGGTAATCATTATTGTCGTCGTTAATATTTATCAGGTCATCATCCAAGTCTTCTTCGTCCGTCATGCACTTCAGGCGGTGGAATGTATACAATGTCGACCTCCTTTGCGTTCGATACAGCTTGATCCTCCTCATCGTCTGAAAATGGCTCATTTAAAATGGCCATAATTTCACAAATTTTTATTGATTTACGAACCGGCATTGTATTCGCCTATTGCCCGCATAATTTTAAAAAATGAACTGACCAAAATCAAAGCAAAACAATCCGGGGAATACCCTTTTCAAACTTTAAGTAACGATGGATAGAGGGAGACAAATATATGATACAAAAGTATTGCAAAGCCACGGGAGTTGCCAGACTTTTACTAAAAAAGGAGAACTTTAAATAGAGCTAAACCAAAACCTTATACATTTTCAGAATTCAGATGATACTAGTTTGCATTTATACAATGAATAAAACGAATACCGCTTTGAATTTTTTTTAACCTACTTGACGATTTCTGGCCAGCGGTCGATTTTTCGACCACTGAAATTAACGTTCTTGGAAAAGTTAGAAAATTGGCAAAATTAAAGTGGAAATTTTTTTATTCTTACAGGCTGATATTTTATCTTCCCAAGATGTTGGTGTTAATTACTTTTAACATTTGTCTTCTAATAATTTTTATTTAAACAAAAAACTGTTAAAAATATGTATATTTTCTTCCTATCACTAAAATTTTAATTCAAGCATTTTTTCAAAAATATCTATACTCACGGCGCCGCCGATATTCCAAATTTACTAACCCTGTAAACGGATCAGAAAATCAACATTTAGTTTGAGAGATATGGACCTCTAAAAATGGTGGTCGAAAAATCGACCATTGGCCGAAAATGGGTTAAATCAGCAGACTGCTATTTTACTCGTAGCAGACCGCTAAGATCCTGCAAGCTTTTTAATCAGCGGACTGCTATTTTTACACGTAGCAGGCTGCTCTGCTCCTGGTAGTGATCTACCAGGGATCAATTTGCCGGAGCTAAAAGAAAATTTGTAGGGAAAATTCAAATCGGCACACCACAAATTGGAAGAGAAGCTTGGCGCAAAAATCTCTTAGGAGGTTTATGATGATATACCTGTTCTATATCGCGCCATAGAGATAGAGAGAAAAGAAAATCCGCCGTGATTAACTTCAAGTTTGTACCAACAATGCTGCTGAAAAACACAAAAATGGCTTGTCTCTACTAAGCACTACTCAGCTTTAAGAAGCAAACAGTGTTGTTCCGTTCCGGAAACCATAAATACAACAGCAGCAACTACATCTTGGGATTGGTCAAGTAAATTCTTACGGGGTTTCCTGAGACGAAACTGTTGGATATGAGGAGCACACATCATTTGTTTGTTTGTTTATTTATTTTATTGTTTTGCATCTACAGTACAGAATACCTTAGAGACTAACGAAACATCAATAATAAATACTTATGAAATAATAGAAGTTAAGACCAAAACAAAAGATATCGATACTGAAAAGTCAATTAACTTATGAGAAGATAAGTCATTAAATTCCTTTAAGGCACGCGTAATAGGTGCGTTACTTTCGACTTATTCACATATAATCAGTCAATATAGACATTTTCCGTCGTGACCGGACGTGTTTTTGCTGCGCTCCGTGTTTTCCTTAATTTTGTTGTTTATTTGAGGGTGTAAAACAACTAAAATTGTGCTAGAGACATTGACTCTGTTTAGTTTTTTGCTATGTTTAATATCATATAATTATTTGAACCACTATGCCTTGTTTTTGTGGCAAAAGAGTTGATCGCTCAAAAACTTCAATGCAATGCGAAAAGTGTAGAGATATGTATCATATGAGTTGTGTTGTTGGTGGTCTGCCTGCTGACCTACATTGTCTAAATAATGCGGACAACATATACATTTGTGGTTTGTGTGCTCCCGTTCAGCAAGATGTCTCTATGACTTCGCAAATTCATCACTGCAACAACAACAAGCCATACAAGAGCTAGTGCCTAATCCGCGAACTAATAATGGAAGTGAAAATGAGCATAATTCAGTTTTATCAGCCATTCTTGCCGAATTAAAATTATTGCGAGCAGAGCAAGTCAGTGCGGTTTCTGTAATAAACTCTCTGCAAGATGATAAAAATAAACTGTTAGGCAAAATAGAATTTGTGCGCTCTGAACTTAAAAGTTTGCACAAGCTTTATGATGAAGGAGTTGTTAGTTCTCTAACCTCGCTCACAGCAGTAGTTAAAGAACTTAGTCGCATTGCTACAATAAACACTAACGAAAATGCAAATAAGAAAAAAGAAAAAAAAAAACAACAAGAACAGCCTAACTCTGCTGTTTCTGTCGCCGCCCGTATCGAACTCCCTTCTCCCACACCTCAACCTATGGCTGCTGATAACTGCTCTCATTTACTCACTGCTGCTAACACCCCCACAATACAGCCTACTCCTACATCTAATTGCACTGCTGGAAGTTCAGGCATTACGAAGCCGTTCTTTGCTTCTGTTGTTGCTACGCGGACTACAACGTGTTGCAGCGAATGCTTTGCCTGGTGCTGCTGATAGCGTAAACAAATGGACTATTGTGAGTCGTAAGAATTCATCTAATGAAAGAAGTGTGGGTGGTTGTAATGGCAACTATAATCTCTCACCGTCTGTTTCTCAACAAGCGCATACTTTGACGTCAGCAGCAGAGAATGTTGGTACTACTTCACCTGGGGTTGTTGTTGTTGTTGAAAATGTACTAAACACTGTGCGTCGTAAAAATAAGTCTGGTAAGAGACGTGTTGTTGGCTGCAATGACAACAATGAGCTAGGTGTATTTGCACGCTTTAAGTTCTTACGTCTGTCATCGTTTAAGACGTCTGTAACATGCGCTGTCATTGTCAATTCTGTTCATAAACAGCTTGATACTAACAATCAGGAAATAGCCTGTTTTCTACTTGCCAAAAACGATGTCAACTTGGACTCCTTGAAATATGTAAATTTTAAGCTACGTGTTCCTGCACATTTATACGGTAGAGTAATGAGCCCTGAAGTATGGCCGGCGAATGTCAAAATTAGACCGTTCAATTTTTTTCAGAAAGAAGGGGAACAACCCCCCAAGGATTAGTTAATGCTCCTAAGAACAACGGACGCTTAAAAATTTATTTCCACAATGTTTCCGGATTAAGAACTAAATCACATCATGTGCGCCTGTTTAGCTCTCATCTGGAATACGATGTCATTGTCTTAATTGAGACATGGTTGAGGGAAAATTTTTTCAGAGAAGAGTTTTTTGACCCTAATCTTTTCAATGTATTTCGTGAGGACAGAAGTTCTAGCCTTACCGGATGTGCTAGAGGTGGCGGTGTCCTTATTGCCGTGCAACGTAAGCACCACGCTGCATCGATTACGCTGGGAAACTCAAATCCTCTTCTTGACCAAGTTTGTGTTCGAATAAGTGGGTCTTCCGACGCCCTGTTAAAATGTGCTTCCTACATTCCGCCGAATAGTAACTATAGCCTGTATACTGCTCACATTGACAACATTACGCACCTTGCGTGGAACAAAATGGGAGAGGATCATCTTTGTGTGTTGGGCGACTTCAACCTGTGTAATCTGTCCTGGTCACCCAATTTGTCCAGCTCTGATCTTTTAGGCTGTGATGTCAACAGGTATAGTGAATCATACTTAGTGGATGGATTTCTTAGTATTGATTTAATGCAAATTAATCGCTTCTCAAACACCCTGGGTCGTACTCTTGATTTAATCTTTTTATCTAAAACCGTAAATTTTTCCATAAACGAATGTGATTCCTATCTCGCTAAGTCAGATATGCATCATATACCACTTGTAATTAGTCTTGAATTTTATTACTTTGCTAAAGTCAGTAATCCTATTTCTGAACTATGTTTAAATTTTAAATTTTGCGATTTCTTGAAATTGAACAATCCGCTATCGGAAGTATGCTGGGATAGCTTACACGCCAGCTGAGGATGTGGTTCGTTTTTTCAGTCCAATTACATTGATGAGTCAGACACTAATAGGCCTGTATCTTATGATATACCGAGGCCACTTGATCTCGGTAGTATAACGCTTTCCGCTGAGGATGTACTCATTGGCATTGCAGGACTGAAATCTTCTACCCAAACGGACGTTGATGGTTTGTCTGTTGCTCGTTTTAAAGACTGCGAATCCCTAGTTTATCCTATTCTACATATTTTTAACAAATCTCTTTCGTCAGGCATTTTTGTGGATGTTTGGAAATTAGCTTTTATCACTACTATTTTTAAAAGTGGTAATAAAAATTACATCATTAACTACAGGCCTATCTCTAAGCTTTCCGCAACATCTTGCGGTTGATCTTAAGATTTACTCCACTATAAGAAGCCGCCACGATTCTATGTTGATGCAACTTCATATTGATAATGTAAGCAAATGGTGTGTAGAAAACAATCTTTCGTTGAACATAAACAAATGTTTTCATGTTACCTTTGCTAAATCTACCAATATCTTTCAGACTTCCTACAATATCGCCCTCTCGCCCCTTCAAAATGTCTGTGAAATCAAAGACCTCGGAGTAATCTTCGACTCAAAGTTTTCATTTACTAGCCACATGAACTTGATAATCATCTCAATGCTTGCTTTTGTGCTCGGAGTTTGCTTACCCATATACGCTGAAATTATTGTATATGGCGTTTGTTCGTTCTCGGCTCGATTACGCGTCTTTTATTTTGTCTCCTTTCCTTGAATGCCATATCACAAAGATTGAGCGTATTCAGAAGGTATTTTTACGTTTTGCGCTTCGAAGCCTACATTTTACAGACCCTATGCCTGCTTATGAATCCAGACGGCTTTTTATTAACCTAAAATCGCTCCAGAATAGGAGAACAATTATGTCTCTGTCCTTCGTTTTTGATGTAGTCACGGGGATTGTTGACTGTCCTGTTTTCCTTGGAAGAATTCCCTTCAACATTCCTACCAGGCATCTTCGACACACTGAAATCTTCTTCGTTGGCGTTTTTAGAACTCTATATGCTAAAAATTCGCCACTTAATAGGGCCTTGACTGAGTTCAACAGGATCTCCAGATATGTTGAAATCGATTTTTCTTTTTCAAAAAATCGCTTCATGGAAGTGTTAAATCTATTTTATAAGTAATGATCGTTTTAATATTAACTGAGTTTTAGTCTCTTTTCTATTTAGCCTGTAAGATTTCTACATTGTATTTCATTGGCTAAATAAAAAAATTAATAAAAAATTAGTTCTGCAACTATCCACAGAGAACGGAAGAAAGCTACGCAGACTTCTTTGCGGGACATTAAAGTTTATCCGCTCTAGAAGAGTTGGGCAATCGACTATGCCATTAATTATATTGAATATAAAAGTCAGGGAGAGAACGGACCTTTTTTTTATAAAGAACACAGATCAATAAGCAACAGCTGGGATGGGTACGATGGCATTGGATTCTCGAACCGTAACGAACGCAATGCATGTTTTAGAAAGATTTTTTGAGCCCTCTCAATCCTATTTATGGATTGTCGATCGTATGGTCTCCAGATAATTACCGCGTATTCTAAGTTAGAGCGTACAAGAGAAGTAAAAAGAAGTTTAAAGGTGTATGGATCAGTAAACTCTGTGGAATTACGTCTTATAAATCCCAATACTGAATAAGCTTTAGAAAGAATGAAATTAATGTGACTATTAAAGGATAGCTTTGTGACTATTAAAAGATAGCTTTGACTCGAAAACCACTCCAAGATCTTTAATATCTGAAAATTTGTTTAAAATACTATTATCAATAAAGTAACAGGTAGAAGTAGCATTAAGACGTCTAGATGAAGCTAAATGAAAACACTTGCCAATATTTAACGATAGCCGCGATTTTAAACACCATAAATGGAGATTGTTCAAATCACATTGAAGTTTACTTGCATCCTCCGCATTATTCACCATCACAAAAATCTTCAAACCATCGGCAAAAAAGAGATAATTTGAAAAGGAGAAACAACTGCCAATGTCATTGATAAAAAGCACAAAAAGTAAATGGCCTAAAATGCTACCTTGAGGAATATCTGAATACTTAACAAAAAAGTCTGAAGTCGAAGCATCAATCGATACTGCACAACGCCGATTAGACAAATATGAAGTTATCCATTGCAAAACGGTGGAATGAAAGCCGTGGCAAGCTAACTTGCTGACCAGAATCTTGTGAGATACTGTATCACTCGCCTTAGAAAAGTCAGTGTATATTCAATCTACTTGCGAACCAACCGAACACGCTGAGGTGCAAAAATCACTAAACACCATTAAATTGGATGCTGTCGAGCGCCCACATATAAATCCATGCTGGTATGGGCTGATTAAAGACTTTACAGCGAAATATATTTTGTCCTTAACAACGCTTTCAAAAAGTTTTGAAATGATAGAAAATTTCGAAATTGGCCTGCAATTACGATCATTGCTTTTACTACCATTTTTGAAGAGTGGCGTAATTGTTGAAACCTTCCAATCCTCAATAAAAATACCCGAAGCAAGGGACTTGGTGAAAATCAGATGTATAGGGTATGACACCGCTGGACAGGCCTTAAGTAAAGTAACTGAAAGACCATCCGCGTCAGATTTTGGCGAGGGCTTGAGAGCAACAATCGCGCTTGACACTTCATCAGGAGAGATATGCAGAGTTCCTAGATTCACAGAAGGTGGTATATTATGTGAAAAGTCAAGTGAAATCATGTCGTCCACTACAAAATTACACACGTTACATATATAATAAGTACCAAACCTGCTAAATTTTACGTTCCTAGCTTTTTAATTGCAAAATTTATAGCCCAAAAACCATTTATCGAAACTATCGATGGTATGGGAGCTATGCGTTGTATTGCCCCGTTCTTGCAAAATGCCGGCTCCATACCGAATTTCATCGAGATATCTCAAAAACTGAGGGACTAGTTGGACAAACTGACAGACGGACATGGCTAAACAGACTCAGCTCATCGCCTTGCTCATTTCGGTATACTTATTGGTGGGTCTATCTCTTCTTCTTCTCACACTTACAAACATCGGACCAAAGTTAAAATACCATTTCATGTTCATGAAAGGTATAATAAGCTCAGACAGGTGCAAACTGTCACAATTAGAAGCATTGCTTTAATGAAGTCTAATGCTTCGGTATGTTCAATTATCTTGATAGAATTAACAACGTTAGCAATTGGCTTTTCAATTTTGGATGGCTGTGAACCCATTGCGAAAATAGATTTTAAACAAAGTTTTCTAAATAAAATTTTCCTTTATTTGTGTCTATTTGGGAAAACTTTTTCTAACGTTAAGTCTATTTCTAAGACTAATGTTGTGGAGTTTACGACAACTCCCTTTGTTGGTTTCCTAGTTATCCCTAAAGATTTCCAAAAAGTGGTTAAAATTCCTAATTCATTATTTAAATTCCCCTCTTCAATCTTTAGGCCGGAGTCGTCCTAAACAATAGGATTCTTGTTAAAATATTTAGGTTTTCTACCTGGAGACATCATAAAATTATTTCAAATATATATTTATACAATTTCAAAATTATTTTATTTGTTTGGAAAAACTTTTCTTAAAGCCTACTATTTATTATGTCTAAGTATTCTTATTTGTTCTTGCAATTTTATTTTTTCTTCATATGAAGTTGCAAAATTAAGTAAATGATATGTTTTGGCTATTCCCCTTTTTTTTGAATTTTCTTCCACCTTGTATTTGTTTTTTCTCTTTATTGGGGCGGGAATTTTGACTTCCTCTTGCTTGTTTAGCTTGTTCCGTCAACGATACTCTTCAATAGTTATGGGTAACGGCCCTTGCTTCAAAACTGTAGAGGTTTTAGGAACTGGGAAATAGCCTTAATTGTTCTTATTTTATAATTTTTCTAAAAAAAAAGTTCTTAAATAAACCCTAATCAGAAGTTCGAAAATTTCTGCTACTTGGTGAGCGGCGTTAAGTCGCCAAAAGGAAGCTAATTATATTTACTTATATTGTGGCTCTGTTGCCCCAACAATTAGGTTGCTTGTATCTATTGTGCTACAAATTTTCTTTCCTTCTTTGAAATATAATTCGGAGGATCGAAATCGAGCTGGACTAGTATTTTTACTTCATATTTATTAAGCGATTCATATGTTATAGGGTTCTCATTGTGACTTTTATTTTCGTCATTATTGCTATTACTACTGGTATTTTGCTTAGTTTCCGACCTATTCTTAACTTTCATTATTTTACACGCTTCTACTGACATTTCCTTTAAGTCTTTAATATTAATGCGCGATAAAGCGTCTGCTAAGAAATTTTCTTTTCCAGCAATATACTCCCCTCAAAGTCATATTCTTCCAAATCTAATCTAACTCTATTAATTTTGATGAAGGGTTTCTCATTGAGAAAAGGTACGTTAAGGGTCGATGGTCTGTTTCGATTAAACATTTTTTGCCATAAATATATGGCCTAAATTAAGTGATAGCCCAGTGAATTGCTGCTAATTCTTTTTCTATTGTTGCTTTATTAATTTCCCCTTTTTGTGAATGATCCTGACCCATAGGCAATTGGTAATTGTTTGCCTTCATATTCTTGTCTAAGAACTGCGCCACAGGTATAGCCACTAGCATCTGTTGTTATACAAAACTCCTTACCAAAGTCTGGATACTGTAAAATATTTGGACTAGTCAATGCCTCCTTTAAATAGTAAAAAGTCTTTTGACATTCCTCTGCCTAGTCAAAGGAAACATTCTTTTTACATAATCTTGTTAAAATTCTAGAATATGCTGCAAAATTTGGCACAAATCTTCTGTAATAATTGCAGAATGCAACAACTCCTATGACTTTATCAGCAGTTTTTTGTACTGGATATTTTTGACAATTTCAAACTTACTTCGGTCTGGCAGAATTCCTTTGCTCGTGCATTTATGACCAAGATAAAAAAATAAACATTTATCGGGGTGTAATTTTAAATTATATTTTCTACAAGTTGAAATTAACCCTCTTTAATTTGTCATCATATGCTTTTCTGAGCATCCTAATACTACTAAATCATCCATATATAGGAATGCTTGTTATGGTTTAAAACCTGCAAATGCTAAAGTCATCATTCTTTGAAATGAATTGGGGGCTACTTTCAAGCCATATCGTAATCTTTTAAAACGGTATGTACCATCGTCTACTGTAAATGATATTTTGTCTCTAGAGTCTGAGCTTAACTCTATTTGATGAAAACCAGATATTAAGTCCAAACACGATAAATATTTTGCTCTTCCTAATTGATCAAAAATGTTATCTGCAGCTTTTTTTGTTTACTGCTCTGTAATCAATCTTCTTTCTTCTTTAAATGGTCATCTAATCGCCCGGGCGATTATGACCGTCCGACATAGCACGCCAGTCGTTTCTTCGTTGCGCCAACTGGCGCCAATTGGAAACACCACGGGATCGCAAATCGGTCCCCACTTGGTCCTTCCATCGGAGTGGTGGTCTCCCTCTTCCTCTGCTTCCACCGGCGGGTGCCGATAAGAATACCTTCTGGGCTGGAGCGTCTTCGCTCATTCGCACTACGCGGCCTAGCCAGCGAAGCCGCTGTGTTTTATTTCGCTGAACTATGTCGGCGTTTGCGTAAAGTTCATACAGCTCATCAATAAATCTTCTTCGGTACTCGCCATCGCCAACGCGTAGAGGTCCACAAATCTTTCGAAGAACCTTTCTCTCGAATACTCCCAGAGCCGCCTCATCAGATATTGTTAGTTTCCACGCTTCTGCACCATATAGCAGGGCGGTTGCGATGAGTGACTTGTAGAGTGTTATTTTCGTTCGTCGAGAGAGGACTTTACTTTTCAATTGCCTACTCAGTCCGAAGTAGCATTTGTTTGCAAGAGTAATTCTTCGTCGGATTTCTAGGCTAACATTATTGTTGGTATTAATGCTGGTTCCCAGGTAAACGAAGTCCTTAACTATTTCGAAATTATTGCTGCCAACAGTGGCTTGGTTGCCAAGGCGCGAATGCGCTGACTCTTTGCATGATGACAGAAGGTACTTCGTTTTGCTCTCGTTTTGTAATCAATCACTAATCTCAATTTGTTTTTCGGTGTTACCGGGTAGTGATTTTTTGGGTACTTACAGAATTGGGCTATTTTATTCTGAAATAGATGGTTATATATTACCATTATTAATTGTGATGTTCCTATCAATTTTCCCATTTTTTATAATTGATATGTCTGCTCCCGTGTCTATCAAGAGTGTTGAAATTGAATTATTTAGAGAATTTCTGGAAGATTTGTGGATGTTTAGCTGTAAATTAAGTACACGTACTTTTTTATTATTGACTGTTGGAGTGGAGTTTGCTGGTTTTTCACCTGGTTACAATTGCGATTAGTATCTCGCGATTGATTTGTGAAATTTATATTTTTTCCCCGAAATTACACCGGTTTACAAATTAAAAAAAAATAATGGACTGGAATAACGAAGCATGTTTTTTAACTAATCTGGGAGCGCTGAATTCGAATCTGGCATTAAAATTTGGTTGTCAAGTCTGCTTAATTTTTTATCGCATGCTGCCAATACTATAAAACAGTCAATACTCACACTACAATTTCACAATTACTTATTTGAGAGAAGCCCACGTTTATTCTAAATCTTTATAATAGTAGCGTTTAATCATGATAGGGAGATGGTGTGTAACTAAGTCAAGCGATTTCAGCTTTGTGTGGTGTGAATATTTGTTTGGAAAAAAGGACAGGCAATATCAGAGTCATTAAAATATGCATATTTGCATTATTTTGGTTTTTCTGTCAGAAACGATAATGCTTTGCAATAGTTGCAGAACTGTTTTATACAAGTGGTCAAGGTCAAATGGCAAAAAGATCTATTTCGATTTTTCTATTCCAGTACTTTGGAGAGAGTCAAGTAACCACCAAACCGATTGTTATTTCTGTTTAACAAAAGTTGCTGGATTCAATATTAAAAAATTTAGAGGAGTTATCAAGGATTTTGGGACAAAAGCATGCTGGGAGACTATTTCTGGGGTATAGTACGTGAAACCGACCCAACAAAATACAAACGACGGTCCAAAAATGTCATTCATTTTTGCAACCCTATAATTTTTTTAATAAACTAATGATTTTTGATTTAATAAATGAATAAAAACTTTTTTTTTCGTATCTCGAAAACCTGAAGTTTTAGAGAAAAACCAATTACAATTTCGAATTCGGCACATAAAATTACCCTAAGAAAGGTATTTGTTTGCTCCAATCCAAAACCTTGTAGACCAGTGTGATAAGTTTGTCTCTCTTCTAAAGTTACCACGGTAATAACCGTGTTGACGTATGTGTAGCAATTAATTGGGGTTACCTGTTACTTCAGTGCAACTATTTGTGAATTTTGAAATAGCTTCGTTCATTGAAGTGAACGTTTCAGTTTGCATTAAATGATAATACCTTTTCGTTGGAGCTATTTTTACACATAGCTTTGGAATTGAATTATAAATGATGTAAAGCTATTTTACGCAAAGTTATTGCCTATTTAATATATCTACAGGGTGGCTGATGAATTTTGCTACATTAAGAAACTCAAATAATTTTTTTTTTCAGTGTATGGAATTAATTTTTCTTTTATTCATGTTAAAGCTCATTACATTTTATTAAATATAGCTTAATTAGTTTTAAAAATAATGGAATTCAAATGCCCCCGCTGCTCGTCGATGCATGTGCGGCATCTTACCAAAAATTTTGTTCATTACTGCTTGGAGAGTTGAGACAGGAATAGCCGCAATTGTTTCTCGAATGGATTGCCTTAGTTCATTCAAATTTGTTGGTTTTGCTTTGAAGACTTCCTGTTTGCAATAACCCCACAAGAAAAAGTCAGGTGCAGTAAGGTCAGGCGAGCTGGGTGGCCAACGGAATGTGGAGTTTCTGGATATCAGCTTATTGGGAAATTTTCTTCGCAATTCTGTCATAACAGGTTGGGCTATATGAGGAGCTGCACCATCTTGCTGAAACCACACAGAGTTGAAAGAAATTCTCATTCGGCGTAATTCTGGATAGAAAAACTCTCTCCACATGCTCAAGTAACGGTCTCCAGTAACCGTAACGGTGTGACCGTTTTTTTCGAAGAAGTAGGGCCCGACAATGCAGCGTGATGAAACTGCACACCACACTGTGACACGAAGTGGATGCAATTCCGTCTCATGGAGTATCTGTGGGTTGGAAGCACTCCATATTCGACAATTTTGTTTGTTTATGTTGCCGTTTAAATCGAAATGGGCCTCGTCAGACATGAAAAGACAGTTCAACATGTTTCCATCCTCTTCCACCATTTGAAGCATCTTCTGGCAAAATTCCTAAGCGAATCGGCAAGTCTGCAGCGTTCAGTTTGTTGGCCATTTAAATTTTATATGGGAATAAGTCCAAATCTTTGTGCAGCTACAGCAGCGATTGTTTCCTCCGTTCGAACTGAAGGGTTTCGATGGTAAGGTCTTCTGTTGACTGTCCCATGCTCGGCAAAATTGTTTACAAGTCTTATTATGGTCCATCTGCTCGGAGGATTGCCGCCAAACGTGCGCCTATACTCTCTTTGAACCGAAACTACGGACTCCAGTGCGTGATAGCGGCGGACAATCCAAATTCTTGTTTCAGTGTCCCAGTTATCCATTTTTGTTAAATGTAAAAGTCAATCTACAAAATAAAAAAAAATTTACCAGATTCATTAAATAGAAAAAAAGTTATTTAATTTTTTTTTGGTAGCGGCTTTCATTAGCCACCCTGTACGATCCTCTTCAAAATCTTTTATATAAAAGTAGGCGTAGACCTTAGCCGATCCCGCCTATTTTTTACTGGAACATTCCTTGCATACCTGGAAACCTGCGTGCTAAATTTCGTTTCGATATCTTGAACGGTTTTTGATTTATGATTAATATTAGTTCCAAATTTTACTTAATCAAAAGAGGGCGGTGCCTAGCCTATTTTCAAAAACTTGTATTCATAAAATTGTATCCTTATACACCTATAAGTACTGAGTAATAACTTTTTTTGTGTTTTCGAAAATATTCTATACATAAAAAGTGGGCGTGGCTATCATTCGATTTCGGCCATTTTAAATAGCGCTCGGAGATGAGTGCCAAGGAACCCGCATACCAAATTTCATTAAGATATCTAAAATTTACTCAAGTTACCGTGTTCACAGACGGACGGACGGATGGACATGGCTTAATCAATTTCTCTTTTTGTCTTGAACATTTTGATATATATAAGTCAATATCTATCTCGATCCGTTTATGCCGTTACGTACTGCCGTTAGGCGACTAAAGTTAATATACCTTGTGTGCGTAGCGCTACTAGGTATAAAGAAAAGATATAAGGATAAAACAAGCGCCAAGTGGGGAGGGAAAGGAGTGCAATTTATTAAATGTAGGCAAGTCAAATTTTAGGCAGAGCAACGTCTGCCGGGTTGGCTAGTTGATTATATAAATAAATCAAGTAGAGGCATTTCTAGGCTCTTGAATGCAGCCATATCAGAGGTGAATGCTGGAGAATACACCAAAAAGCGAAAGTTTCACCATATAGGGCATGGGTTTATTTCTGGTACTGAAATTTCCGTTCAGGAGGAAGTTTATTTTTGTATTGGGCTTTTAGAAGCAAGCAATTCACAGATTTTGATACCTTCCATGAATATGAAATGGTATTACAACTTTGGTCCGATGTTTGTAAGTATGAGAAGAGTAAGAGATAGACCCACCAATAACCAAAGTGATCAGGGCGATGATCTGAGTCGATTTAGCCGTGTCCGTCTGTCCGTCCGTCTATCTGTCTGTCCGTCTGTCTGTTTAAACACAAACTAGGGCCACCATTTTGTAAAACAATCATTTGTCGCAGCCAACAAAATCGATTGTTCCGATAAACGGAGTTTGGCCTAAAAATCTTGAAATTTAAGAGCTAGAAACTCTACATTTTTCAAGATTTGCACGTAGTATATACGTCATGTTACTAGTGCAAATCAGCCAGAACCCACTATAACTCTTAAAATAAAAAGGGACGTAAAATTTTGCAGGTTTGGTACATATTATATATGTAATCTGTGAAGTGAAAACCATCCAGATCGGACCAACATAACATATAATCGATAGTTTCGATAAATGGGGTTTGGGCTATATATCTTTAAATTAACAGTTTCGCGGAGTTTGTACTAACTGTGAGTAAGGATCGGACAATTAGAACCGTGTTGCGTATTAATGAAAGGTATAAAGTCTTCGGCACAATCGAAGACAGCTCTTTCCTTACTTTTTATTAATAATTCTCGGCCTGAGGAACGAGTGCGTATGGTAAAACCTAGAACATTATATCGAAAGACTTAGTCAACTGGAGAACGTATGTCTAGTTGATTTTGCTGCTTTATACTCTTTTCAAAAGTCAGTTAAAAGAGCAGAAGACAACGAACACGATAATTCTCATTTTTACGGAGTTACAATTCCATTGAAATATAGAAGTGGCTCCATAAAGAAACCACCCAAGCCGTACATAATTCGTTCAAGAAGGTTTAGTCCAGGTACGGCAAGAAGTGATTACTTCAGGGAAATGATCATCATATATATTATTTCTGTAAGGTCTTTTTGTGTTATTTCCTAATTTTCTGCTCTCATTTGGAACCAATATTAATAAATAAGGTATCGTTTTAAAGGTGGGGGTTAGCTCTACATGCGAAACCATGTTTTAACTAGCGGAGTGCTTTTGTTTAAGCGTATTTTATAAAAATGAATTCTTTAAAATAAACGATTGTGAATGCACAAAAAAATCAATTTGTACTGCGACGCTATTGTGACTGACATTCACATGCCTCGCGACATCTACATTTGAATGCTAAGACTGAACAGTGCGCCATCTACACTTGAACATTGCTAAAATAAGTGAACAAGACTGCGTTCACATTGGGTCATAAACTCGAGTTAAAGGGACATTTTTTGAGTTAATTCATATTGATGTTGTCAATCAACTCAAGTTTATGGCTCAATGTGAATGTAATATAAGTGGTGGAATTTCAAATAGCTGTTTGCGCATATTTGTATAATTTTTTAGGGTCTCACAACAAGTGTAACTGAAAATCTTTTTTTATAATTTGAGAAAAAGGTTTGGAAAATCCTGGACTTGGACTAATAAAAGGTTTCAAACCATTTTTGTTTTTTTTTGCGCAAGGAGCGCACGGGTCCAGCTAGTACGGTATATAATGTGGCTATTTTTGTTCAGGCGGCGTAAAGATTTTAACCATATGTCTGAATTCGCACTTAAAGAACTCTCCATTTGTTGAAAACTGAAGCTGTACTTTTCAAAACTTCCGGTTTTCAAAAATTTCCCTTTCCAGAACCAGTCAATGTTCTGGCTAACATTTAGTTAACAATATTTTTTGAATGGTTTGTGCTTTGGCTAAACGGTGGGGTAAAATATTCGCTCACTTGGTTATTGTTTTGGCTCACATGTGGTGAACATTATTTCCTGAATTTGTTACCAAAGTGGCTAACATATGATTAATTTTATTAGCTGAATTGGTTAATGAAATACCAGTTATAGTGGTTACTGTCAAATGGAGATACCTACAAATTTTTTTCAAATAAATTGGACGAAAATGCATAATTTAAATATATATTTATATATTTTATTGAAATTATTGTTTAATACATTAGAATAATTATAATTATAGCAAAAATTTTCAATACTTTCCATTTATGCCAATATGAATGGTCATACCTATTTAGAAGTGTTAAGTTCAAATGACCATTCGGTGATTCTATACGACAGGACGCAGCTGCTAAACAATGTCCAAAAATGTTGGAGATTTGACTTTGGCATCAATAATCCAAAAGCGCAGATTGGATTTTATATTTATGTAAGGATATATTTGCAACGAACACCACTTATGTAAGTTTCGGAACACTAAATACACTGGTCTACAAGGTTTTGGACTGGAGCAACCAAATATCTTTCCTAGGGTAATTTCGTGTGCTGAATTCGAATAAGTAATTGGTTTTTCTCTATCACGTCAGGTTTTCGAGATACAAAAAAAAGTTTTTATTTGTTTTTTAAATCAAAAATCATTAGTCTATAAAAAAATGTATGGACTTTCAAAAGTGAATGGCATTTTTGGACCGTCGTTTGTATTTTTTTGGGTCGGTTTCAGTACTAGACCCCAGTAATAGTTTCCCAGCATGCTTTTGTCCCAAAATCCTTGATAACTCCTCTAAATTTTCATTCAATCTTGGTGAGTACGCTCCCCTTCTTCGTCGCACACCGCACCTAGGTTTTCTGGAAAAAAATCTAAATGCGAACGCAGAAAATGGATTTTGAGTGACATTCATCACTTAATAGCTTCCTGATTTCAGGGCCAACAAATATGCCTTCTTTGATTTTAGCATATGAAATTTTAACAAATATTTCAGTGCTGCACCATCCTTGTTCTTAAAAAGGCCCAATTTTATGTGCAGCGGCGGAAGAAGAACATAATTTGGATCAATTAATCGTTTTTTGAAATGTTTTCTTTTCCTGGTGAATACTCAGTTCTTTTTGGCCACTCTGTTCGGACGTAATGATGAAATGTAGCGCGACTATACCATAGACACAGGAAATAACAATATTTTGTGAAACCTCCTTGCATACCAGTCAACAACCCAATGACCTGAAACAGATTAATTTACAGTTATTTACGATGGTCTACACTATACATACAAAGAAGTTTATGATCGTTGTATTTGAGTAATGTCAAAATTTCAGTCACTGATTCGTAATGTTCCTTTGTGTTAATGGCATGAGCAATTGGTATGAATGGTTTTTTATTCCCACTATGCAAAATAAGAGCCTTTAAACTGTATTTAGAGCCATCAATAAATAATCTCCATTCGGTTTTGTCATATGGCTGGTTAATTTTTTTAAATAAACCATCAACATCAGTATAGTATAGAATAGAGTGTTTCTTTTCAAAATATGCAGCCAATTCCAAGCTTCTATCTCTATAGATTGTTACTTTTGCCCCAACTGCAAGATGTTTCCACTGGTGCATGCGTGAAGCTTGTAACTCTGCGTCTTGCTTCGTTAAATGTAAATCCCGAATTAGATAATTCAGCTCAGATTGAATCACTAGATGGCGTTCATCATCAGCCTCATACAAACTACCACTGCTGGTGAAAGATTTATCGGACTCACTGGTCGTAGAACTGGGAATGACTGGTAATATGTCATTTGGTGAACGTTGAACTGGTTTGGAAACCGATGGGACATTCGCATAAATAATATTTTTTCGATTTTTCATATTGAATCCAGCAACTTTTGTTAAACAGAAATAACAATCGGTTTGGTGGTTACTTGACTCTCTCCAAAGTACTGGAAAAGAAAAACCGAAATAGATCTTTTTGGCATTTGACCATTTGTATAAAACAACTATTGCAAAACATTGTCGGTGTCCACGGTTTGTCCAAGTTTCTGACAGAAACCCCAAAATAATGCAAATATGCATATTTCAATGATTCTGATATTGCATGTCCTTTTTTTCCAACCAAATATTCATCACACATAAATCAGAAATAGCTTGAATTAGTTACACATGATCTCCCTGTCATGATTAAACGCTACTATCATAAAGATTTAGAATAAACGTGGGCTTCTCTCAAATTAGTAATTGTGAAATTGTAGTGTAAGTATTCACTGTTTTGCCAAAATTGTGACAGCCAAATTTTAAAATTTTTTAAATTCGAATTCAGCGCTCCCAGATTAGTTAAAAAACATGCTTCGTTATTCCAGCCCATTATTTTTTTAAATTTGTAAACCGGTGTAATTTCGGGGAAAAAATATAAATTTCACAAATCAATCGCGAGATACTAATCGCAATTGTAACCAGGTGAAAACCAGCAAACTCCACTCCAACAGTAAATAATAAAAAAGTACGTGTACTTAATTTACAGCTAAACAGCCCCAAATCTTCCAGAAATTCTCTAAATAATTCAATTTCAACACTCTTGATAGACACAGGAGCAGACATATCAATTATAAAAAATGGGAAAATTGATAGGAACATCACAATTAATAATTCACAAATCATAGATTTAAAAGGCATTTGTCAGGGAATAACAAGCACACTAGGAACAGCTATAGCAGACTTAAAAGGAGATGATCTTTTAATAAGACACAAATTTCACATATGATGACAATTGTCCATGTGACGGAGTTTTAGGGCTAGATTATATAAAGAAA
Organism: Merzomyia westermanni; assembly: GCA_949987695.1. Taxonomy (NCBI): domain Eukaryota; kingdom Metazoa; phylum Arthropoda; class Insecta; order Diptera; family Tephritidae; genus Merzomyia; species Merzomyia westermanni. The sequence goes on along the minus strand of OX465292.1, from coordinate 100,047,782 downwards.
TATAATTGCATTTTAAATTACAGTAAACACGAAGATCGATTAATATTAAGACCTTATGACTTTCCAGATAATATTATAATCCAAATGAGTAATGAAGTATGAATACAACTACAGTACCCACTAGATCTGAAGTAATTCGTCAAATTAACGTTAAATCTAATAATCTAATAAGCACTTTTTGTTCCCCATCAAAAGTTAACAAACGGTATATTTACAGTTAAAACGCCATTATTTAGAACTACACTATTAAAACAGAAAATTTAAATGATAACATATTAATTAATGAGACTATAGATAATAACACTCACAGTAAAGAATAATTAAAGAGATTAAAAAGGCATTTTCCAAATTTTGTTAGCAAACAATTATATTCATTGTGTTCAGAATATATAGATATATTTGCATTAGAAACAAAACCTATAACTGCCAATAATTTTTACAAACAAAAATTTCATATGAAAGATGAAATTCCAGTCTATATAAAAAATTACAGACTACCACAAGCACACAAGGGTGAAATAAACAAACAAGTCAATAAATTAATCAAAAATGGTATAATATAAAAATCTATTTCAGAATACAATAGCCAAATTCTGTTAGTACCCAACAAATCACTACCCGGTAACGCCGAAAAACAAATTGAGGATAGTGATTGATTACAGAGAAGTAAACAAAAAATTAGCTGCAGATAACATTTTGGATTAATTAGGAAGAGCAAAATATTTTTTGTGTTTGGACTTAATATCTGGATTTCATCAAATAGAGTTAAGCTCAGAGTCTAGAGATATAACATCATTTACAGCAGACGATGGTACATACCATTTTAAAAGATTACGATATGGCTTGAAAGTAGCCCCAATTCATTTCAAAGAATGATGACTTTAGCATTTGCAGGTCTTAAACCATACCAAACATTCCTATATATGGATGATTTAGTAGTATTAGGATGCTCAGAAAAGCATATGATGACAAATTTAAGAGAGGTAATTAAGAAGTAAGGAGTTTTGTATAACAACAGATGCTAGTGGCTATACCTGTGGCGCAGTCCTTAGTCAAGAATATGAAGGCAAACAATTAGCAATTGCCTATGGGTCAAGATCATTCACAAAAAGGGGAAATTAATAAAGCAACAATAGAAAAAGAATTAGCAGCAATTCACTGGGATTTCACTTACTTTAGGCCATATGTTTATGGCAGAAAATTGTTAATCAAAACAGACCATCGACCCTTAACATACCTTTTCTCAAAGAAAAACCCTTCATCAAAATTAATAGAGTTAGATTAGATTTGGAAGAATATGACTTTGAGGTGGAGTATATTTGCTGGAAAAGAAAATTACGTAGCAGAAATGTCAGTAGAAGCGGGTAAAATAATGAAAGTTACGACTAGATCGGAAACTAAGTAAAATACCAGTAGTAATAGCAATAATGAAGAAAATAAAAGTCACAATAAGAGCCCTATAATATATGAAGTAAAAATAATAGTCCAGCTCGATTTCGATCCTCGGAATTATATTTCAAAAAAGGAAAGAAAATTTGTAGCACAATAGATACAAGCAACCTAATTGTTGAGGCGAATATTGACCTACTAGGTCAATTCTTTGCCAGGCTTATGGAATTTTTTCATAGAAATACATACATATATACATAAAAACGAGTTAATTATATAATATTTTCTTCGTCTGATGAATCAGAAGAGCTAAAAAATTCCAATTCTAAGCAAAATATGACTTTATTTGCAAACGCATTACGCTGAAAGCATCAGATGGACTATAAATTAACGCTTTAAATATTCCTCCATCAAAAAATCGTCATGTAAAAGAAACAACCTGCAGATAAGTATTTTTACCTTACTGTTTTATAATCCATCACCCCAGCACGATGTATTTTTGTCCTGTCTGTACTTACTTGAAATTATGCATCGCGGCCAAAGTAAAAAAATTAATTGAAACGAAAACGCCCTAAACCGAGAACCCGAATGAGAAACTGCCGGTATCAAAATTGGTTTGAAGATTGTTTTTCAAAAACCCCACTATTTAAAATTCGGATTTTGTCTCGTAAACGCCCTTTCTCAACGTCAATCCAACATATTCTCCGTTAAGATAGGGGTTTTTGAAACAAGTTCTACATTGAAGCGTGCTTCAACCGTATTCTAAGAAATTTAATGAAACGAGCTCTTATGTTGGGTTTTTGAAAAAAATTTTGTTGTAAGATCGGGCGTTTCAAACTTGCAGATAAGTTTAGAATGAAAGTCAATTCTTCGTCTGATTATTCAGAACAGCACAAGTCTAGAGTCTAGATATGAATTTAACCAGTTCTAAAAAAGGGGGTTCGTTTAATGAATTTTTATGTTCTCGGACTTCCGCCCAAAATTCAATGGTAGAGGTCATACTTGTTCACTGTACGGTTATTAGCTTTCGCTACTGCAGCTCAATCAATGCTATTTGCCTTGGAGAATACCTAGACTTTTCTTCTTGAAAGTGAGTAAGTACATCCGGCTTTGTAACTTTCAATGAATTATCAACTGAAAAAAAATGTATCTTTTGTAAAGAGTTCATGGGTCGCAGCCATTTTACCTACCTACCTAAAGAGTTCATATTATCAGGTAGGCGATGTCGCAGTTGGGTTATCAACTTCATTAAAAATTGTTACTAACAACTTTCTGTATTTAGTCATCAATACTACCTTCATTTCACTTTAATTTTATATGAAAAATATGGTGTTGGGACCAGAAAAGGTTTGGTGTAAAAAAAAGCTAAAAAAGGCCACGAAGCTAAAACCAAAATTATGAGGCTAAAGGATAAAAAAAAGGGCTAAATATAGACTCGAAAGGGCTAACCTGAATGGTGGCAACCCAGGAATCAATCGTATGACCAACCACACAAGACAAAGACACTATTGCAAAAACATGAAAAACGGCATAAAAAAGTACTTTAAACAATGCATTCATTGCAACAAAAACAAAACTAATACACACCTGAATGAACTGCTGACTATAACGGAGACACCCCCGAAACCCTTGATATATAGTACAAATCGACGCAATCGGACCATTACCGAAATCAGTAAACGGAAATGAATATGCGGCTACTATTGGATGCGATCTAACTAAATATTTGGTTGCAGTGCCCATTCAGAGCAGTTGCTAAGGCTGTATTTGAGCATTTCATTCTGATTTATGGTGGTATGGAAACAATCATAACGGGTATGGAAGCCGAGTACAAAAATATCTTATTTGAAGAACTATGCAAACTTCTCAAAATTAAGCATAACACCTCAACACCATCAAACTTTAGGCACTGTTGAACGCAGTCATAGAACATTCAATGAATATGTGCGTTCCTACATATCCATTCACAAAGACAATTGGGGTATTTACCTTATGTATTTTTCGTATTGTTACAATACAACACCTTCAATAGTTCACGGCTACTGATCTCTTGAACTAATTTTTGGAAAAACACCCCTGACTTACGAATTTTTACAAGAAAATGTAGTTAGCACAGTATATAATCATGAGGCTTATGATAAAGAAATTAAATATAGGTTATAGCTAAGAAGTTAGTTCAAGCAGCTAAGGAAAAACAAAAAAATTAATTATGATATAAATAGTCACAGTAAGGAAATAAATATAGCAGATTTAGTATTAGTTTAAGATGAAGCAGGTCATAAGTTAGATAGTAGATATAAAGGGCCCTATAGAGTTGAAAATATTGATAGGAAAAATAACTACACTTGAACTCCCCATAAACTAAAAACTATTTTACTTTAAGCAACGAAAATAAGAAAATTATAGTACATAAAAATAGGTTTAATTTAATAGAATAAGAACACTTAATTTTTCATAACAAATACAAGTAGGTTGAAAAAGAATTTTTTTTGTAAAAATAAAATTAAACGATATTGTGTACAAAAGAAAAACAGAAGAACAAAATAAACAACACACAATAGTAATTTCAAATTTATATACATTTCTTTGACACAAATATACCGTATGAATGATTTAACAAACAAACGATTTCAACAAAAAACAAATAAATAAATAAAAATAATTATCCATTTGTAAACATTTGAAATACGGAGGTACTTAAGAATCTAACATTATGCCATAAAACTTAATTGGAATAGAATGCTCATATATTGACCTCATATATGTACAGGGTGGCTGATGAATTTTGCTACATTAAGAAACTCAAATAATTTTTTTTTCAGTGTATGGAATTCATTTTTCTTTTATTCATGTTAAAGCTCATTAAATTTTATTAAATATAGCTTAATTAGTTTTAAAAATAATGGAATTTAAATGCCCCCCCTGCTCGTCGATGCATGTGCGGATCTTACCAAAAAGTTGTTCATTACTGCTTGGAGAGTTGAGACAGGAATAGCCGCAATTGTTTCTCGAATGGATTGCCTTAGTTCATTCAAATTTGTTGGTTTCGCTTTGAAGACTTCCTGTTTGCAATAACCCCACAAGAAAAAGTCAGGTGCAGTAAGGTCAGGCGACCTGGGTGGCCAACGGAATGTGGAGTTTCTGGATATCAGCTTATTGGGAAATTTTCGTCGCAATTCTGTCATAACAGGTTGGGCTATATGAGGAGCTGCACCATCTTGCTGAAACCACACAGAGTTGAAAGAAATTCTCATTCGGCGTAATTCTGGATAGAAAAACTCTCTCAACATGCTCAAGTAACGGTCTCCAGTAACCGTAACGGTGTGACCGTTTTCTTCGAAGAAGTAGGGCCCGACAATGCAGCGTGATGAAACTGCACACCACACTGTGACACGAAGTGGATGCAATTCCGTCTCATGGAGTATCTGTGGGTTGGAAGCACTCCATATTCGACCATTTTGTTTGTTTATGTTGCCGTTTAAATCGAAATGGGCCTCGTCAGACATGAAAAGACAGTTCAACATGTTTCCATCCTCTTCCACCATTTGAAGCATCTTCTGGCAAAATTCGAAGCGAATCGGCAAGTCTGCAGCGTTCAGTTTGTTGGCCATTTGAATTTTACATGGGAATAAGTCCAAATCTTTGTGCATAATTGACTGTAATGACTGTCTGCTTACACCCATTTGAGCAGATAAGCTTCTTGTCGAAACACGTGGATTGTTTTGTATGGCAGCAGCTACAGCACCGATTGTTTCCTCCGTTCGAACTGAAGGGTTTCGATGGTAAGGTCTTCTGTTGACTGTCCCATGCTCGGCAAAATTGTTAACAAGTCTTATTATGGTCCATCTGCTCGGAGGATTGCCGCCAAACGTGCGCCTATACTCTCTTTGAACCGAAACTACGGACTCCAGTGCGTGATAGCGGCGGACAATCCAAATTCTTGTTTCAGTGTCCCAGTTATCCATTTTTGTTAAATGTAAAAGTCAATCTGCAAAAAAAAAAAAAATTTACCAGATTCATTAAATAGAAAAAAAGTTATTTAATTTTTTTTGGTAGCGGCTTTCATTAGCCACCCTGTATAAGCATGCTTTTTAAATTGAGGAGGTGTAGTGTATCACAATATACATACATATACATTTCAAGTGCCTCTAACTCTTTCAACGTTAGCCTAAACAAAGCAGCGTATTTGATACGTCTTTAATTACGACGTCTTTTGTAACACTAAAATATTACTGAAACCAACGCCAGCGTTTCTCACTCTTAGCTAAATATTTACACTAAAATATTTCTCACGCACAAGAATATTGGTAAATATGTTTTGTAGTAAATAAGGAAATGTTTAGAATAATTAAGTATAAATAAGCTGAAACTATTTTAATAAAGACAATCAATTTCGAGGGTTCTTGATATCAGCACCAAAACAAATTACCGAGTTTTTATTAATTTGAAATAGGGAGAATGTTGCACTCTGGTCAAGCCCTGTTGAAACTGTGCGTTTCCTCGGACTTCCGTTAGAAGAGCTTAATGACAATTTAGAGTGACCTTGCCCATTAGGCAGGGCGAAGCACTGTTAACAACAAAATTTTTTTTGGCAGCCCTCTCAGCTTGTTCGCGTTAATTGTACTCTGCCAGTCACTTGATCGATTTAGTGTTCCGGAAATTTTTGAGCATGGTTACAGATTCCACCACTGTTTTCATTACACTGGTCAACAGTGATTTTGGTGCAGCTAAAAGTGAAACTGATTTCAAGTATATTCGGTACCCTGATAAAAACTGTTACTTACTTTTTTAATGCTACGTACAGTTTTCTAGATAGGGTCAAGAACCCCTTTTTAAGAGGTTGAGGCATGTATGACCCCATAACATATTCTATCAACACAGTTTTGATGTCGTTAAAAAGAGTACATTTCGCCGCTTCTATCAGTATACAAGTTGTTAATAATAATTGCCAAAATAGTGTGAAAACTTTAATATTTTGTTAAATTTTTTAATTTTTAATCACGGTTTTCTCAAATAATTTGTCAACCAGTGCATATGTAAATTGTTTTAAAACAATCTCCTATTAATTCTGTTTTCAAAGACATATAACTTTTTTATATTCCTGGGATTTTCTACTTTAGTACATTTCTACTGTGAAAAAAAAAAATTATATTTTATAAACATTTTTTCGTTCCCCTTTATTTTTTAAATTTTCTGTAATTAGTACTTTCGGGAGCGCGGTTTGAATATCATGTCTTCATCACGAGGTAGTTGTGTTAATGACCCAAATGTGTTTTGCTACATTTGTGGGGAATACACAGTCCTAAAATTCAGGAAAAGTATAACAGATTTTATAAAAAGTGCTTATTTTTTGTACTTTTAATTGCAAGTTGTAGACAAAAACACTTGAGCCAGTGGGTCAATGGTAAAAGAAGCCATATGAGATTCGGGGTGTCTATGCAATGGAGAGAACAAACAAATCACTTCGATGACTGTTACTTCTGCTGTGTCGATTTGCGTGGTGTTAATGTTAAAAAAATGATATATCCAAACGTTCAATCCGCTAAGAGACCTTTACCACATTCAGAGGAAGCACCTGTTCCAACATATTATTCTACCCGTGAATCATCGAACAGTGAAGTGTCTAGCGATAGCGATATCGAAGAAATAGCGTCTACTTAGCCAACAACTTTTACCCAAGTAGAATTAAACGATCTAATAAGTTATCTTGAATTATCTAAGGAATCTGCAGAAGTGTTGGCTTCTAGATTAAAAGAAAAAAAAATTGTTGGCTACAGGTACGAAAGTGACTCTCTACAATACAAGAGAGCAAGACTTGCTGCCATTTTTTAATTCGGAAAATGATATAGTTTCTTGTTCAGATGTGCAAGGCATCCTTCTCAAAATGGGTCTTTCAGAATACCACCCAAATGAATGGCGTCTCTCCGTAGACAGCTCTTAACGAAGCCTTAAGTGTGTTCTTTTACATAATGGCAACCAATATGGTTCAATTCCCATTGCTCATTCAACTAAATTAAAGGAAGAATATCAAAATATTGCACTTGTTTTAGACAAAATCAAGTATAACGAACATAATTGGAGTATTTGTGTAGATCTAAAGATGGTTAGTTTTTTGTTAGAACAACAAAGTGGATACACCAAATACCCATGTTTTTATTGCCTGTGAGATAGTCGTGCCAAGCACAAACACTGGACAGAAAGGGGCTGGCCTGTACGTGAGATGTTGGAAATGGGAAAGCAGAATGTGATAAACCCACCTTTAGTTACAAGAGATTCAATTATTTTGCCACCCTTGCACATTAAACTGGGTCTAATGAAACAATTTGTGAAGGCGTTAGATAAAAATGGACAATGTTTTCGTTACATAACGAGAAAATTTCCTATGCTCGAGGCCGTAGCCAGGATTTTTATTCGGGGGGGGGTTCCACATTATTAAAATGAAACGTCATAATAAGAAATACGCACCAGTGTTGACACTTCCAACATTTTTTCTGTGGTAAATTTAAAAAAAAAAAAACCGTGGTAGATTTTTCGAAAACAGGAAAACATATGCAAATTGTGTTTCTTCAAAATTATTATTATTATTCAAAAAATAACGAGAACTATTACAAGTTTAACTTGAATTTAAAAACAGAACATAAAACAAACATCTACACTAGGGAGAACAAGTTTGAGTAAAGATATTTTTTTGAAATTTTCACCAACTTTAGACATTAGTAAAATTATTTTTACAAATTCGCTATAACAATATCTGCCAATGTACATACATATATTGCAAAAATTTTAAAATAAAGGTCAAAAACTTGTGCAAAATTTGCGAAAAATCGGCGAATATCAGTCAAAATGTTCAGCTACTGTCTCAGAATTTTCAGAATATTTTGGAGTTTGCAGTTTTGTAGCTTATGCAATTTTAGTATAACATTGTGTTAACCTTAAGTCCTTAAAGAAATATTCGAGTTTTTGTAAATTAATTTTCTTCCGTGACGAACACACTAGAACTCTTATTGAAAATAATACTGTGTGCTAAAAATGTATGAAACCGCGTGCTTGCATCAACATTTCGGGAGGGGTTAAAACCCCCTTAACCCTCCCCTTAAAAATACGGCCTTGCCTAGGCTAAGCATAGAAAAAATAAAAGCGGGTATTTTTGATGGCCCAGAGATAAGAATGTTGATAAAAGATACTGATTTTTCAAATTCAATGACCAGTTTGGAACTGCTTGCGTGGAATTCGTTTGTTGAAGTTACTAAGAACTTTCTGGGAAATCACAAGTCAAGTAACTACTCTGATATTGTTAACAACATGCTAGAGAATTACAAAAACTTAGGATGTAACATGTCCATCAAAGTCCATTATCTCCACAGCCACCTTGACCAGTTTCCGGAGAATCTAAGTACCTATAGTGAAGAACAAGGCGAACGGTTTCACCAGGACCTAAAAACTATGGAAGAGAGGTACCAAGGCCGATGGGATCAGCATATGATGGCTGACTACTGCTGGGGAATGCAACGTGATTGTCTTGCCATACCTCATTCACGAAAATAAAGTAAACGAAAGTTTTTATGTAAATAAAAAGTTAATAATAAAATAAATAACAAAAAACTTTTTTTTTTCACAGTAAAAATTTACTAAACTAGAATATATTAGGAAGATCTACGCGGATATAAAAAAGTTACATGTCTTTGAAAACAGAATTAATAGGAGATTGTTTTAAAATAATTTACATATGCACTGGTTGACAAATCATTCGAGAAAACCGTGATTAAAAATGAAAAAATTTAACAAAAAAATTGAAGTTTTCACATTATTTTGGCAATTTCTCTGACGTTTATGAAGACATATTAACAACTTGCACTCTTTTCAACGACATCAAAACTGTGTTGATAGAATAAACAGAAACAAAGTTATGGGGCCATCCATGCCTTAACCTCTTAAAAAGGGGTTCTTGACCCTATCTAGAAAACTGTACGTAGCATTAAAAAAGTAAGTATACCGTTTTTATCAGGGTACCGAGTACTACAAAATTTGGTTACAAGTAGAGCTGCACCAAACCAAAACTCTTATTTTGTTGACCTGTGTTATTATTGTACTTAGCCAGTTTTTTGAACAAACTTTCATAAGTTTCAGATGAAGAATCAACTGCCTGTTGTGAAAATTCATATCTTGAGGACTTACTCCAATTAGCTTTTTTGGCATGATATCTTGGTCAGTAATCTATTCTCCGAGTTGGCTTTCTTTAAAGTTATTATTATGTAAGATATATTTAAGGAAACGCCTGGTCACTCGTTCAAATGAAATTTTAATAATAATTTTTTCTCTCAAGACAAAACTTACAAAGATAAACATTTTATAAACAATTTTTTAAAACAAAGTAGAAATTAATGAGAGTGTTTTCCACATTACTCCCTTCTTAGTTTTACATAAATTAAACGATACAGATTTGGTTATGGCGGCCGCCGTGGTGTGAAGGTAGTGTTGCCGGCCTACCACACCGAAGGTCCATGGTTCGAGCCCTGGTACAGGTAACATCAAAAGTGATTTGAAACAAGTTTTTCAAAACGGGGTCGCCCCTCGGCAGTGGTTTGGCAAACTCTCCGAGTGTATTTCTGCCATGACAGGCTTCTCAGCAAAAATTCGTCTCCTTTGTAGATGCCGTTCGGAGTCGGCAAAAAACTGTAGGTCCCACCAATTTGTAGGGAAAATTCAAATCGGCACACCACAAATTGGAAGAGAAGCTTGGCGCAAAAATCTCTTAGGAGGTTTATGATGATATACCTGTTGTATATCGCGCCATAGAGAGAGAGAAACGATACAGATTTAACATTTGTGTTTATACAAACTGGTAGTGAATTTGAAATATTAGAGTAGTTCAACGACATAACTAATTCTACAAATTCTGGTTTTAACCTATCGATGGAAATTGTATCATTCCTTTCACCAATATGAAGTTTGAAATATTTAGAGTTCCGCTCAACAACTTTGAAAGGCCCGGTATATCTAAAATCCAGTCCCTTTCGAATTTCAGATCTCATCCACACATGTGTACAATTTTGTAAATATTTATGAACAAAAGGTTTGGAACTTGAGTGATTACTTGCTGGAATGGGTTTCATTTCTGCCATGCAACGTCGTAAATTGCTTAAGACTTCGCCTTGCAGATCCAGACGTTCACAAATATTATCACTAAAAAATTCTCCAGACAAATTAATTGTTTCACAATAAATAAGCTCTGCTGCTGATGCTTGAATATCTTCTTTAAAAGAAGCGCGCAATCCCAACAATACCGTTGAAAGAGTTTTCGCCCATTGCAAGTTTTTATCCAAAATAAGAGCTGCTTTTAATGTGCGATCTAAACCATGTTTATTCATATATCATCTTGCTTGTGGATGAAAAGACGTAGTATGATAATGTTTAGATCCTATTAATTTAGCTAAACTAGAGAAAACTTCGACGTAAATTGTCTGCCTCTATTCGTACGTATAGGACAGCCAAAACGAGAAACCCAATTGTCATAAAATCCGCGACAAATTTCCTCTGCAGTAATTGTACTAAGTGGGATAACTTCCATTCAGCGAGTGAATCGGTCTACCATAGTAAACAGATATCTTTTGCCTTCAGAAGAAGGCAAAGGTCTAAAGAAATCTAAATGTTTACTAGAAAATCGTTGAGTTGGCCCAACAAAAACCCCATATGGCGACTTGATATGTCCATAAATTTTTGTCGCTTGACATTTTAAACATTGCTGTATCCATTGATTGCAGTCTTTGTTAATAGAAGGCCATACGAATTTTCGAGCCAATAAGCGTTGTGTTGCTTTAATACCATGATGCGACAAGCTGTGCATATTTTCAAAAACTATTCTTCTAAATTTCAATTGAATGTAAGGTCTTACGCATTGAGTTGACACATCGCAAAATATTTCAATTTCAGATTCAGGAATTCTAAAAAGTTTCAACTGAAGTCCTTTTGGATTGTGTAATAACAACTGCAATTCATTGTCAGCATTCGGAGCTTCTGCCATGTGTTGATAGTTAATTACACTTATTTCTCCTGCTCTCGACAGTGCATCTGCCACAACTTTATCTTTGCCTAAAATATGGTGTATAGCTGTTGTAAATTGTGCAATAAAGTTTAAATGACGAAACTGACGTGAAGTTAAGTTTTCAGACCTCTTTTATTTAAAGGCATAAGTTAATGGCTTATTATATAAAACTAAATTTCTAGCTTCCAATATATGACGATTTAATACCACAATATGCTTCTAAGAGTTCTCTATCGTAAGTGCTGTAGGTTCATTCAGCATGTTACAATTTTCTGGGGAAGAAACCTAGTGGTCTCCAATTGTTACCTTATTTTTGTTCGATGATTGCTCCAATAGCGATATTAGAGGCATCAACTTTATGACAAATTTCTACATTTGGATTAGGATGTACTAATATTATTGCAATAGCAATACTATCCTTGCAATGTTCAAATGCATCATTTAATTCCTCTGTCCAATAAATTTGCGTCTTAATATTTCTCGTTGCACCTTTTATTAAATTATTAAGCTTTGCTAGAATTTGGAGGATGGGGCCGTGTGCAGAAGTCCACGCAAGTGGGGAAAGTTTCTGATCGCCATCCACCTGGGAATGGCCAGAGCGTTTCTTTTGCATGCGGTTCAAGCAGCTCACTACTTCCGGGCTTTGCGCCCAAGTATCCTCTGGGTAACCACCGAACACCCGTTTGGTGGTGAGCTAAACGTGAGAAGGCGACAACCTGGTAAGGCGATCAAAACATCTTGCAAAATCTACTGGAGTGGGCATGAAGACAAGCGCAGATTCGGCGTGGGAGAGAGACTCCGTCACCGAGTACTGTCGTTCACACCCGTGAACGAGCGTCTCGCTGCAATCCGCATAAAAGTACGATTTTTCACCATATCGATTATCTGCGATCATGCACCGACGGAAGAGAATGACGACGTGGAAAAGGATGCATTCTACGAGCGCCTGGCAGAAGCATACGAGCGCTGCCCCCGTCATGATATCAAAGTCGTGCTTGGCGACGTTAGCGCCAGGGTGGGTAAGAAGGGTGTATTTGGCCCCACTGTCGGGAAGTTCAGTCTTCACGATCAGACTTCGCCAAATGGATTCAGGCTGATCGACTTCGCCGGTACCCGAAACATAGTCATATCCAGCACTAGGTTTATGCACAAGAAGATCCACCAGGCTGCATGGCTGTCCCCCGATCGAAAAACACGCAACCAGATCAACCACGTTGTGATAGACGGACGGCATGCTTTCAGCGTTTTAGATGTTCGCACAATATGAGGACCTAACATCGACTCTGTTCACTTCCTAGTAGCAGCCAAGAGCCTTATACGCAAACGTCAAGCTGTGTAGTTCTGTTTATATTTTTCTCTGTGATCATATTTAATAAATTAATAATATCTTTGATTTTCTAAAGTTATAATTAAAGTTAATAGAGATAAAAACCTAATTGTGCTTCACTACTTGGTGTGAATAGTGTTAAAAAGTTTTGATAGTGATTCATTATTATAAATTCATTTTGTTGAATTTGTGTGTGCCGAGTTTTTTGCATATTTTATTTGTTGCTATTGAAAGGCTTTATTTCATATTGCAATTGTTGTTGTGCTCTGGCTTGCTTTTCTTATTTCTTTTTCGTTACAGCTGTTTTGCGTGGTTTGTTGAACGTCAGATACAGTGTGTTTAAAACTGTTCGCTCAGTACTGTGTCATTTAAACTGTCAGGGTTGCTTTTCTTTAATCCGCTAAATTTTTTTTCTTAACTTATAATTTTTATTATAAATTTATATAAGTATTTATATGAAAATGTCGTGCATGATAGCAAACTGCCAGTTAAAAAGCGAGTCCGAACGCTTTGTAGCTTGCTGGCTGTGTGATGGACTTGTCCACGCCAAGTGCACTGGGTTAACCGGTAGAATAGCTGACCTGCTTAACGAAGGAAAAGGCCTGAGCTGGTCTTGTTCCAAATGCCGGTCGACGGAAGTTGATCTCTGTAAAATCTTTAGACATATCAGAAACGGTTTTTCTGAAATAAGCAAAGATTTTTCATTGCTGACTGAAAAATTCAAAAAATATGAAAATATTTTCAAAACCTTGGAAACATTGGAGAATTCGCCTCATTTGGAATGCCCTGATAATCGCGAAAACAAGCGCAGGCTAACGGATGAGCGGCATACTACCTCAACAGTCCCGAACTTGCCTCAACCCCTTAAACTTATCGATTTGGCTTCTCCAATTTCTAGTACGGTTGTCCGAGCAACGTCGAAGAACGCCCCTTAAAAAATGTCGACTAGGAAAAACCCGGAACCTCCATCTATTGCAATGGAGTCTGAACCAATCGTTGGTAAGCTGGTTGTGGTTCCTCGCAAAAAATCTATTTTTGTGTCTAGGTTCCATCCAGACACTACCGAGGATGATTTGATGTACCATATTGCTTCTAAAGTTAAAGATCAAAGCGTAACTGTTAGAAAGTTTAATTTCACATATTAGAGAAGTATGTCTTCGTTTAAGATTGATGTATCTGGGAAAGATTTCGATACTCTTTTGGACAGCTCTTTTTGGCCTCCCGGGGCTCTTGTGCGGGAGTTTGAATACAGACCGAATAGGAATGTTCAAAATGTAGCGAAAATTTCTCGTAATAACATTGAGTCAAAAAACTGAGCACTAAATCCGTGAATATCTTTTATCAAAATGTCAGAGGTTTAAATACCAAATTAACTGATCTCTTTTTGAAATCTTTTTATTGTAAATATAACGTAATTGCTTTTACCGAAACTTGGCTAAAACCTCGTGTTTTCAATTCAGATTTTTTATTTGAAGAATATCAAGTATATAGAAATGATCGCTTGAACAGAGTTGGGGGTGGTTCTACTTGCCGTTCATTCCTCCATCCCTTCAGAAGAGGGTAATATTCCTAACATCGATTTCATTGAGTTCAAATGCATACGCCTTCAACTAGACAACGTCTCTATGTACTTATATGTTTGCTACATCCCTCCAGAATCAGATTTTGCAGTCTACATGCAACATGTCTCTCTGCTCAAAACTGTTACCTTTATGACTAAAGCTTCAGATTAAATTATTGTTTTGGGTGATTTTAACTTACCTCATATATCGTGGATCATATCTCATGGTAACATTATTCCAAATCCGTCCAAACTGGGGTACAATGACTTTTTAGATGGAATTTCCGATCTTTGCCTTAATCAAATAAATGTTACCGCTAACAAGTTTGGGAAAGTCTTAGATTTAGTGTATGTTAATGATATAAACCAATTTTCTGTAAATCGTTGTGATCCGTTGGTTTTACCAGAAGACCTTTACCACCCTTCTATGGAAATAGTCTACGAAACCATAAGTAATGGCCAAGGCACTCAATCCTACTCATGTAGTAGCTTTGATTTTACCTTTTCCAAAGCAAACTACAAGAAATTAAATAAAGAACTGTCTAAATTAACTTGGCCTGAACTTGGTTGTGATATCGATCTAAACGTCTCACATTTCAATCAAACTAATTACTGCCTATTTGAGAAGTTTATTCCTAAACGTAAAGTAACTTATGATCATCCTACACAAGCTTTTTCACTTCTAACTATTCTGCTGTCACCAATTCAAACTTTCGAAACTATCCCTATAAGCTACACGGGACAAATTCAATTAATTCACCAGTTATATGCGCCAAAGATGTTCTAATTTACCTTAGAACCTTAAAAGAATCTTTTAAATATGGTCCTGATAAGATTCCTACATGTTTCTTGAAAAAGTGTGCGAACCATATTTACCAACCCCTTACCAATTTGTTCAATCGAACACTAAAGTGTGGTGTTTTTCCAACTGCGTGGAAAGAATCGTTTCTTCTACCGCTGCATAAAAGCGGGGGTAGGTCTTCTATAGAGAACTATCGTGGCATCGCAAAGCTTTCTGCCATCCCAAAATTGTTTGAAGCTATTGTTACAACTCAACTTACAGGTCCGATCCCTACTTTGATAGCTGACTGCCAACACGGGTTCAGCAAGGGAAAGTCCACAGTTACGAATTTACTTGAGTTTACCAGTCATGTCTCCAATGGCTTTAGGAAAAATCTGCACACCGACGTTATTTATACGGATTTCAGCAAAGCTTTTGACAAAGTGTGTCACTCATTACTTATTCATAAACTCGATCAGTTGGGCTTCCAGCCGGGTCTCAATCGCTGGATCTCTTCTTACCTTAGTGACAGGGCACAAAGAGTAATGTTTAAAAATTTAGTATCCGATGTCATTTATGTGTCTTCGGGGGTTCCTCAAGGAAGCCATCTTGGCCCGATTCTGTTCTTGTTGTTTATAAATAATATTTCTACAATAATAAAATTTTCAAAAATGTTATTGTATGCCGACGACGTAAAGCTTTTCATGTCATTCGCGTCATTTGAAGATAGAAATAGGCTACAATCAGATCTAGATACACTTGTTACTTGGTGCGATTTAAATTATATGCCACTTAACCTTAAAAAATGTAAACACATGGGTTTTTCGCGTGGAATTTCTCAGCCGGCTTCCTATACAATTAAAAATTATAGTCTTGAGCAAGTGTATGATTTTATAGACCTGGGGGTTACTATGGACTATAAACTCAGTTTCAACCGCCATATTAACACAACAGTCAATAAGGCTAGAGGTGTCCTAGCATTCGTTAAACGATACAATCAAATACTTGGGAGTAAAAATAGATGAGAAACTTAATTTCAATGAGCACGTAGACTATACAGTGGGTAAAATAGCAAAAAAGATTTATTTCATGCAAAGAACCTGCAAATACTTGAGTAAAAGATACAAGGTTTTGGTTTACAGATCCATAATCGAACCTCATTTCATTTATTGTCCTACAATATTTTTCATAATGCGAGATAGTCAGATTTACAAGCTGCAAAAGCAACAGAACCGAGCTATGAGATTTATTCTCAAAAAACGCTATGACAAACCCATCAGGGACATGCTCTCTGCCCTTAATTGGTTAAGTGTTAATCAGCAACTTTTTTATTATACTATGAAATTCATAAAAAACATCATAGAAGGTAACTTACCTCACTATTTGAATAGTAGCATAAAATATGTAAAAGATAGGCATTCTGTAAATACCTGAAGCAAAAATGATTTCAATCTACCTGCATATAGAACTGAAGCAGACAAATGTAATTTGTATTATAAAGGACTAAAACTTTATAATGAGCTTCCAAATAATGTTAAATCATGTAATGGAAATAAATTTAAAAGAGAATTGTATAAGTATTGCAAAACACTGCCAATTTAGTGCTAGATGGGCAGGCGTCCAAAAGATAAATAACAAGGCATGCGTGCCAAGTTTCTGCAATGCAGCGCCAGCATATCCTATTGCACACGCATACGAAAAGTTGCCGGAGCTCATATTGAGACGCGTCACTCCATTGAATCAGTGCACCGCCGTCCAGATGTTGCCTTCGCGCTTTAGAAGCGTACACGGCCTGTATTCCGCAGACAAATATTACCATCATTGTTCCAAATGATTTGGAGGTCGGCCACAGCACTATACCGCAGTCCATAGATTTAAACTAGGTTAGAATTTATAGCTTAGTCTAGATAATTATATATTGTAAATAGGTATAAACTAGGCTAAAATTTAGCTGTAAGAAATAAATAAATAAATAAACCAAAGCCTTTCACCGACTCGGCTCGAACGAATAATCCGCGCGTTATGCGGATGCGCCCCTCGCGTCGGTCGGGTGGGATATGGTGGGTAATCCGTTGGGAATTATTATTATTAAAAGATTCGTACCCGCCTCTGTACGACAAAACAGGTGCAACAAACGCAGGGAAAGCTGGACGTCGAAAAGCTGCAATCGCAACAGACCGCCAATAATTTCGCAGATCGCCTCTCACACCTGCTCTCCGTGAGCACAATTCAACCTAGTGGAATGCATGAGCAGTGGGATCATATCTCAAGACCACTCCGTACCGCAGCCGAAGAAGTAATTGGATTCCGGCGAATGCCCGAAAATTCTATCAAAAAATTCGGCGAATGACAGAAGGTTTTAAACCCGGGGAAAACTCCTGTAAGAATGAGAACGGCGACCTGGTGGTCGATGTTCAGAGAGCACTCAGAATACGGGGGGATCACTTCTCTGCCCTTTTAAATGGAGAAACTGAGCAAGAAACCAGAGAAGATGCCGAACCCGAGCCCACAATCGAAGATGATGGAATTGACGTTCCACAACCCGACTAAAATGAGGTGCGAATGGCACTATCCCGATTGAAAAACAATAAAGCAGCTGGCGCTGATGATTTGCCTGCTGAGCTATTCAAACCCGGAGGCGAGGAGCTGGTAAGGCGCATGCATCAGTTTCTATGCAGAATATGGTCGGATGAATGCATGCCTGAAGATTGGAATCTAAGTGTTCTCTGCCCAATCCACAAGAAGGGCGATCCTGCAAACTGCGCCAACTATCGCGGAATCAGCCTTTTGAATATCGCATATAAGGTCCTATCAAGCGTATTGTGCGAAAGACTGAAGCCTGATGTGAACAGACTGATTGGACCTTATCAGTGTGGCTTCAGACCTGGTAAATCTATCATCGACCAGATTTTTACAATACGCCAAATCTTGGAAAAAACCCGTGAGAAAAGAATCGACAAACATCATCTGTTTGTTGATTTTAAAGCCGCTTTCGATAGCACGAAAAAGAGCTGCCTATTTGTCGCTATGTCTGAATTTGATTTCCCCGCAAAACTTATACGGCTATGCAAAATGACCTTGAGCAATACCGCCAGCTCAGTCAGAATTGGGAAGTACCTCTCCGAGCCGTTCGAAACTAAACGAGGTTTCACACAGGGTGACCCCCTATCGTGCGATTTCTGTAATTTAATTCTGGAGAAAATAATACAAGCTGCAGAACTTAACCGCGCTGGAACAATATTTTATAAAACCGTGCAACTGTTCGCATATGCTGACGATATTGATATCATTGGCCTTAGCAACCGCGTCGTAACTTCTGCTTACTCCAAATTAGAAAAAGAAGCGGAGAAAATGGGATTGGTGGTGAACGAGGGCAAAACGAAGTATCTTCTGTCGTCATGCAAAGAGTCAGCGCATTCGCGCCTTGGCAACCAAGCCATTGTTGGCAGCAATAATTTCGAAATAGTAAAGGACTTCGTCCATTAACACCAATAATAATGTTAGCCTAGAAATCCGACGAAGGATTACTCTTTCAAACAAATGCTACTTCGGACTGAGTAGGCAATTGAAAAGTAAAGTCCTCTCTCGACGAACGAAAATAACACTCTACAAGTCACTCATCGCACCCGTCCTGCTATATGGTGCAGAAGCGTGGACACTAACAACAGCTGATGAGGCGGCTCTGGGAGTATTCGAGAGAAAGGTTCTTCGAAAGATTTGTGGACCTCTACGTGTTAGCGACGGCGAGTACCGAAGAAGATTTAATGATACGCTGTATGACCTTACGCAGACGCCGACATAGTTCAGCGAAGTAAAACACAGCGGCTTCACTGGCTAGGCCACGTAGTGCGAATGAGCGAAGATGCTCCAGCACAGAAAGTATTCTTATCGGCACCCGCCGGTGGAAGCAGAGGAAGAGGGAGACCACCACTCCGATGCAAGCACCAAGTGGAGACCGATTTGCGATCCCGCGGTGTTTCCAATTGGCGCCAGTTGGTGCAACGAAGAAACGACTGGCGATTAGATGACCATTTAAAGAACAAGAAGAAGCTAGAATTGCTGCACCAGTTGGTAAAAATTTCCTATACAAATTTAACACTGCCAAAAACCGCCTAAGTTGAGTTATATCCACAGGCCTCTTATATGAGAGTATTGCATCAACTTTTGATTTCATTGGAGAAATGCCTTCGCTGCTTATTTCAAAGCCTAAAAAATCTATTTTAGATAATTCCTAATTCTTTGAAATGATTAAGTAATATTTTTAAATGTAGCAAAAGGTCATTAGGATTTGTTGAAGCTAATAATACATCGTCTATGTATACTAAAACGAAATCCAAATTACAACAAACTTCATCCATATACCGTTGAAACGTTTTGGCAGCATTACGAAGATCAAACGGCATTTTCAGAAATTCAAACGGCGTTATGTTGGCAGTTTTTGGTATATCATCTTTATGCATACGAATTTGATGACACTCGTACGTATGTACGTACCAAATCCAAATTGGAAAAAATATGTTTGAAATGGAGATTGTGATTGAAATCAGTTATGAAGAATCGAGTACTTGTCTGGCAAAGTTATTTTATTTAAGAATCTGTAATCTCCGCAGGGACGCCAATCCTCATTTTTCTTAGGAACTATATGCAATGGATTAGCCCATGCACTTTTAGAAGGTTGAATTCTACCTTGATCTAACATGAATTGAAAATCTTTCGTAGCAATTACCAAGCGCTTAGGATTTAATCGCCTAGCTTTACCTGTTACAGGTTTTTCAGAAGTTTCTATGAAATGAAAAGCAAGATTATCCTTTGGGCGTTTAAGAGAAGAGTTTACACTTATTATATATTTCTAGGGGCACTTCACTTCACTTTTCACTCTCACTCACCTCGGCTCGGAACTTGCTCGTATAAAATAAATAAAAGGAATAGATTTGTGTTTTTAAAAATTGTGTATATTTCGCTGGGCTCAGGTGCTACGTGACCGTCTTGTTTCAGGATTTTTACAAATTGTGTTTTGTTTACAAAGTGTGTGTGTGTTCGGTGTTGACAAATTATACGTGCGTGACTGTGTTAGTGTGTGATGTGGTGAATGTTGGCGATAGGGTTGCACCCGCCAGTGTTGTGGCTAATCTAGCCATCCCGGCCCCCCTAGGCGAGTCATCAGCCTAGCAAACGTTGGGCGACGTCGGCCTCGACTTACTGGCTGGCGCTGGTATGGTGACGCTGCTGGAGGGCGATAACGGGTCCCAGACTGGTTCCAGGTGTGTGGACGTTGTTGCTGTAGCCAGGTCGCTCGATGGGGTTGCGTGACGCGAGGTGGTTGCGATCTGGGTGCATGTTGTTGCGTGAAGGCGGGGCCAATGGAGGTCCGGTGCAGAAGATTGTGGTGTGGCCTGTCGCACAGGTGACACATGACGGTCGAGGTGCACTCTGCAGTGGCATGCCATAGTGCCAAACAATTAAGGCAGTACCCGTGGGCCTGCGCTACTTGCTGACGTTGCTGCGGCTGCATGCCTTTAAAAATAACGCATAGGCGTAGTGCATGCGGGCGACAGCAGAGAGGGCAACGCACGCCATGCGCTACTACGGGGTCCCTTGGTGGTGTTTCCGCCCATTACTCGGCCCTGGTCGCCTGTGGTCGTTGAGGCGGTACGGTGGGCGCCGTTGTTGCCCTGGGAGTAGCAGTGCGCGGTGCTGCAGTAGGTACTGCTCGTGCTCGTGGCACGGTAACCGCCGAACGAATGGCTGGTGTTGGGGCGACTTCCTCAATGTTCATGATTCTGTATGGAAAGAGATTATAGACTTTAGTGTCTTATAAAGTATAGGGGTGATTGATTTAAGCACTTTATAAACATATGTTTTTCAAATGTGATTTCGTTATTAGATATTTTATGCGGGTTTTTATTTGCGGTATAATTTCCTGTTTAGTTCGAGGAGAGTTCTTCGAGCTACCTCTTTAGGAGTGAGGTATTTATTTCGAATAGCAACATAGCTTCGGTGGATGAATTGCTTTATATTTGATTTGCGCGATCGGCATTAGCGGTATTAGACTCGGTTGGTAGAAAACAGAGTTTTACGAGCGGTCGAGTTAGTTTGCCGTTTTGCGTACGTAGGTCAACTACTCGGATGTGACCGTCGGAACCATAATGTACCTTTTTGATGCAGGCTAGCCGCCATTCGGTAGGAGGGAGATATTCGTCGTGAATTAAGACGCATTCTCCTATTTTTGGTGTTTCTTGAGTGTTTTTTCACCGATATCGTTTGTGAAGGTCTTTTAGATATACTTCCTTCCATCGTCAACTAATTTCATGATGGAGAATTTTGATTCGTTCCCATCGATTTATGAGGGAGAGGGAGTCCACGTTTGGTTCTGGTATAGCCAGAAGTGGAGCTCCTCTAAGAAAATGCCCAGGGGTGAGGGCTGTAAAGTCGGAGGGATCTTGCGAGAGTGCTGATAGCGGCCGTGAGTTTAAAACGGCTTCAACTCGAATGAGTAGCGTAGTGAAGTCTTCAAATGTAAGTTTATTGTTGGTAGCGGTTTTCTTGAAATGTGATTTAAAGATTTTCACAGCTGATTCCCAGAGGCCACCCATGTGTGGAGCGCTTGGATAAATTGTCAATTAATGCCTTGAAGTGCGTATTTTTCAATGATATGCGGCGAGACTTCTTTGGCGAACTGTATGAACTCCTTTTCGGTAGCCCGTTGGGCCCGATGAAGGTTTTGCCATTGTCGCTCATGATTTTAGAGGGAAAACCTCGCCGTCCGACAAAGCCTGCAAATGCCGCGAGAAAAGCTGCTGTTGTCAGATCTGAACATAATTCTAGGTGTACGGCTTTTGTCATAAAGCATACAAAAACAACCACGTAACCCTTAATTGTGGTAGAAGACCTTAACATCGATGCCTTTAGCTGGAAAGGTCCGGCAAAATCTACACCAGTGATGGTGAAAGGCATAGAAAAATTGCAGCGTTCGGGTGGTAGAGCTGCCCTGATCTGCGTTCGCATCTTTTGTTTGTGTAGCGTACAGACTTTACACATAAAGATGGATTTTTTGATCAGAGGCTTAAGTCGAGGAACATAAAACTCTTGTCGGATCATTTGTTATTAGCCCGTGCTCGGCGTGTAGCATTAAGACGTAGAGATAATTAATAAAGATTGTGGCAAATGCGGATTTTTCCGGTATTATTATAGGGTGCCGCTCACTGTAGCTCAGACTGGAGTTCGCTAGCCTTCCATTGGCACGAAGCAGTCCCTTAGAGTCAACAAAGGGGTTTAGTACTAAGAGTGTGCTCTTTTTGTCAATGGGCTTTGATGCCATTAAAGTGTTCGTTCACTACTATAATAGCGAGTCTGCGTGGACTCGATTAGGGCTATTTTCGCCCGTTGCAAGTCTTGATGCGTTAGTGCATAGCTTGCGGTATTGGGTATTCCTTTCACCTTATTCTTTAAGCGATTTACAAATTGAAACATATACGCTATTACTCTTAAGGCTCGGGGGAAGGACGAAAATCGCTCGAGGATGTCTATGTCCTCCAATGTTGGATGAAAGCCTTCGATTATTCGACTTTCTGGGGCTATGATATTGCTTGCAGGCGACTTTGGCCATGCGTCTGGTGATTCTACCAGATAGTTTGGGTAATTCCACCATAGTGTGGTGGTTGTAAGGTGCAGGGGTTCGCAGCCTCTTATGCCAAGATCCGCAGGGCTATCAGCACTGGCAACGTGTCGCCAAGTTGCTGGCCCAACTAGGTCAATGATTTGAGCTGTCCGGTTCGACACGTATGTTTTCCACGTATGTGGTGGTTTTTCTAGCCAGGCTAGCACGATTTCTAAATCGGACCATAGGTACAAATTCCGATTGCTCAGGTTCAAGTGTGTTTGTACGGTCGAGGCTAGTTTTGCGAGCAGGAGTGCACCGCATAGCTCGAGCCGTGGGAGGCTTACGGTCTTGAGAGTTACGACCTTGCCTTTTGCCACGAATAGGTGACTTGTTATCTTGGCATTATGCTGGGTTCGCACATAAATAGCTGCGCAGTATGCTTTTTCAGAAGCATCGCAGAAGCCGAGGATTTCGACTTAATGGTCGGGTGAGAAATTCACCCACCGAGGTATCTGTATCTCGGACATACTGTGCAAGTTGTTTGCAAATTGGGACCATTTTATTAAGCAAAGTGGTTTAACCACTTCGTCCCAATCAGTTCCATCTAGCCATAATTCTTGAATTAGGATTTTTGTTTGTATCATGATTGGCGCAGAGGACAAAATTTGTCTTTTCGTTTTTGCGGATTTTGCAGATATCGACTGACAAGTGTATGAAAATTGGTCTGATATTGCATTCCATTGTATGCCCAGAGTTTTGGTGGTGCTCTCCTTTTCAAACTTTAGAAAATTGGTGTCTAGCAAGTTTTCTTTATTTATATTTGCCAGTATTCCCGGGTGGTTAGAAGTTATATTTTTTAATGGGAACCCTGCTGAGTCGAGGGCTTCGATAACTTGAGCTAGTGACTCGTACGCTAGAGGAAGGCTGTGGCTACATATGTTTGAGAGCTTAGCACCGGGGCGGCTAGTAGTAGTTTTGCTTTAGTGTCTTTTGCCAGTTGGTGTAGTGTTCGAATGGCTAAAAACGGAGCGCAGTTCACGCCAAATGTCACCGTTTTTAGTCGCGGATTGGACTACTAGGTGAATTGCGGAATATAATGCGTTTATAGTCTTGGTCGTCTTCATGTACTAGGATGTACATTTTTTCGACGTCACCATTGAATACGTATTTATACATACGCCACTGTAGGATAAGTAGCATTAAATCGGGTTGTAATGTTGGACCCGTGTATAACACGTCATTTAGAGAGTTACCTGAGCTCGTGCATTCACATGCATTGAATACCACTCGTACTTTTGTTGTAAGTTTTTCCGGTTTGATAACCGCGTGGTGTGGTAGATAAAAGGATGAGTGTTTGCCTTTTGTTATTTTCTCGTAAGAATTTACTGGTTCCATATGATCCAATTTTATGTGTTCCTCAAGGACGTTGCCGTATAAGGTTTTAAGCTCGCCTTTTTCAAGTAAGTTTTTTTCCATACTTAAAAACTGTTGTAGCGCTGAGGTTCGGGAGTGACCTAAGGCGAGTGCGTTGGGAAATAGTTGTTTGAATGGTAGTCGAACGACGTACCGCCCGTTGTCTGATCTTGTAGTTGTGGATCCATAGAAGTCTTCACAATACTTGTCGTCAGGTGTAGTAACGGGGATTGTGGGTAATTGAATTTTCTCAATTCTGAGTTAAGATAGTCATTTGAAATATCTTCCACATGCGTTGTGAAGCTGGAGATTTTCTCTTTGACTTGCCCGCTTAAAATCCATCCAAAGATGGTAGAGCTAGTAGGTTGTTGAAGATTTTCTCAACACCTTGAAGAATTATTTGGGGGATTAGATCGCTTCCCAATAATATGTCGATTTGATCGGGTGTATGGCAGTTGGGATCGGCTAGTTTCAGATGTGAACACTTTTGCCAGTGTTTGCTATTTATGTTATAGCTTGGTAGCATGTTTGCAAATCGCGCCATAACGATAGCTTGTGATTCTATTCTTTGACGCTTGTTGAAACCAGGGTAATGAAGCAGATTTAATTTGAGTTATGAACAACTTTTCCGCCCATTCCTGAAAATTCGAAATTGGCTTGTTTGGTTGGCAAATTTAAACTTTTTTGGACCTTAGATGCTATAAATGATCGCTGTGATCCTTGATCTATTAAGGCCCTTAGCTTAAATAGTTCTCCTCGGTGTTAGATGGAGACTATTGCTGTCGGTAATAGTGTTTTGCTTTCATTTTCTGAATGTAGAGTTTGTATTCTGGCTGCGTTTGAGCAGCATGGTTGTTCTTGACAACTTTCGGGACTATCTTTTTCGGGATTATCCGATCTAGCTGTTGCAGCTAGTCCCGGGATTCTTTTGGCATTTGGATTATTTTGGGGAGTATTATAGTGATTATTATGGAGCATCGAATGATGTCTCCTACGGCAATATTAGCAATAGTATTTACTTGGACTTGGATGGCGGCCGTTGTGGTGTGAAGGTAGTGTTGCCGGCCTACCACACCGAAGGTCCATGGTTCGAGCCCTGGTACAGGTAACATCAAAAGTGATTTGAAAAAGTTTTTCAAGAACGGGGTCGCCCCTCGGCAGTGGTTTGGCAAACTCTCCGAGTGTATTTCTGCCATGACAGGCTTCTCAGCAAAAATTCGTCTCCTTTGTAGATGCCGCTCGGAGTCGGCAAAAAACTGTAGGTCCCACCAATTTGTAGGGAAAATTCAAATCGGCACACCACAAATTGGAAGAGAAGCTTGGCGCAAAAATCTCTTAGGAGGTTTATGATGATATACCTGTTGTATATCGCGCCATAGATATAGATATAGATATTTACTTGGACATGCCTGTACCGTGTGGCTAGGTGACAGACAGTTGTTGCAAAGTTTCTTAGTTCTGACTATGTTATTTCTTTCGTTTACTGATAAATCTTTAAATCTCTCGCAAGATCGTAATTGATGACCTCCGCTGCACAGTTCGCATGACATATGTCTGAGTTGTTCAGAGGTGAACGATTGAGACTTATAGAAGCTCTTATAATTTGAATTATTTTTAGTGGTTTGGGGTTTAAAGAAGCTTCTATTATGGTCTTCCTGTATATTTTTCGGCTTTGATACTTTATTATCTACCCGTTCTGCGATTTCGAACTGGGAAGTGAGGAAATCTTTCATTTGTTGCCACGCTGGACATTTTTTACGGGATGAGAGCGATTGCTCCCATAAAATTAAAGATTTTTCTGGTAATGTGGCAGCACATATATTGACCAGAATGGGGTCCCAGTTTTCAGTGGTGACATTTTGGGTTGCTAGAACCGACAAACAGTTTGTAACTGTTGAATATAATTTTAGAAATTCCTCAATTCCTGTGTTTTAGTTTGTTATTTAAATGTTCGCGCCCGAATTTGGTTTTAGTGGACTGTATATTTTAATTTTATACGCTTTTGTTGTTTTGGCGCCCGAATGGTTTGTTATTTAGTGGACCGTATATTTATTTATTTATTAGTTTTGTATGTTTGTGCCTATATTGTGTTTATTTATTTTGCACTTATTTGCACTTTGAAAATTATTTTAATTTGGGTAAATGCACCTCTTTATGTTGTTGTTTTCCAATATTTTTTTTTTTTTTGATTTTTCGCTACTTTCATAGGTGCCTGTTTCTTAGGCGAAGTAGGACCATATATATTTTTAGTGGCACTTCACTTCACTTTTCACTCTCACTCACCTCGGCTCGGAACTTGCTCGTATAAAATAAATAAAAGGAATAGTTTTATGTTTTTACAAATTGTGTACATTTCGCTGGGCACAGGTGCTACGTGACCGTCTTGCTTCAGGATTTTTACAATTTGTGTTTTGTTTACAAAGTGTGTGTGTGTTCGGTGTTGACAAATTATACGTG
Source organism: Merzomyia westermanni (assembly GCA_949987695.1). Taxonomy (NCBI): domain Eukaryota; kingdom Metazoa; phylum Arthropoda; class Insecta; order Diptera; family Tephritidae; genus Merzomyia; species Merzomyia westermanni. The sequence continues at coordinate 100,021,212 of OX465292.1, read as the reverse complement.
CGTGACTGTGTAAGTGTGGGTGTGTGATGTGGTGAATGTTGGGGGTGGGGTTGCACCCGCCAGTGTTGTGGCTAATCTAGCCACTTATAACTTCAGGGAATTGTCTTAAAACCTTTTGATATTCGGAATTATCATTTATTATATGCGAAAGAGAAACGGATGCAATATTTGTTATACGAGCTTTAGTTCCAACAGAGGTTGTACCATCTACTAGAGTACCATTGCGTGAGTCCGGAACTAAATCAGCGACAACAAAAATGCAATTGAATGAACGCCTCAACCCAAGGTTTAGTTCTAAAAGTTTCATACAATGCGTTTTATTTTCGGTACCATTAACAGCATAACGTTTCAAAGGACACCTAGTAAGCTGTTGAACTATTATATTGGTTACCGGTATGACAGATACATCAGCACCGGTATCAACTTAGAAAATAAGATTTGAAAAACGATCTTTCATTAAAAGGCGACTTCTAGATTATGCTATTTCGAGCGTCGCTGGACCATAAAGCTCTTCTTAGTTAGTTTTTTGATTAATTACACTACTCAACAAATTTTGATCAAATTTAGTCTTCAAGAATAAAATAGGCCTCCCCTAAAGTGAAATTTTCTCCTGATTCCCATTTTCCTGTGGCTGATCTAGTTTCCGAGATATCAGCGAAAATATGAAAATTCCCATTTTTGCAGAACACTACTCCATATAGGTACGGAAAAAATTTGTATTTTTCATTTATGCATTATACTAATTGACATAAAAATTTCTTGCCTTCACCTCCCTTAAGTATCTCCAGTAGTTTGGCCACTATGCCAAAAAACGTTCAACAAATTTTGAAAAAAAACGAAATTTTTTACAAAATTTCAGATTTAACCACTTTAAAATCGGAAAAATTCTATTGACGAAAAAAAGTTATCCCGTTAGCCGTATGTTGTAGGTAATTTAATTACGAAAATTTTAAGTACAATAATCGGACGTGCCGTTGAGACTATAACCCCTTTAACTTGCAAGCGTCTATCCTACAATTTTATATAGAGACAATTTTTATTCAACCTACGTTTTTATAACGTTTTATTATAGACATATGTTTGCACGTTAAACTGTATTCAATTGATGTATATTGGTACGATTTTTCGTCATCCCCTGTCAAATTTGGTTTTGGGACAACCCGGTTTCGGCGTTGTGCCATCATTAGTCTCGATTTTCGTTCTGATCTGTTGTTGTCGTTTGTCTTGTATTTATAGTAGGTAGCAGGTAATGTCAGCATGGGTGTTTGTTTGTGTACGTGTGTGTATGTGTTGTGTGTGTACATTCAGAAACGGGGGTGGTTTGCATCGATCGGTTTTTGTGTGGTTGACTGAGGCGGCTAAAAGTTGGTGATTTTTGTTGTTTGACCTTTTTTGCTCGTTCGTTGTTTTTGATCGTATGTTGTTTTGTGTTTATTTGTCGGTGCGTGTGTGTTTGTTGTACTTGAGTGGTTGCTTTGTTGTTTGTAAACCAATTTTAAAGTTTCGAATATTGTGTCGGAAACAGTGTTTGTCTGTTCGTTTATTATTCTACCGTCGAATGTTTCTTGTTTGAGATTTCCATGTTTTCGAGTACGTTCAGACGTCGGCCGTTTGCTTGTACATGTAGGACCTTGACTGTTTTTTTGATGTTTCCGGGGGGCATTTATTCTCCACCATGTGATTCGCAAAGTTGGACTCTGGTATTGGATTCCGTGTCTTTATGTTGTAACCTCTTATGTGTTCTCTGAACCTCGTTCTTACTTGTCGTCCTGTTTGTCCTATCTTTTGACATAAAATATCTATACACATCAATACCACTAGCAGAGACATTGAACATAGTAAACTCTATAATACTACGTAAAACAAAAGATAAGGTAAAAAGTACGCAAATCACGAACACGGTAAGGACCACTCTACGTCAACACTATTTTCAATTCAACAATAAAATATACAGACAAACAAACGGACTTGCGATGGGAAACCCAACATCGGCTATTCTTATGGAAGCGTTTATGCAAATCCTGGATAAAGAGTGTATACAGGAATTGAATTCCAAATTAGGAGTGTTATTTTACGCTAGGTACGTGGATGACATCATATGCTTTCTAACTACCGACAACGAAGAGCAAGTACTGGAGTACCTCAACAAGCACCACGGGAACATAAAATTCACAATGGAAACCGAAAAAGACGGAGGAATCAATTATATGGACCTCACAATAAGTATTGATAAAGCTACCAATAAATTCAACTACGACATATATAGGAAACCAACGGCCACCGACACAATAATATAATACCTCGAACCACCCACAACTACATAAAAATGCACCGTTAGGCACTTAGTACATGGATTGGAAAAAAGACCTCTTACACAAGAAGCTTATAGAAGAGAGCTTGGAATAATATATAACATCGCTACAAACAACGGATATAAAAAGCACTAGTAGATAAACTCAGCTGCAGAACTTAACCGCGCTGGAACAATATTTTATAAAAGCGTCCAACTGTTGGCATATGCTGACGATATTGATATCATTGGCCTTAACAACCGCGCCGTAACTTCTGCTTACTCCAAATTAGAAAAAGAAGCGGAGAAAATGGGATTGGTGGTGAACGAGGGCAAAACGAAGTACCTTCTGTCATCATGCAAAGAGTCAGCGCATTCGCGCCTTGGCAACCAAGCCACTGTTGGCAGCAATAATTTCGAAATAGTAAAGGACTTCGTTTACCTGGGAACCAGCATTAATACCAACAATAATGTTAGCCTAGAAATCCCACGAAGAATCACTCTTGCAAACAAATGCTACTTCGGACTGAGTAGGCAATTGAAAAGTAAAGTCCTCTCTCGACGAACGAAAATAACACTCTACAAGTCACTCATCGCACCCGTCCTGCTATATGGTGCAGAAGCGTGGACACTAACAACATCTGATGAGGCGGCTCTGGGAGTATTCGAGAGAAAGGTTCTTCGAAAGATTTGTGGACCTCTACGCGTTGGCGACGGCGAGTACCGAAGAAGATTTAATGATGAGCTGTATGAACTTTACGCAGACGCCGACATAGTTCAGCGAATTAAAACACAGCGGCTTCGCTGGCTAGGCCACGTAGTGCGAATGAGCGAAGATGCTCCAGCCCAGAAGGTATTCTTATCGGCACCCGCCGGTGGAAGCAGAGGAAGAGGGAGACCACCACTCCGATGGAAGGACCAAGTGGAGACCGATTTGCGATCCCGCGGTGTTTCCAATTGGCGCCAGTTGGCGCAACGAAGAAACGACTGGCGAGCTATGTTGGACGGTCAAAATCGCCCAGGCGGTTAGATGACCATTTAAAGAAGAAGAAGATAAACTCAGGAGAAATCTTAGAGAACAAAAAAGAAACAATGGAGAAGAAAGTACACAAACCTGGACGACAATGACATATACTGGAAGGGCAACACATAAATTAGCAAATTTCCTTAGAAAATACAACATCAACACAGCGTTCAAAACATCGAACAATTTAGGACGGAAGCTAAGAACCAAAACTACCTCAGAAGATCCGGTTAGCAGCCATGGTGTATACAAGCTCTCTTGTGAATGCCAACACAGTTACATAGGACAAACGGGACGACAAGTAAGAACGAGGTTCAGAGAACACATTAGAGATTACAACAAAAAGACACGGAATCCAACCATCATACCAGAGTCCAACTTTGCGAATCACATGGTGGAGAATAAGTGCCCGCCGAAAACATCAAAAAAACAGTCAAGGTCCTACATGTACAAGAAAAAGGCCGCCGTCTGAACGTACTCGAAAACATGGAAATCTCAAACAAGAAACATTCGACGGTAGAATAATAAACGCACAGACAAACACTGTTTCCGACACAATATTCGAACCTTTAAAATTGGTTTACAAACAACAAAGCAACCACTCAGGTACAACAAACACACACGCACCGACAAATAAACACAAAACAGCAAACGATCAAAAACAACGAACAAGCAAAAAAGGTCAAACAACAAAAATCACCAACTTTTACCTGCCTCAGTCGACCCTACAAAAACCGATCGATGAAAACCACCCCCGTTCCTGAATGTACACACACAACACATACACAAACAGACACCCATGCTGACATTACCTGCTACCTACTATAAATACAAGACAAACGACAACAACATATCAGAACGAAAATCGACACTAATGATGGCACAACGCTTAAACCGGTTTGTCTCAAAACAAGGGATGACGAAAAAGCGTTCCAATATACATCAATTATTCACCCTGTTGGAAAAAGAACAAAACAAAATAAAACAGTATTCAATTGAGTAATATGAGTATAAATCAGCAATTCAGTAAAAACAACAACATTAAATACATACATATCTACATTTAGATGTAGTCGTTTTTTCTTAGGAAAAGTCAAATTGAGCGATTTTACCGTGGTGGTCAATACTGAGGGACGCGGGTACCTTTAACTACCCGTTTGTAATTTTCTGGGTTTGTCTCCCCAGCAATAATCTCCCATCATTTCTTCATTCCAAAAACCTTGGTAACGCTTTTCAAAAATCATGAGGTCTTGGTGAAACCTTTCACCCTAGCACCTGGTACCTAGCACCTAGGTTTGCGGGAAAATTATGCAAATGTGAATGCAAAAAATGAATTTTGAGGGGCAAGTTGCATTTCATAGCACTGTAGTTTTTCAACAAGGCTTTGACCATCTCGCTATAGTTGGGATCTATGTTGTTGCCAAGAAATACACTAACGACTTGCTTAAAGCTGTCCCAAGCCGCTGCTTCTACTGATGATAAATGATTCGCAAAATTTTCGTCTTTCAGCAACTTTTTAATTTGCCTTTTTAATTATACCTTCTTTTAATTTGGCTTGAGATATTTTAGGGAAAAATTTCGACAGGTACTGGAAGGATGGCGCATCCTTATTTAAAGCCTTTACAAAATTTTTCATTAATCCTAATTTGATGTGAAGTGCTGGCAAAATAACTCGTTCGGGTTTTACTAAAGGCGGGTTTGCGATATTGGTGGCCAGTTTTCCTGAATATAATGCCCCATTGCTGCAAACGAGATCCTAGAACTTCGCTATCAAATTTCGATAATTTCCAATCTCTGGCCAAGTTCTTAAGTTCGGCTTGTGAGACTCGATGTGGGACCTCCTCATCACTTCACTGTCTGAATTATCTGTTTCGGAGTCACTTTCGCTTGAGGCTTCAAAACTTATAGTTTTGGTTTTTTAGCTGATGCCACATTTGGATAACTTATTAATTTCCTCTTTTTTCTCGTTTTACCTTTAAGGTCTATCACGCAAAAATAGCACTGGTCGTGGTTAAAAGATTCAGTCCACATCAATGGAACACCAAACTTCATGTTATGACCTTTACCCGATACCCATCTCATTAAAGTTAATCTACAGGAGGCGCAAATAAAATTAGGTGTCCAAGATTTATCGAGATTTTTTACACTGAAACCGAAATAATGAAAGTATGCATCTTTGACAGAATTAGTTATTTTCCGAGCTGAGTTTCCGAAAATATAATGTCCGCAAATAAAGCAAAAATCATCCGTATTATTTTTACATTTAAAACCTCTTTTGCAACAAGCCATTTCGTAAACACATCTACCGATATAGTATGTATAAATTTGCACTACAATTTGCAAAACAAAATTTACAACAAACAGTAGTGACAATTAAATACTTGATGTCTTTTTAAATTTATTAGACCCTAAGGTAGAGTGACCAAATGTCTCGCCAATTTTATCAAAGTAATACTAAAATATTAGGATAGACGCTTTCAAGTTAACGGGTCTATAGTCTCAACGGCAAGTCCGATTGTTGTACTGGTATGCTCAAAAATTTCGTAATTAATTACCTACAACATAGGAGGGCTAACTGTTTTTCCTCAATAGAATTTTTCCCATTTTAAATTGGTTAAATCTATAATTTTATAAAAAAATGTCGTTTTTTTCTAAATTTTTTGAACGTTTTTTGGCATAGTGGCCAAACTACTGAAGATACTTAAGGAAGGTGAAGGCAAGAAATTTTTATGGAAATTAGTATAATGCATAATTCAACAGTTTAAAACGAAAAAATGAAAAATACAAATTTTTGCCGTACCTATATGAAGTAGTGTTCTGCAAAAATGGGAATTGTCATATTTTCGCCGATATCCCGGAAACTAGATCTGCCACAGGAAAATGGAAGTCATATTCGGAATCAGGAGAAAATTTCACTTTAGTAAAGTCCTATTTTATTTTTGGAGATTTTTTTTGTCGAGTAGTGTTATATGAACACGGCGAAATGCATTTAGATGCTTTTACACCGAAACGATTATGATACCAACACCAATAATTTCTTTTTGTCCTACTGTTATTTCCTTTTCTACCAACCTTTGAGCGCTCTCCTCTTTTACTTCTCCAGCGCAATACTTCATTGAATTTTGCGGTCAAGAACTTCAATTTTTGCAGAAAGTTGATTGAAAAACATTGTCATTGCTATTTGCGGACGAGATATTTCAAGAATTGTGTCAGGTTGTTGTGCTAGCTCCATAAGCTCTTCATTGCTTGTTGCCAATATTGACCACACGTTATCGGGTAATTGATCTAGGAAAAGAGTTTTCAATACGTTATCTCCAACGCTGTTACCTACTGCTAACGCTACGATCTCTAAACCTCCCATCACTAAACCTCCAAAGAGCTTCTTTAATTTAACATCTTCCCAAAATGGCAAAAGATGATATAAGACTTGCTTGAATGCTTCATATTTATTATCCTCTGGGGGTGAAAGTAAAATATCTCCAACAAATTTTAAATGTGTTGAATCCAATATGGCGACGACATGAGCGTACTTTGTTTCCACCTGAATAAACCATAGCTGTGACTGTTCCGGCCAAGAGGATGGTAATTTGCAAACTGTTGCTGCTCCAATTTCAATATTTTCGGATTCCATATTAGGGCGCTGTAATGATATTCCATCTCCTCTCGGATACTTGCTGTAGGTACAGGGGAGCGACTTAAAGACATTAATCTGCGTTTTAATTAGCGTGTATTGAGATCACCAAAAATTAGTTTTTTACTTTTGATTTAATAACACAATATCAGTTTATGGTTCTGATTTATAATTTTCTTATTTTAGACTAATGGTGGATTATATTTTTATGAATATACGAAATTATCGGTTACTGGAATATGCGTTAAAATATTAGGCCTATATACATATACTAGTCTTTTCAGACCTTTCACGAAATTCACTGGGCTTTCAGGACGATAAAACCGGTTTCGAGTATACGAGTATACTTTTTGGCCAAAAACAACACACTAATGATGCCGCAGCCACCGTATTCCCCAGATCTGGCCCCCTGTGACTTTTTCTTGTTCCCTAAACTGAAGAGGTCCATGAAAGGACGACGTTACGCTTCTCTTGACGAGATAAAGACGGCATCGAAGGAGGAGCTGAACAAGATACAAAAAATGATTTTTTGAAGTGCTTCGAAGATTGGAAAAACCGTTGGCACAAGTGTATAATATCTCATGGGGATTACTTTGAAGAGGACAAAATAGATATTCATGAATAAATACATAATTTTTGAAAAAACACAGAATTCGCGATACTTTTTGAACACACCTCGTACATGCACATTAGTTCTGATAGTATTAAAATAACAGGGCGAAGTAAAATCTTAATTTTCGCGGTCTGAAATCGCTCTACTCCCTTATCTCTCATGGATATAAAGATCCGAGTTCAGAAGGTCTGTAAATACTAGTGTGTGCAGGTTCATTAATTTAATCAGAGCAAACTTTGTACAAAACCTAAGAAAATTTAACCAAGTTTTATCAAAATTGCACACTCTTTAATCAGAATTTTTATAAAAAACGTTGATATGCAGCTTTATGACCTATTTAATTTAAGTATTTATGATAAAGTGCCTGGCAAAAAATAGTACCAATTATGGGTATTTATTGATAAATTTATGGTGTCACCTTTTTTATGCGAAAGGCGCGAAATTAAAAAAAAATGCAACATTGTCTCTGTTTAGGCGAGATGCCTAAAGTCTCAAAAAATGGGCCACCCTAATGTAACTTTAGCGCCCTTCCAATCACTCACACCAACCCACCCACCTGTGTGGGCATGCATGCATATTCGTGTTTTGTCAGCACACATATACATGCATGGGGGTGTGCATGTGTGGGTTCACCTCCCCTTAAAACCGGAGGATGATTTTCAGGTTCAACGGTTGTCCTCGATCGAAAAACCGTCTACTTTTCCAGAGACAGTCGACACGACCACATCACGGCCAGCCCAGGATTTTTCGCCCGCACCAAGGTAAAATAATTGTTCATAATTATATTTTTTATAAATATACGGCCACATTTTTATAACGAGAATTCTCGTTTCTTTTTTCTTTTCTATTTCGAGCACAAATTCGACCGCCGTGCTTTTGAGCCACCGCCGCTCCCAGTTAGCACAACGCTCGAATTTACATGGTCCATCTCCCCGTCAAGAGACACCAGCATACAGTCCACAACAACAACAATTGGAGTATTAATCAAGAATCTAATTTGTATTACCAGAAGCTGCCACACAATAAAGGAGAAAATACTCAATATTGTTCACACTCTGCCGCAATCACAAATTACACACAACTCTGCCACACACTCTGCGCAATTACAAAAAGCGAACAACTCTGCCATACACTCTGCCACATACCACAACAAACAACATCAACTTTATACAACAAATTCGGCCGATCACCACATCAAAGCACGTAAGTTGTATATTTCTTGCCACTTAGTTTTTTGCATACAATTGTATAAAAGTGCCGCCCGCGAGTGTAATCAAACGTAAGTGCGTTTAGTGAATATTTAATAATAGTGATTTTTTTTTGGTTCAGTTAAGTGCTTTAGTTTTCTTTAAATTTTGAATTAAATTAAACGCTTAAAAATCCTTGTGTCTATCCGGATTATCCCCCCACCAGTGGTAAGGTTTTTTGGACACAGCGCAAGGCAAGAGGTAACATAACCTCATTTTCACAAATAAGTTCACTTAGCCTTTCGATCTTCAGTTTGTTTTTGTTTTTTCCACTTGTTTTTTTTGTAATATATAGAACAGAATTTTAATCGAAGGCTAGTTTATTATTTTCTGATAAAATTCACTATTTTTATAGCACTTTTCTTTGTTTTCACATTTCTTCATTTAATATTCACTTTCGCTCGTTTGGTACACCGCGCACTTTATCTGTGTTTGTTGTGTATTTCTTTATTGCGGCAACACATACACACATTTATATATACATATTCCCCTTATACGTGTGGGTGGCGAGTAAGTCACAAAGATTCTGTTTACATTTTTGCGTTTGTAGCAAACAAATATTATTATTATTATTATTATTCGTCAGACAAATCGGCCAAGTCTGCAATATAATTCAAAAATTAACAATAAATAAAAATAATTGAATTAAATTATACATTAATTGAGTTTACTACAATTTTATTGAGGTTGGTTTGTTTTTCCTGGGTAAAATACTGCCTTTACCTTTTCTATTCAACATTTTTCTTGTACGGTTGAGCATTTCATCGTACCTTCAGCTTTCTTTTTTCGGTTTTGTTTTGATTCTACAGATCCTCTAAGTCCAAAATATGGAAAGTTTCATTAGGCTGGCTGATTCGATTTTTGAATTCGAATCAGACTACAATGAATTAGAGGATTCAGTCCACAGCAAGTACACTCTTGGGCTTCAACAAGAGGACTTGAAGGCAATGTGGAGAAAAACCAGAACGGCTTATGACGACTTACTTAATTCAGATAAGTTAGAGGCCACTGGTATAGTTTCTGTCAAACAGAAATATAAGAGGGCATATGCAGTATATTTACGCTGCATGTCAGATATGGCTACACGCCAAGCGACATACAACAAAACAGAAAATAAATCTGAAGAAAAGCCCGAATTTGAACACAGTATCCGCCTGCCTCCATGTGATACTGAAGTTTTCAAGGGCGATTATCTGTCATGGCCAACATTTCGTGACATGTTCACGGCTATATACATCTTAAATAAACGCCTAACACCAGTGGAGAAATTGTTCCATCTGAACAATAAGACACAAGGTGAGGCAAAAGATATCGTGAAAAAATGTCCACTCACGAATGAGGGATTTGATACGGCCTGGAGAAATTTATGCGAGAGATACGAAAACAAACGTATCCTAGTAAACTCGCAACTCCAAATTTTATTCAACTTGAAAAAGGTAGAGAGTGAATGTGGTAGCGCGATTAAAACACTTCAGCGCGAAATAAATAATTGCCTTTCGTCCCTGCGAAGTCATAAAATTGACACGTCGAACTGGGACGCAATTATAACGTATTTGTGTTCGACGAAATTGCCGGAAAGTACGCTTGGTCTATGGGAGCAAAGCATAGACCACAAAGTGGAAATATCCAAGTGGGAGGATATGGACAAATTTTTGTCCAACCGCTTCCAGACACTCGAAACAGTGTCTGGGTTCATAGGGAATTCGCAAAGTACGCGGATTGCCAACGAAACCCCTGCAAAAAGACTTGGTACATACCAAGCAAACGTGACTAAACTACTGTGCACAAAGTGCAAATCGAATACCCACAGATTGCGAAACTGTCCCCGTTTTCTCAAATTAACTCCGGTGGAGAGAATTAACTTTGTCAAATCCACCAAGGGCTGTCTGAATTGCCTATCCCCAGGACATACTGTGTCGAAGTGCACCAGTTCTTATGACTGCAACAAGTGCCACTCTCGACATAATACGCTCCTGCATGCGGAGTCTCTCCAGACGCAGGCAACCACCAGCCCTAATCAGTATCATGCTGATAATGCTGCCTCAACTTCAAAACAGGCACAAGAGAGACGGGAAGCTGAAAAATCTGTTTCGGCCATAAACAGAAACGTTAAATCCTGCCATGTGCATTCAAGCGCAGGTGTGCTGCTAGGGACAGCTCGAGTAACCATTCATCATAATGGTACAGACTTCCCAGCAAGAGCACTGATTGATTCTGGTTCAGAGTGCTCGTTTATGACAGAACGACTCAAACGCAGAATCAATTTACCGGCAAAAAGGATGCATGCTCAAGTTTCGGGCATCAATAATGCCGTGTCCGCTCAAGTCAAGGAGGCCTCCAATATTGAACTCCGTTCACCAGTGGACCCTTGCTTCAGCTTAACAACATCAGTTCTAATTCTAGCCAAACTAACTGGGAATCTGCCATCCTGCCATATCGATGCTACGACTATGCAGGCTTTCCCAGACTTAGTCTTGGCAGATAAGCGATTCTACATCAACGAGGAAGTTGATATTATACTTGGCGGAGACGTATATCCGCAAATTATATTGAGTGGGCTGAAAAAGAATGTACTTAGTACACTTCTCGCCCAAGAAACGGTGTTCGGTTGGATATTAACCGGGCGCATAGAAGCACCGAATCCAACCAGAAATATAGTGTCCTTCTACAGCGAAGTTGCTTTGGACAAACAGCTTACAGCATTCTGGGAGTTGGAAAATCTGCCCAAAAACAAAAGCCCAAACGCAGATGACAAGTACTGCGAAGATTTATATAGGGAAACTACAAGTCGTAGAGAGGATGGGAGATATGTCGTCTCTCTTCCATTCAGACAGGACTACCCAGATCAGATAAACATAGGAGGGTCTCTTAGGCGGGCGTGTTCACAATTTTTTAGAAACGAAACGCGTTTAGCAAAGAACCCAGAATTAGGCAAAGAATATATAAGGGTCCTGTCTGAATACGAGACATTAGGGCATATGCGAAAAGTTACTGCCATTGTACCAGCCGATTCGGCGGACAATTACTTTTTGCCCCATCACGCCGTAGTAAAGGCGGAGAGTACCACCACTAAGGTACGCGTCGTATTCAATGCGTCGAGCCCAACGGCAAATGGCACAAGTTTGAACGACATTCTCCTGCCAGGCCCAGTACTACAATCAGATCTTCCAGTACTTATACTGCGATGGAGACTATATCGCTTCGTTTTCAATAGTGACATCGAAAAGATGTATAGGCAAATTTGGATGAGCGATGATCACGTCAAATTCCAACGGATTATTTACCGAACATCGCCTCAAGAACCCATAAGCCTTTACGAGCTGAAAACGGTCACTTTCGGGGTTAATTGTGCGCCTTATCTGGCAATTAGAACCCTTTTACAACTAGCAGATGAAGTAGAGAGTTCTCACCCTACAGCATCTAGCATATTAAGGGAAGGCATGTACGTAGATGACGTACTAGCGGGGGGACACACACTCGCATCGGCCATTAACGCGAGGAATGAGATTCGACAAGTCTTACTCTCCGCGGGCTTCCCACTACGAAAATGGACTTCGAATACTGAGGAAATTCTCAACGACATCCCAATATCGGATCGGCTGACCGAGGACTTTCTGGCTTTCGAAGATACCAGCACCGTTAAGGCATTGGGCATAAGATGGAATGCCCATTCAGACCTGTTTTACTTTAAAGCAGGGTCACTAGAAGAAAGTGAAAAGTTGACAAAGCGAGCGATTCTATCCGCCATCGCCAGACTCTTCGACCCTTTAGGATGGCTTGCACCAATGGTCATTGTGGCAAAAATTTTGATGCAGAACATCTGGTTAGAGGGCACCGATTGGGATGAACCAGTTTCGTCCAATACATTGGAACGATGGCAAAACTTCAGACATCAATACCACGAAATCGACAACATAAAGATACCACGATGGGTGAACTTTTCACCAGAAGATGATGTCGAAATACATGGATTCTGCGATGCTTCGGAAAAAGCATACGCTGCAGCTGTCTACATGCGAGTCAAAAGCAATGATGATATCTTCGTGAATCTACTCCTTGCCAAAACCAGAGTAGCACCAGTGAAGACCATCTCACTTCCGCGTTTGGAACTTTGCGGAGCAGTACTGTTAGCGGAGATGATGGAATCAATATTCCGAAACATAAAACTGGGACCTGTGAAACAGTATCTATGGACGGATTCCACCATCGTTTTGGCATGGATAAGGAAACCACCCTGTTCCTGGTCAACATTCGTCGCACACAGAATTACAAAAATCATCGACCTAGTCGGCAGCAAGGACTGGCTTCATGTCAACTCGGAAACGAATCCAGCAGACTTAGGAAGCAGAGGACTACCGGCAACGGATTTGGTCAACAATTCTTTGTGGTGGCAGGGACCTTCTTGGCTACAAGAAGACAATTCCCAATGGCCAGTACAAGAAAAGGAGTATAGTACATCCGTGGAGGAAAAGAGAGCGCAGGCCTACGCAATATCAACGCAAAAAGAGATCGAGATTCTTGACCGGTTTTCGAATTTACCGAGGGCTTTGAGGGTACTATCATATATTATGAGATTCTTTCGAAGAACTCATCCCAAGACAAAAGCTTCCTTTCAGGAAAAATCGTGCCTAATCTCATCCGATGAGATCAAGATCACGACGCAACTCTTGATTAAACTCTATCAGAAGCAACATTATAATGAGGAATATGTAAACTTGAAGAAGGGACAGGTAATCGATAGGAAAAGCGAGATATTGCCACTCAACCCATTCATCGACAAAGATGATATTATTAGGGCGGGTGGTCGTCTTGGAGCGTCTCAAGACCTCGCTTATAACGAGCGCCACCCAATCATACTGCCATACAATTGTAGGTTGACGCGTCTGACTGTACAAATGATACATCAAATCTCTCTCCATGGGGAAAACCAACTGATGCTCCGTCTCATCCGCACCCAATATTGGATTCCGAATGTTAAGAACATGATTAGGGCCACCATCCACAACTGTAAGGTCTGCACCATTTATAGAAAAAGAGCGCAAACCCAACTTATGGGTACCCTTCCTTGCGAACGCACTACGTTCACCCGCGCGTTTACCAATACCGGGGTGGACTTTGCCGGGCCTTTCGACATTAAGAGTTACCGCGGTAGAGGATGTCGATTATCAAAGGGCTACGTTTGCCTCTTTGTTTGTTTCACGACTAAAGCGATCCATCTGGAAGCGACCAGTGATCTTAGCACCCCATCCTTTCTAGCAGCGTTTTCACGTTTTATCGCTAGACGAGGATGTCCGAGAAACATTTACTCCGACAATGGTACCAACTTTGTCGGCGCTTCACGATCTTTGAGATCTGAATTTAAAGCATTTATCTCGGAAGCCCGAGACAAGGCTATCTCCAAATATAGCCATCAAGCCATGACATGGCATTTCATTCCGGCCGGGGCTCCACATATGGGGGGACTCTTTGAGGCGGGAGTGAAGAGCTTCAAAAGCCACTTCAAGAAGTTAGCCTCTCCCCATAAATTCACGCATGAGGAATTCCATACGCTATTGTGCCGGATTGAGGCATCCCTCAACTCGCGGCCACTTAGTCCAGCCTCAAATGAGCCCGCGGACCTGGAACCCTTGACCCCCGGGCACTTCCTGACTGGAAGTCATCTCCTGGCTCCGCCAGAACCCGAGGTGAATGAGAGCCCTGCCTCCATTATCAATAGGTGGCAGAAGCTCAAGGCTCTTCATCAAACCTTCTGCAGGCGATGGAAGGTGGAATACTTATCCGAACTTCACAAACGAGTGAAGTGGAAGCATCCGAAACAAAATATTAAGGTGGGGGATCTCGTTGTCATCAAAGAGGACAACTTGTCTCCCAATGAATGGAGGCTCGGCCGAGTTACCCACGTACACCCCGGCGAAGATAACCGAGTGCGTGTAGTGGACCTCATGACCGAGAAGGGGCAGATCAGAAGACCGTTGGTCAAACTGATTCTGCTCCCTATGGAGGGAATGGCTGGCGATAGGCCGGGGGCCTCATCTTAACCATCCCCTTCCATCACCTCCCAACCGTTTTGACCTCCCCTATCCCAAAATTTTCCACCCTTCACTCGCTACCCTTAACGAGGACACCAGAAAGCCTACCGCAGAAGGGCGATCCATTCTGCCACAGAAAACGCGATGGACTCGATATCGAGGCCCAAGAAAACCTATCGCAGAAAGGCGGACCAATCTGCCACTGAAAATCTATCCATCTGCCACGACAAGTTGGTAGCAGATGGTCCCACCCTCGTATACATATACATATATGTTAATTTTTTCAAATGTGCATCTGAACAAAATATATTTTTGTTAACACCCAACAAGCAAAGTTAACTCAAAATGAATCTTTAAAACGCTTTCAAAATTAAGTATGAACCTAACAAAATACAGATTTTTTCGTTTATAAAGCGTTTGAAATTAAACGTTGTGTACTTGAAACGACACGTTGACAAAAGCTTATTAATTTAAACCGATAAGACATATTTTAAAGAAAGCTTTCTAATAGTTTTCTCAAACTTTATTCAAACCAGATTTTGTATATTATTTAGCTATTGCAATAACATAAATAACTAAGTTCTAGTCATACATTGAATTTTTGGCAGTGGTTAAGATGCAGCCACGATCAATGTTTTTTCGCAGTCATTCTCATATAGTCTTGTTTAGAAAGAATGAAAATAATTTAAGTTGAACAAAAGAAACAATTTGAATTGAATTGAATTATTATTAATTAAAATATTTGGAACAGTTTGTTCTTGAAGTTATAGAGCGTTTGCGTAAAGTTTTCAAAGAGATTAAACTAAAAGCCTACATATCGCTTATTGTAGCAAAATTAATTTGAAAAACATTTACAGAAATGTTTGTTGGGTGCACTTATTTCTATGTCATAATGTAACTGACTTACCCCCTTTCCACGGTGCGCATCGCCTATAGCGCTAATCCTATATGGCCCAGTGGCGCGCCAAGCCACCCTCTGTACTGCACGTTGCTCACGTACCTGAAAGTAGGACAAACTTTAGTATATACATTCCAAGGGGAAAGATATCTATATATGCAACATCAAAACATCAGAACAAAAGCGCTAGGTAAAGGAGATGGCGAACGTGAAGTGAATTTTAGTAATTGTAACCTTGAGGAGACAACTACTAAAACACGTCCGAAATTATCGGGAAAGGTATCAAAAGACGCGTTTTGACCCCGGTAACCATAATCCGGAAGCGGACTTTCGAATTTTTTTTCTCAGTGAAGAGATATTCGAAATCAAAGTTGGAAATTTATCGTCATTTCATATGGTTGTTGTAATCACAGACTAGGGTGTACCGAAAGGTCGTCCTGAATAGGGCGGTTTCAAATTTGATTGTCGAAGAATAATAAATCGACTCTACATAATTTATGCAAAGGGTGTTCTGCACAGGAATACTGTGGACCGAGTAGCCGTTGTTGGACCGACTAAGGGTTATTTTTTTGAAGCGCGACTGTGTACACATACTGTAACAAATTGCGAGCCAAAATAACCACCAGAATCGTATTTACATGGATCTGCGTGACGATTTTGTAGTTCGCCAGCCGTCATACATTCCTGGGCAGTAAGAATGCATATCAATGCATGTGGAAATGTTTCACTGCACCCTTAGCCCCATCGTCAGTGATGTTGGTAAACAAACTTTTTGGCTATTTTCTACAAAGGTTAAATTACTAGCGTCCAAAATTCAAACAAATTTATTGGCTAGATTTGCTTCGGGTCGAAAAGGGATACATAAATGGAAGGACAAATGCTTTCCTAACTCTATTTGCGGCCTTTAAAAAAAAAAAAAAACTTTTACCAGCTTGCCATAGATCGAAAGGATATTCACTAAGAGGAACATACCAGTTTCTAAATTTGTGTCTATGAGGGACTGGTTGTAGTGCAAATCCAGCGTCTATATAGTTCTTTACACGATTTACAGAATGAACACTTGAGTTAGGTTCGGTATACAAATTTGGAGTTCCTAGAAACTTTAACAAATTCATTGCCGTATTTACTCCTGTAGTCCGAGATACGTATTATATCGGTGTATGAGCATATTACCTCACCCTGAGTGGCGCTTATTTCGGGCTTAACGAAACAAATCGATTTCTCACATGTGACCCAGTCTTCAAGAGGATTGCCGCATTCAATTTTTTCAACTGGATGATAATATTTTATTACTTCTGGGTCGTCAACTGGTAGGTCGGGTAAATGGCATTCTCCACGATTCATAGGTGACCGAATGGAACGTTCAATGATTGAAATTTTTTCAATGCGATCCATTTCTTTTTTTCCAGTTAAAAGGAACAACATAACCACTATCAGCAGGGATAGTATTGCAGCAATTTTATAGGCGAAGCGTCGTCGTATCTTACGCAGTGCTACTGTATATCTTTAGTAAAAAACTGGACCATTGTTTACAATGAATTATGTATGCAAGCAGACAATGGAGAAATTACATCTGTGGTTCGCCCAGCAATTTTTATTTTTACTTACTCCATTTTTGTCCGCTGGGAAATAGCCGTAACTTTTACATTTTCAGTTTGCGATAAATTTTTATCTACTTTCGCAAACTTGCTTTCTTCTGCAAGTGATAAAAGCAAAGATGAGGATTCGCAAAACAGGGCACAATTCAAGGGCTGTTACTATTGATCACCTGCAAAAAGTAAAAGAAATAAAACAATTAATATTTGCATACAAACTATATGTACATATATGTTCACACATTTTTTGGTTCCTAAGTAATTTGCGCTGCTACCGAATCGATACAGAATTTCGGGCAGCGCTAATAAATACTTACCTTCCCCAACATATTTCTATGCGCCGGCCAGGCGATCTTCCACAGCCGCATCTCCATTTGTCCATGTGCACCTGGAAATAAAAGAAAAATTTAGATTTCATACAATTTGTCAATAAAATGCAATTTTTACTTACCTCTGCTACTGCTGCTGCCCACGCGTGCCGGAAACAAGAAAATAATGAATTGTTCCAATTCTTTCTGCTACGCTAGGGCAGAGAAAAATTGGAACAATGAATTTCTTTGTTTCTTTTTCACGATTTTGCAAGGCGTGAGTACGCACATAAATATATGTATGTGTGCAAGTCTTCAACCATCACGCCATGCGAGCTCATTTACTCGCAAAAAATTTGCTAGCATATGTATATATGTATATATGCATAATTTTACCATCACGTTAGTGATGCGATATTTTAGTCACCGGGTACCGAAATCCCGATCTGCCAAAATCGGTACCATTCACTGCGGGATCAGTAGGGTAACGAAATCTACGTTCGTACCTGATCGGCGAAGATCCCGCTTCTAGTAAAATAGGAAATAACCTATAAATAAAGAATTTTCACACAAAAATTTGGAAAATTGGGTTTTTCGAACTACGGAAAATTTTTTTTGGTTGTTTTTGTTATCCATTTTCCCGCGGGGTTTTGTTTGTTTTGTTTTTTTCGGAGGGGGCAGGACTGTTTTGCCCACAAAACAACAAAAATAAACCCTAACAGTCACCACATTCGCACTCTCTACCCAGTTCGGTACCGAAACCAAGTACCGAAAAAAGCGAAAATGCCGCTGTGTGCACGGCACTGACGCCACTTATGACGGCGACCATGCAAGTAAGAATAAATCTCTGCATGAGGGCCAGTGGCGAATCGGAATACAAGGCGATCAACGTAATCAACTTGTCGCTACCGTGCCGTGTGGGAAAAAATAACCAGTTCCCATGTACGAATCATATGCATTGTAATTATAAAATTTCACCGTAGATTAGAATAATGCCACATTATATGGCATTTATAAACTCCGAACGAGGTCGCTCGCCACCCACGCATACGGGCGTCCATACAAATATTCAAGGGGATTTTTTTTTGTTTCTTTTCTCTGCGTCGGAGACCGCTTGGACGTCAGAGTACAACGAAATCGCCGAGCCGAGATCGGAACCACGGCCGTTCCGACCGGCGCAGGGAGTATCGGACCCACTGCCGTTCCGACCCCTGCTATCCCACGAGCGGCGCAACTGCGAACGCTACATCGCGCGCCCACTGAAATAGCAGCAAACGTCGACTGGCCACTCTGCCGCGCCAGCGACAATCGCCGCACACCTACGGACGAGCGTAGACTTGCCTCCCAGCCGCGCCAGCTACGCATCAACGCGCACTTCGACGGTAGACTGGCACTTCAGCCGCGCCAGCAACCACAGACTTCCAGCTTTTCTCGTTACAGAAAAAATAAATAATATATATAATTTCCTGGCAGAAATATACAGCTTTCTTATTTTATAAAGTTTCTTCCTCCTCTCTCTTAGCTCTAGGTGCGATACGATGGAGCCGCCAAACTTCAAACGGCATTTCGGAGGCAGACGACTGGGACAGCGCCAGCCGGCACTCACTAGGATAGTTTAAGTCCTTAGCTTAAGAGGAGGCGCGGTGGAAAATCCTGGGGCGGGGTAAGATGTTGCGTATCGCAAGGGGGCCGGCATGTTTAGGCGAGATGCCTAAAGTCTCAAAAAATGGGCCACCCTAATGTAACTTTAGCGCCCTTCCAATCACTCACACCAACCCACCCACCTGTGTGGGCATGCATGCATATTCGTGTTTTGTCAGCACACATATACATGCATGGGGGTGTGCATGTGTGGGTTCACCTCCCCTTAAAACCGGAGGATGATTTTCAGGTTCAACGGTTGTCCTCGATCGAAAAACCGTCTACTTTTCCAGAGACAGTCGACACGACCACATCACGGCCAGCCCAGGATTTTTCGCCCGCACCAAGGTAAAATAATTGTTCATAATTATATTTTTTATAAATATACGGCCACATTTTTATAACGAGAATTCTCGTTTCTTTTTTCTTTTCTATTTCGAGCACAAATTCGACCGCCGTGCTTTTGAGCCACCGCCGCTCCCAGTTAGCACAACGCTCGAATTTACAGTCTCTATTGCTTAGTATAATAAAATTCTTAGGTCAAACTATTTTTTTTTTTAAATAATAAACGTAGTCTTTGGAATTTTTGTTAGCACAAAACTAAAAGTCTCTCACTCAAAAACGGCGCGTTCTGCCTTTGTGTAATAAACTCCAAGAAATAGAGTGATTTCGCGCTTGTAGTGGATTTCGCAAAATACTTATTGTCGGAGTAACGACGTATTCGTTTCGACGAACAATATTTGGAAACATTGTTCAGAACTTGTGAAAAATACAAAAGAGCGGATACAAATCTATTCAAAATCTGCAAACATGTAACCTAGCTGTTTATTTCAAGCTTTCCGTTTCTTATCCACTTATCATATAATAGTGGAAATAGATACTCGATTCACTCAACAAAAATACCAAAATTTATTTAAGCTTGCTTAATTTTTTAAACCATATGTTCAACGCCAAAATATAGTGGCTAAAACCAATTTATGGAGAAGCGACATAACCTTCCGCCAAATACTGCACTTCACACACTTGAGATCTGCGACAAAACGTCATTTCATAACTTATACAAATTGCTACAAATTTTTGCAATTCTCCCCGTTTCCACTTCAATAACATTGCGCACCTTTTCAATTGGTTGTTGTTGTTGTTGTTAACAGTGCTTCGCCCTGCCCCAGATTGGACAGGGTTACACTGAAATAACAGCCCTTGGCCGGGTGAAAAAACCCGGGTCATACCGGTCAATTGATCTTCTTATTTAACTAGCGCTTAACCGTCTTAACGATTTTGGTTGTCCAACATAGCTCGCCAGTAGTTTTTTCTTTCTACCAACTGGCGCGAATTGGAAACACCACAGAATGATAATCGGTCTCTACTTGGTCCTTCTAACGGAGTGTTAGTCTCTCTCTTCCTCTGCTACCACCGGCGGGTGCCGAAAAGAATACTTTCTGGACCGGAGCATTTTCATTGACTCACACAACATGGCCTAGCCAACAAATCCGCTGGGCTTTAATTCGTTGAACAATGTAGTTGTCTGCATATAGCTCATACAGCTCGTCATTAAATCTTCTTCGGTACTCGCCGTCGCCAAAGAGTAAGGGTCTGGAAATCTTTCGAAGAACTCTCCCTCCAATATTCCCAGAGCCGCCTTATCAGATATTGTTAGTGGCCAAGCTTCTGCACCACAAACCAGGACGGACACCAGAAGGGAGTTATAGAGTGTTCGTTCTTCAAGAGAGGACTTTACCTAGCAATTACCTACTCAGACCGAAATAGTACTTGTTTGCAAGATGATTCTTCGGTGGATGTCTAGGCCGACATTATTGTTGGTGTTAATGCGGGTTTCCTGGTAAAAAAAACTCTAAAGAGGTTAAAAACTTATCTGCGTAACCTACCGAAGAAGTAATTAAAATATTGATATGTACATTATGCTTTCAATTGTTGAATATCCCATCTTATGTATCCCTTCTTTTTATACAATTAAGTAAGGGTTAAATGATTTAACGACGTTGGCGGTACATAAATATGTGCCCATTATATAAATATATATACGAGTACACGTAAAAAACATGTAATATTGTTAAATGTGTAAAAACTGCAATATATATAACAACGAAGAGATGACACATTACAAACTTTGACAAAAAAAAAAATGGATTGCACACTAATTAATTAAAAATATACAAGAAGCTAATTTTTTAAGTTTTAATAAATCATGAATACCCCATGAAATAGAAGAGTAGGCAAGAAATATATTACGGTGAGAAAAGGCATATGCACATTTGAACGAATGGGCACAGGCGAAGCCTCTAGCCATTGTGTTTGAAATTTCCGTTATCGATGAACATTTTTTGTCATCCTCGGCTGTATCTTTTCGAAAATATAGTGCAAGAAAAGAAAACCACACTTTCGCACAAAGAAAATGTGCTGCCACATCGCCGAAAATGTATAGTGTTAAGTCCCAACGTTGCATTTGCGCAACGTAAAATTTTATTTGAATATATCTGCTAAATGCTACAAAAAAAGTTCTTTTCGATTTTCTAATTGAGAGCATTATTATTTAATTTAAGAAAAACCCTCTAAAAAATGTTTCAGAGCAAAATATATATATCTAAATCTAAAATTACTACAAATATATGTATAGCATGTTTCAGGGCAGTTTTTTGTAAAGTTTTCATTATTTTTAAGGTAAATTTTAAAACATGCTGCTTAATATATGCGAAATAGCAAACGCTGCGTAGTGCGATCATGGCAACTTTTTTCGGTACGTTAGAAAAATACGGTCGGCGGCCGCCGTGGTGTGAAGGTAGTGTTGCCGGCCTACCACACCGAAGGTCCATGGTTCGAGCCCTGGTACAGGTAACATCAAAAGTGATTTGAAAAAAGTTTTTCAAAACGGGGTCGCCCCTCGGCAGTGGTTTGGCAAACTCTCCGAGTGTATTTCTGCCATGACAGGCTTCTCAGCAAAAATTCGTCTCCTTT
Source organism: Merzomyia westermanni (assembly GCA_949987695.1). Taxonomy (NCBI): domain Eukaryota; kingdom Metazoa; phylum Arthropoda; class Insecta; order Diptera; family Tephritidae; genus Merzomyia; species Merzomyia westermanni. Next base: position 99,998,963 of record OX465292.1, on the reverse strand, counting down.
GTAGATGCCGTTCGGAGTCGGCAAAAAACTGTAGGTCCCACCAATTTGTAGGGAAAATTTAAATCGGCACACCACAAATTGGAAGAGAAGCTTGGCGCAAAAATCTCTTAGGAGGCTTATGATGATATACCTGTTGTATATCGCGCCATAGAGAGAGAGAGAAAAATACGAACTGGTATCGGATGACGTAAAACATTCGTCCGAATTCAGCCGCACATCTTTAATTTTTGAGATCAATTTCAATGAATTCTTTATTGAAAAATTATGAAAGCTCTTAAGCTTTTTGAAATATTTGCTCAACCATCCGGCAATCCGGTATTTATTTCTTCCCGCTGAATAGTCAAGTCACTTAGCACTCAAAATTAAATCTTTAATTATGTCGGTCTCCAAACCAGCTGAATTATTGCAGTTCCAAAAACCAATCTGTCGTCTAAAGGCGGGCGTGTGATTTTTATCCAGTTGTAAGAGCCAAAAAGTGATTTATTGCTTTGTCTTTGAAATGTAAAACAAAGGGCCTAGTGGTAAAATCATCCATTATTAAAGCAAAACGATATTGGTTAAGTCAAGCTTTAAATGAAAAATACGCTCATTTGTCTGCTTGCGAGTTGATTACTTATAAATTACATAAATTGTTGTCATGCAAGTTTTCCTCCGTTGTTTGGGATAATTTTCTAATAAAGTTATAAATTACATAAATTGTTGTCATGCAAGTTTTCATCCGTTGTTTGGGATAATTTTCTAATAAAGTTAAGCCCAAAAATATTTTATTTATAAGATTTCTTAATATAAATTTTTACTGCAACACATCTCTGTAAGGAGCATTATTTGACTTATTGTTTTCGCATACACAAAAAGGTTTTCGTTTCTCGATACTCGCGAGCGTCCAACATAAAGTTGCCCGCGTGATAAGCAAGGGGATCCTAGATGCATTCCTGCCACTTTGAGTGTTTGCCCTTGATTATTATTTATGGTTATCGAAAATGCGACTTTTACGGAAAACTGTAGACGTTTAACCATGTAAGTTGCAATAATATGTTTGTTGCAAATTTGGAAAGGTTTCTGATTTCTCTTCTGAGGTTATAATATTGCAAAACCGATCCTCGAGCGTTGTAAGACCATCAGTATCTGCCGCGGACCTACCACTGTTATTCCGCTGAACCCGCGTATTAGTTGTAACACGTAAAAATTTTAGATTTAGCCATAAGGGTGAGCCTTTAGGGTACCGAATTTCAAGCAAATCGCGTCATAAATAAGATTTTTTTGCATAGGTCGGACCGTGGTCCACTTCCCGGAAAGGAAAGTATTCTAAGTTTTAACAAAGTCAAATGTCAACCAAGGTACCGAGTTTCAAGCAAATCGCATTATAAATAAGATGTTGTTGAATAGGTGTGTCCCTGGTCTACCTTGCGGAAAAGAAAATATCCTAAATTTTAACAAAGGCATGAGACATTTTTGATCTGTTAAACTGCAAAACGCAGGGAAAGCTGGACGTCGAAAAGCTGCAATCGCAACAGACCGCCAATTATTTCGCAGATCGCCTCTCACACCTGCTCTCCGAGAGCACAATTCAACCTAGTGGAATGCATGAGCAGTGGGATCATATCTCAGGAGCACTCCGTACCGCAGCCGAAGAAGTAATTGGATTCCGGCGAACGCGAAGAAACAACTGGTATGATGATGAAGAGTGCCGCGCTGCAACGAAAAGAAAAGACGAAGCCTACAAGGCAACGCTGAGATCGAATGCAACAAGGAGTGTGTGTGAACACTACCGCGAGTTGAAGAGGGAAGCGAAGCGGCTTTTCCGGGCGAAAAAAAGAGAGGCAGAGAAGCGTGAAATAAAGATGCTCGAGATGCTGGCCAACGGGATTCATGCCCGAAAATTCTATCAAAAAATTCGGCGAATGACAGAAGGTTTCAAACCCGGGGCAAACGCCTGTAAGAATGAGAACGGTGACCTGGTGACCGATGTTCAGAGAGCACTCAGAATATGGAGGGATCACTTCTCTGCCCTTTTAAATGGAGAAACTGAGCAAGAAACCAGAGAAGATGCCGAGCCCGAGCCCACAATCGAAGATGATGGAATTGACGTTCCACAACCCGACTATAATGAGGTGCGAATAGCAATATCCCGATTGAAAAACAATAAAGCAGCTGGCGCTGATGGTTTGCCTGCTGAGCTAGTCAAACACGGAGGCGAGGAGCTGGTAAGGCGCATGCATCAGCTTCTATGCAGAATTTGGTCGGATGAATGCATGCCTGAAGATTGGAATCTAAGTGTTCTCTGCCCAATCCACAAGAAGGGCGATCCTGCAGACTGCGCCAACTATCGCGGAATCAGCCTTTTGAATATCGCATATAAGGTCCTATCAAGCGTATTGTGCGAAAGACTGAAGCCTGATGTGAACAGACTGATTGGACCTTATCAGTGTGGCTTCAGACCTGGTAAATCTGCCATCGACCAGATTTTTACAATACGCCAAATCTTGGAAAAAACCCGTGAAAAACGAATCGACACGCATCATATCTTTGTTGATTTTAAAGCCGCTTTCGATAGCACGAAAAGAAGCTGCCTATATGCCGCTATGTCTGAATTTGGTTACTTATACGGCTATGCAAAATGACCTTGAGCAACACCGCCAGCTCGGTCAGAATTGGGAAGTACCTCTCCGAGCCGTTCGAAACTAAACGAGGTTTCAGACAGGGTGACCCCCTATCGTGCGATTTCATTAATTTAATGCTGGAGAAAATAATACAAGCTGCAGAACTTAACCGCGCTGGACCAATATTTTATAAAAGCGTGCAACTGTTGGCATATGCTGACGATATTGATATCATTGGCCTTAACAACCGCGCCGTAACTTCTGCTAACTCCAAAATAGAAAATGAAGCGGAGAAAATGGGATTGGTGGTGGACGAGGGCAAAACGAAGTACCTTCTGTCATCATGTAAAGAGTCAGCGCATTCGCGCCTTGGCAACCAAGCCACTGTTGGCAGCAATAATTTCGAAATAGTAAAGGACTTCGTTTACCTGGGAACCAGCGTTAATACCAACAATAATGTTAGCCTAGAAATCCGACGAAGAATCACTCTTGCAAACAAATGCTACTTCGGACTGAGTAGGCAATTGAAAAGTAAAGTCCTCTCTCGATGAACGAAAATAACACTCTACAAGTCACTCATCGCACCCGTCCTGCTATATGGTGCAGAAGCGTGGACACTAACAACATCTGATGAGGCGGCTCTGGGTGTATTCGAGAGAAAGGTTCTTCGAAAGATTTGTGGACCTCTACGCGTTGGCGACGGCGAGTACCGAGAAGATTTAATTATAAGCTGTATGAACTTTACGCAGGCGCCGACATAGTTCTGCGAATTAAAACACAGCGGCTTCGCTGGCTAGGCGGAATGAGCGAAGATGCTCCAGCCCATAAGGTATGTATTCTTATCGACACCCGCCGGTGGAAGCAGAGGAAGAGGGAGACCACCACTCCAATGGAAGGACCAAGTGGAGACCTATTTGCGATCCCGCGGTGTTTCCAATTGGCGCCAGTTGTCTCCCATTTTTCTGCCAATGATTAACATAATTAAATATTTACCGAACTTCAGTCGTGGAGGACGGGGCCTTGTGTAGAATTCCACTGAAGTGGGGAAAGTTTCTGATCGCAATTCAATTAGGAATGGCCAGAGCGATTATTTTGTATGCGATTCAAGCAGCTCACTACTTACGTGCACTTGCGTCCAAGTATCACCTGGGTAGCCGTCGAGCACCCGTTTGGTTGTGAGTTAAACGTGAGAAGGCGACAAGCTGGTAAGCCCAGGTTTGGTTTAAGAGCTTGCTGGGGGGTTAAACAGCAGCGTCTGATCACCATCTGCTGCAAGCGCGCATCTATACAGACGTGTAACTGAAATACAGGATCCCGCGGTTTGTAACCAACTACATAAAAGAGCTTGGCAATAAAATTCATATGAGTTGGACGTCGAAAGGCTGCAACCGCAACAGACCGCCAATGATTTTAAGGGGTCGCCTCTCACATCTGCTCCCCGACAGCACAATTCCATGCATGAGCAATGAGAGCATGTTTGACTATAATGCGGATAGCAATATTCCGGTTGAAAAACAATGTGGGTTTGCCTGCTCAGCTATCCAAACATGGCTGCGAGTGGCTGTAAACTGCGCCAACTATCGCGGAATCAGCCTTTTGAATATCGCATACCGACGTGCCATACGAAAATTAACACCAAGATTTTTGTGTCTGACGAAAACTAGCACTTTCAATTTACGTCTGACGAAAAGTAATCATTTTGTTTTATTGCTGACGAATAGTAGCACTTCCATCTTCTGAATGACGGAAACTAGGACTTAATTTGAGTTTGTTATTTTTTAAAGGGTGTTGGCTAGGTAACAAAATTGTTTCTTATAATATAAATTAAAATAGGAATTCGATATGTAGATGGATATTGAGCATGTGAGTTAAATTCAAAGTTTACATGCCGACTTCATTGTTCTTGCAGGTAAATACGGCTTGAGCGTTTTTGTAAACGAGTCACGAACATGTGCTCATCGAAAATGTCGGGCTTATTTGAAATTGCTGGGACCGCATAATATTAAAATAAATATAATAAGAACAAGTAAGCATGTTTAGGTTCGGCCTAACATTAAATAAATTGTAAAAGTGGTCGTGGTAAATTGTTAAGGAGTTATGACCTGTAGAGGGTTTAAAATTTTTCTTCTACCATGTGGGCAATACAAGGCTCATTCTGTTTAGCTAAATTTCAATCTTATAAATAAGAATGAATGTGTGTCTGTGTGTCTGGAGTCCAAAATACTCAACCGATCCTGATGAAACTTTCACAGATTTTCGTGTTCACTGGTCACAATATAGGCTGTATATAATTTTGGAAAAGGGGGCTTGGCAACGACCCCATGCTTTATAAAATTACAATTCCGCATAGCAATGAATGTACTGTGCTTAAATTAATGATATTTGGAGGTGTGTGCCCCTCAATCAATATTTATACAATTTTAGGAAATTGGGCGGTGGATTTTATAATACTTTTACAGTGGATTTAAGGGTCCTCTGGGTGCGACGCTATATAAAGTTGAAATCCGACATAACTGCGAGTTTATTTGATTCCAGATAATGATATTTTATGTAAACGTGTCCTATATATATAAAAAAAAAAACTTGGGAAAAAGTGATCGGTACTAAGGTCCATTTATGTGTGGGCCATGCCACACCCATTTCCCAAAATCAAAATTAAAATTAAGAAAAAGAATTCTAGCATTCTATCTGCTTCTCTCTTTTAAAAAGCCTTAGAAAAAACTGGTCGTGGTCGTTCCCCGATTTTGCTTATTTTCCGTACATTGTATACCTCGTACCAAAGAAAAAAAACTTGTGTGCTGAATTTCATTTTATTAGTTTACCTCATGAATATCGCGACTGCAGTGGCTTTATTAATATTTCAATTGTAGTCATTTCGATACTATATATATAAAAAAAAAAAATATAATGGACAAGTAAACCGACAAGGAGGATTAGACCGAGCTTTTCTGTCAGTTTTTGATTTGCTGCTTGAAGTTTCATTATAAAAATTGGCATATTCTATGGCATTTACTAAGGCAGACGAGACGCTTTTTCATGGCAGGAATACACTCGAAAGGTTGGCGACCTCCGTTGTGGTAGGGCGGAAAGACTACTACTACACGATATCTCAATTTATGTCGGCTCTTTCTAATATTAAGAACCAAAACCTCTTAAACGAATCTAGACCATGTAAATAAGCAGAAAAAGCAGTTTTCGTCATACACAAAGCGAAAGTGTAGTTTTCGTCAGCCAAAAGTCGAAAGTGTTAGTTTTCGTACGAAAGACTGAAGCCTCACGTGAACCGGCTGGTTTGGCCTTATCAGTTTGGCTTCAGACCTGGTAAATCTACCATCGACCTCATTTTTACAATTAGGTAAATCTTGGAAAATACCCGTGAGAAAAGAATTTACACACATCGCACATTTGTTTAATTAAAAAGCTGCTAATATTAACTCGTAGTAAAATCGGATGCGATTGATTTTATACTAAATATCATTGTCCGCATTTAAACACTTTAAAATCACCGCACACTTGACCGGCATCAATTGCAATTGTTGGTGAGCACAGTGGATAAATACTTTAGTTTTTTTTGGTATTTTTTTAAGTGTTGTTTTTATAAAATTTTCATTCATCGACCATAAAGCTGTGCATATCAAAGGGAAGGGAATTCAAGCACCTATATAACAGCGTGAAGGTTTTCGAAATCGGTGACAAAAAGTTCGAGATATACTACTTAAAACATTTTTCTTTTGGCCATTTTTTTCTTTAAAGTGTTTTTTCATAAAATTTTTATTTAAAAAAGGATAAAGGTGGGCATATCAAAAGAAAGGGAATTCAATCACCTTTACAACGTTATGGAGATTTTCGAAATCGGTTGGAAAAAAATTGATATAATCGACTTTTAATTTTTTCGAAGATCTGACCTTTGACCCCTTATAACATTTGCTACATAAGCTTTCAAAAAAAAAATATATACCAGTCGAGTCCGAAAATAAGGCGGATCGAACGCACATTTTTTATTTAAAAATTTTTTAAACAGTGCAATATAATTAGGAGGGTCAAATTTCGAAATTCGAAAGCCCATTACTAAATTTTCGAGGCTAACTTCGAAAAACGGCGTATACATATTTTTTGTTATGCCTCAATCTCATCGAAAAAATTGGTTTGGTCCAATACCCAGAAAAAAAGTTGATTTTGTCGTATAGTGTCCTGCTATATGGTGCAGAAGCGTGGACACTAACAACCTCTGATGAGGCGGCTCTGGGAGTATTCGAGAGAAAAGTTCTTTGAAAGATTTGTGGACCTCTAGGCGTTGGCGACGGCGAGTACCGAAGAAGATTTAATAATGAGCTGTATGAACTTTACGCAAACGCCGACATAGTTCAGCGAATTAAAACACAGCGGCTTCGCTGGCTAGGCCACGTAGTGCGAATGAGCGAAGATATTCCGGCCCAGAAGGTATTCTTATCGGCACCCACCGATGGTAGCAGAGGAAGAGGGGACCACCACTCCGATGGAAGGACGAAGTGGAGACCGATTTGTGACCCCGTGGTATTTCCAATTGGCAGAAAGACGTAACGAGTGGCGAGCTACGGTAAAGGGCTAAAATCGCTTAGACAATTAAACGGAATTTAAAGAAGAAGAAGGGTTGAAGAGGTGAGTTCTACTGTAGAAGTAGGAACGGGGAGATTTGCAAACATTTTTAGCAATTTGCATAAGTTATGAAATAACGTTTTATCGCAGCTCTTAAGTGCGTAAAACTCAGTTTTTGGCGAAAGATTATGTCAATTTTAAGAACCTTCTTCATAAATTGATTTCCGCCACAATATTTTGGGTTTGAACAAGTCGTTCATAAAATTTAGCAAGCTTAAATAAATATTTTATTATTTCTTCTCTCTGGTTTGTTGAAAAACTGAAGCGAAATCTCTGAAGATCATTTTATGTTAAGTGAATCGGCTATCTATTTCCATTATTATATGATCAATACATGAATGGATAAAAAACAGTAATCGTGAAAAAAACATCTAGGTTACATGCTTGCAGACTTTGACTAAATTTGAATCGGTTCTATTTGATTTTAATATCCATGCCATAAGTTCTGAAAAATTTTTCAAAGTCATGTTCGCCGGAACGCATACGTAGTAACTGCAGTACTAATTATTTTGCGAAATCCACTACAAGCCCTAAGTATATCTTTATTGGTTCAAGTTTATTACACAAAGGCAGAATCCATTGTGTTAACAAAGATGGTAAAAGACTGCGTTTATTGTTTCAAAAAATAATCTTTAATGTTGACCTAAGAATTTTATAACACTAAGCAATAGAAAAAATGTTGAAATTTTAACAAAACTGACACCATCAATTTATCAATAAATGTCCATAATTGCCACTATTTTATTCCAACTTCACCCTAGCACTTTATTATAAATACTTAAATTTAATAGGTCATACAATTGCAAATCCAATTTTTTTATAAAAATTCGGATTAAAAAGTGAAGAATTTTGATAAAACTTGGTTAAATTTTCCTTGGTTTTGAACATAGTTTGAAATTTGCTCTTGAATGTTTTTTATAAGATAATAAAAAACCTGTAAACAACTCTCGCCTGCCTACTCTAGTATTTTCAGACCGCCTGAATTTTTAAAGACGTGAGAGCTAAGGGAGTAGAGTTGTAGCTCAGCAATATCAGACCTCAAAAATTACGGTATTATTTCGATCTGTGTACGCATACCTCGAAACCGGTTTTATCGTCTTAAAAGGTCTGAAAAGAAGCCTATATGTATATAGGCTTAATATTCAAACGCATAGTCCCCTATCCGATAATTTCATATATTCATAGAACTGCCCTTTGTCATTTATAAAATAAAAAAGTTATAAATCAGAAGCATAAAATGGTATTGTGTTATGCAATAGAAAGTAAAACAAGTAAGGAAAGGGCTGACTTCGACTGTGCCGAAGACCTTATACCTTTCAGGAATACGCATCACGGTTTTAAGTGTCCGATCCTTACTCACATTTAGTAAAAACTCTGCAAACATGATAATTTAAAGATACATAGCCCAAACCCCATTTATCGGAAAAATCGATTGTATGGGAGCTATATGTTATGTTGGTCCGATCTGAGTGATTTTCACCACACACACTACATATATAATATTTACCAAACGTGCAAAATTTTGTTTTCCTAGCTTTTTAATTGCAAAATGTATATTCCAAAACCCATTTATCGAAACCATCGATTATATGGGAGCTATATGTTATGTTGGTTCGATCTGGGTGATTTTCACTACACACATTACATATATAATATGTAAAAAAACCCCATTTATCGAAATTATCGATTGTACGGGAGCTATGTGTTTTATTGCTCCGATCTTGCTGGTTCCGACAGATGACTAATCTCATGCAAAATGGCGGCCCCATACCAAATTTCATTAAGATATCTCAAAAACTGAGGAAATAGTTTGCGTACAAACAGACAGACGGGCATGGCTAAATCGACTCAACTCATCGCCCTGATCATTTCGGTATATTTATTGGTGGGTCTATCTCTTCTTCTTCTCATACTTACAAACATGACACCAAAGTTATAATACCATTTCATGTTCATGAAAGGTACAAAAAAAATGTAGATCTTTCACGAAGGGGGATCTACCCCCAATCTCTTCCCCCCTTTCTACGCCACTGTCTCCTGTTAATTTCATATAACTCGTCGGCTAATTTCAGTGCCTATAATATCCCTGTTATTTACTATGAAAATTCGGATTTGAATAGAGGGGCAATTCCTCTTTTCCCCCTTAATATATCGAAATTATTTATAGCCTGTGACCGTCTCCAGGTAACGTGTTAAATTTGATAATGATCAGTCAAACCTTTTAGGACGCATTTTCACTTATAGCTACATACACATATATAAATTTAATTTTCATATACATACATATATATAAATACTGTCATAATATAGTTAAGAATTAATTTTCTTACCTATGGCCACTAGCAATTTCCTTAAGAACGGCTGCTCTTACTGCCAATTCCTCTGCTTTTCGCTGCTGTGTTAATTCCCTAGCACGCTCAGTCCAAATAAGCTCTTTTAATCGTTGAAAGCTTCCTTGAACCTTTACTAAGTTCGAGTTTGCTTCATCGGCTGTTGAGGCATTATCACCTATATATCGATATTGCGAGGGTCGCCGAAAACCATTTATATTCCTACTGCCATATCCACTATGATAAGTAAATGCGGATTTTTCTTCAGCTCCATACATACGTGGTGAAGAGCTACTGTCTGCTCCAAAATGTCGCCCACGTTGACCACGCAATCGTGTTTGTGGTTCTCTGCTAATTACCCTACCGAAAACCGGCGACGGGTATCTATCCCCAATCCATGGAATCATACGTACGCTGTGAAAAAGATAAAATGGGAAGTATTATACAAATTTAAATATCTTGATTATGAAGCTTAACTAAACGGAAAGGAGCACTATAATATTCCGAAAATCAGGCATTATTTTAGCGTATCTATTTTTTATTCAAAAACACTTAGCCACATATGAAAAAAATATACAGAAAAATTTCTTAACAAATTATAATTTCCTTGGCTTATAAATAAAAATAAATGTGTGTCCTTTATAGGCGTCCAAAGTACTTCATCGATTTTTATAAAAGTTTCACAGTATATTCTTTGGATCACTGGTTACAGCATAGGCTATATAAAGTGGGCGGTGCCATGGGGGCTATATAAAATTTAAATTCGTCATAACTCTGAACGTATTTGGTTTTAATTAATAATATTTGGATATATGTGTCTTTTAGTCAAGTTTTACATAATTTGTGTGTTTTGTTTGCCTTTCATTCGTGTGCAAAGTTCAGTAGTTCGCCAGTAGACAGAGGTCATGTATAATTTTTGAAAAATTTATTTAAAGCTATTAAAGTAGCAATTCGGCATAGCTAGGAAAATGAAGAGGGTAAAGAAGAATAACGGTATATGGGGGTGGGCACAATAAAAAGTAGAGAGAAAAAGGAAGATATAAGGATAAATGTAGAAGAATGCCTGATGGGGAGTGAAAAGAGTACAATTTGCTAAATGTAGGCAAGTCCAATTTTAGGCAGGACAACGTCTGTCATAGCGACACGAATTTTGATACGATACGATACCATATCGATACATTTGCCCTTCGATACCGATATTTTGAACTCGATACTTTTGTGGCGAAACTTTTGGGCATCGAGTATTTAGATCCCGGTATCGTATTGAATTTGTAGAAAAATATGGCAATTAGCAAAGGAACACGCTAGTAGACCAAAGACACTGTTTTGTTAGTTGCCCATTTCTAACTTTTGGCGGTGATCATTCTTATTGTTTCGAAGTTCTACTGCGAATAAAGAAAATCGTAATAAAAAGACACATTTTTTACTATACTAAATTGAATTAAATAAAAAAACTCGGGAAATGTTTATGAAAATTTGTCGACTTTTCGCGAATTCTGGAAACATGTTCATAACGTAATTTAAATGTTTTCGTGTTTACTTTCGACCTATATATTTGGAGAAAATCTTTTAAATAATTTCACTAAAGCCAAAATTGGTGAACACGACAAAAAACTACCTGAACGCAGACTTATTCTGCCTAATGTATTTAGATTTAAGCCATTGTAATTGAAACTTTAGGTACATATCAATATGTATAATCTTATTCATTATATGCAGTACATGATATATAAATTATATTTTTCACCATTAAGATTTCTAGAATTCCAAAGCAAGCCACAACTTCCAATTTTAGCATAACATACCAATGTTAAGGTACACGTGATTGAACTGTTTATATATGTGTAAATTTAGAATCGAGTCTTCTTGTTTCGATACTATCGGACACAAGATACTTGTACAGCGATACTTCAAATGAGTACAGCATCGATACTTTGTATTCGACATCGTGTCCCTAGTCTGCCATGTCTGCTAGTAAAATGTAGATAAACTGCTTGAAGCTAAGCAGTTGTATAAATATATAAATCATGCGTTCTATTTGTTTCGGAATAGAATAGAGATTTTATAAAAAATCCTATTGTATTTTCCACGGCTTGGCACCTCTACTCCATTCCATAAAAATCACTCTATCCGGCAACGCTGCTTTGTCAATTCTACTTTAACTGTCGTTCGCTCACAAAGAAACTTTTGTGTATAATTTCTTATCTGTAGCAACCATCGGACAGTACAGTCAATTCAGAAACAAATAAAAAGGATTTGTTTCAAGGAAAACTAAATCGTTAGTAAATCCACACTTTCTTCATTATAAAACTGGTCCGTATGAGCCGGATTGTGTTTGACTCGGACTATGCAAAGAGACTGGGCAGATTTGGTAGAACTTCGCGGTTGTGAAAGGCTCAATTTCACGCGCTTTGACCTACGCAAAAGGCCACGGGTTCAGTATACAGTGGAAGATGCAGCGTCGCCTTTAGAGCTTACAAGAGCTATGGGAAGAATTCAGCTTTATAACTACTGCGATATACAGGTTCAGTAAAGATACAAATTATACAAACTCGATTGAAGACTTTAGCATATATGAAGATAAAGTCACCGGAGGCAAAGGAGCACTTTGTCTCACTTCCGATGTTCAATTCACAGCGATTTTCCAAAAATAACATACCTCCATTTACCTCCATTTACAATATAAAGCATGGCCATCTTTTAAAGATTTATTCGTTAGCGCTATACATAAGAAGCATAACCTTCCAAACACAAAAATGTCATTACTGAAAATCGTTTTAAAAGTACGCATATTTATGTTACGAATAAATTATACGACACAATATGGGCACGGTTAAATGAACGTTCCGATAGGGCACGGCATAATGTTGCCTTTATTACGTTACCCTCAATAGGTTGTGCGGACGTCAAAACTTTACGCAAAATTTCAAATAGCGCGAACGAAGTGGTCCGAGGGTTAGAAGCTATTGGAAGAAAATATCGGGACTACTGGGTCATATATTTCCAGGAGAAGGATCGATTAAAGAAAAGAGGTGATTGTTCCTACTATTAGTGATTATTTTAATTTCTGGACTCTTGCTGCGAGGACCTTGAGTTATACCATCAATTCGTCAAAGACAAAACACTATATTTTAATTGCCTAAAGTTAGGGAAAGTAACAAACACGTGCTTATCGAAGTTTCGTTGTAAACGTTGTAATCGACGTCACCACAGTACAATACATACAGAAGTTGTTGAAGTACCTACCCGCACCATCACCACATAGTTCACGAACTCACGTAGCGTCATCAACACCGGGCCATCCTTGGTTTACAACAGGTTTAGTTGCACAACCATCACATTCGTAAGGCAGCCTTCATTGATATAATGGGCAATAGTCAGCATCCGGACTGATCATGGGCATTTCATTCCAAGTCGAATGCTTCTCGATTCGGCTTCAGAGCTGTTGTAAACTTCAGAACGACCCCTCTCTCGGATTGTGTTTACTTATTCGTTAAATCCCCTGTAATGGAAGGGAACTTGGACGTTACCGCTCACATATTAGGCAATATTTCTACAACAATACCAGCAGGAACTATTGCCACAAAATCAATGGCTCAATTGCAAAGCATTCAACTGGCTGATCCCACCTTTTTTATCACATCAGAGGTTGACATTTTAGTGAAGGCTCAGTATGTGTGGGTTACTTTCACGTTTAAGAAGTTGGCCGACGACGATGGAAACTACTTCGCCGTATCTAGGATTTCTGGTTGGGTTGTTACTTCTCTCGTTTCCTTAGCCCAAGTTTGTGCAACTTCATCGCATGTCACAGTATTACGCTTCGTAAGTTTTGGCAGAAAGAGGAATTAAAATAGCAGCCAATTCTAGGCTCCGATGATGCTTTCATACAGTATCGCTATTCAGAATACAGTATCGCGCCATGACAAGTATGTGGCCAACCTACCCTTAAAGTTCAACCACCGCAATTCGGAAACACCTTGCAAGGAACAGTTTCAAGGTTCTATGCACTAGAGCGTCAATTTCTAAGAAGTGCCCTTTTGAGATATCTATATGTACAGTTAATGACAGACTACAAATCATCAAGACACATGTGCGCTATAGATGAATGTCCCGATATCGCCGAAGATAGTTCGGTCTTTTATTTTCCACATAATCCAGTTATAGGGAAGAAATTAAGAATCGTTTTCGCTGTGTCATATGCTGATACTAATACTTAATAGCATTTTAGATGCTGGACTGAATATACGCAAGGGCCAAATACGCACCGCTTCAATCAGGTTAGCATTCGATGAAATTACTAATGCCCAGTCGAAATCTTGCGATATTCACAATGCTGTTTCATGGACGAAATCCGATCACTATAACATAATCAGGATATAAGTGGCAGCTAAAGGATGATTAAGTTAATACAGTACGTAGATGAAAATATACTTTTTCGGCTCGAAGTTGGGATCTCTAACTCCAACCTAGACAACGAGGCGAAGCTCCTTATTATTTTACCAAAGCGACCTTACCTCACCTTACTGAACTTCTACTAGATTATGAGCATCGCCGTCATCTCCATCCGGAAGTCTCACCAATCTTCGTCACTGTCCGGGATCTATATTAGATATTATGGGCAAGAAACTTAATAAAAACTATAACACAAGCGTATCTGTAGTGCTTTCCCGTTCCAGCACACGGGTTGTGATGGTGATGTGTCATAATGTCAATTGAATTAATCACTGTCAATGACATTAATTCGCTTTTGCAAAGAGAATTAATGTCAAATTATTGTGAGTACTAACGTCATTGACATTAATTCTCTTTGTGAAAGCGAATTAATGTCAAATTCTTATGAGAATTAACATCACTGACATTAATTCTGTTGGCAAAAGCGAATTAATATCATTACCATTCATTCTCTTGGCAAAAGCGTATTTTATCTCAACACACTGAGGCCCGGTTTTTCAGTACAAGTTTAACTCAATTTGTCAGTTAAACTAAGCTTAAACTTGTTGCGCAGTTTTTCAGTCAACTTTATACGAAGTTTAAACGGAGTTTAAGCGGTCAATTCGGCAGGGTTAAACTCTAGTTAACCTGTCAGCTGTTTTGCATAATTGATGGTTTTGGTTGTGAAACAATAAGCTGAACGCAATTAAGAAAGAACATAATTTTTTATTTAATTAAATACTGGATATATCATCTGATGAAAGTGATTATAGTGATGCAGAAATTGGCGAAATGCTAACTATTACAATACTGAGGAGAAGCAATGGCGTTGAATATGTATACAAATATTATCTGTTGCCGTATCTAGATAAAGAAAAAACCAATGTTGCCGTATAAAAAGCAAATATTGAAAGCGGCCTTAAACTCACACTGAAAAACCGCTCTGCAGTTTAACTGGAGTTTAAATTTATGCCGAGTTTAATCAAACTTAGTTTAAACTGAGCTTAACCATGGACTGAAAAACCGGGCCTTAGTTATCCATTCCCTAACAAATTGTCTGCAACCAATCCAATAGAACCGCCTCTTTTTCCCTTGCAGTGTTTTCCTTATTCCCATGTGCCTTCCAGCTGGGCAACTATGCGACGCTTTGATAACATCTGGAATTCTTGCCTTGGAACCAACAATAAGTGCTCGATGATTCTGGCCATCTTCACTTTCCCATATCTGATGCAAACAATCATATATTAGCTTCAAACTACTCCATTGTGTCCAGTATGCTTTTGCAATGCGACTCTCTGCCACCATCTCTTCTCGTCTTGGCTCCTTGTTTTCCTTCAGTCCTTTCAATACACATGCTAAATCTGGATGTTCTCTCTGGCCTTTTCGAATCCTCTTCAGGAGGTACCTAATGTCATACCATGGTCGCGGAGCTACCTCTGCCTTACAAGGTTGCTGCTGCTCCATCTCCAAAACAACTCCCTTGGTGATATATCCACTATTGTGTACAAAGATCAGAGGAACGTCTTGGCCGTTGTAAGGCATAATTTTGTTCCTTACGTTGATTTGAATGTCTCTCTTAGCCAAGAAATCAACTTCGTCGACAATATTCGCTACCAAGGAGTTGTGACACGTAGTCACATTTCCAATCACAACCTTGCATGTCACTTCTCCCAGAACTTGCTTCCAGTCACCAGTTACTGTCCACAACTTAGCTTTCCGTAATGGCATCACCTTTCCGCTTACCACGTCTCTCCGAATGATGGAATGTGATGCACCAGTATCGACAGTCAGCAAGCGCTTTTTCCCTTCGACGTACTCTTCAATAGTAGCATTACGCACTTTCCGCCCAAGTTATGACACAGAGATTATGGGGCATTCATCTTACTCATCTTCTCTAGCTTTGCGTTTATGCCCACCTGAATTGCTTGGATTACTGGAAAGCGATCAAAAGCGATGCTGTTTCTTGCGTCAGAGCATGTGATACCGTCTCAGCGAATATCCTTTTGGGGCTTTGCATATGCTTCGTCTCCACATCAAGTATGCCATTTATGAAACACTGGATTTTTACCCTCTCCGTATACTTTACAGGTGCGTCAGCATTTGATAGATGGGCCAACCTTTCGATGTCCGATGCAAATTCCTGCGAAATATCTCTAGGTTTCTGGAAGCGAGTCTGTAGCTCTATCTCCCATCAATTCCTCATAATTGTTTCGTTCGCCTTCATAAATAGTCTGTAAGTTGCAGGTCCCTTTGATGCCACGAATAGTGCAGCAACTTTGTTTTCAGAGCCCGAATTATTCACCGCGGCCGTGTTCTCAAACTGTAGTTTGAATACCTGGAAAGGAACAGAATCGTCAAAAGATGGGGTTTTTACCTTGGGAATACTCGTTGAAGCAGTTGGACGATTCAGTTCCAATTCCTGGATACGGCCCTTTAAAGCATCCACTTTGGCCTCAATTTTGTCCTGCCGTTCTCCAAATACCTCTTGCATTTCTATTATTTTTGCATCTTGTGCTTCCAGCTGTGATGACATATAAGCCTTTTGTTCTTCTAGTTGAGCAGAGATTTGTGATGAAACCTGGGCAGAAACATTTCCAAAATACGAGTCTCTTGGGCTTAAATTTTTGATGACATTCGTGTCTCCTGCTCTTCCAGCCGAGATGTAATGTGTGTCTTCTGTTCTTCCAGCTAGGATTCCATGTGTGTCTTTTGTTCTTCCAGCTGTGTTGAAATGCTTGACGATATTTGCAACAGTTATAGGCCAAACCCCGTTTAGCGGAACAACCGACGGTATGGGAGCTAGGCGTTGTATTGGTCCGATCATGTTCTTTCCGACAAATGATTAATGCTTTACAAAATGGCTGCTTCTTACCAAATTTCATCGAGATATCTCTAAAACTGACATGGCTAAATCAACTCAGCTCATCGCCCTGATCCTTTCTGTAAACTTATTGGTGGGTCTATATCTTCTTCTTCTTATTCTTACAAGCATCGGACCAAAGTTATAATACCGTTTCATGTTCATGAAAGGTATACAAATGTTAAATTAAATTCTATGTTAATGCCCATATGATACTACGTATTTTTTCTGTATTTATTGATTAAAATACTGACGAAAACCTATCGAAAGTGAAATTACAAAAACAATTTCGCATTTGTTAGAAGGGACAGACACTGCCTACAATGCCAATTTGATTGAAGTTTATTTGAAAACTGAAAGTAAATTAAATTTTAAAATAAACAAATATGAAATTAAACAATTTAAAAATATTTGTTTGGTACCGGTGGTACTGAACACATAGTACCCGGAGCGCAACTTTTGAGTCGCATATTTTGCGATATGGACCCGATGTTGTGCACAGTCATTATAAAAATTGTCATCAAGCTCTTCTGAATATATGCATGGCATTATGAGGGGACTGGCGGCCGCCGGGTGTGAAGGTAGTGTTGCCGGCCTACCACACCGAAGGTCCATGGTTCGTGCCCTGGTACAGGTAACATCAAAAGTGATTTGAAAAAAGTTTTTCAAAACGGGGTCGCCCCTCGGCAGTGGTTTGGCGAACTCTCCGAGTGTATTTCTGCCATGACAGGCTTCTCAGAAAAAATTCGTCTCCTTTGTAGATGCCGTTCGGAGTCGGCAAAAAACTGTAGGTCCCACCAATTTGTAGGGAAAATTCAAATCGGCACACCACAAATTGGAAAAGAAGCTTGGCGCAAAAATCTCTTAGGAGGTTTATGATGATATACCTGTTGTATATCGCGCCATAGAGATAGAGATTATGAGGGGACAAACTAAAGGTCATGTGTTTGGTATGGTAGGATATCACAGCTCACAGCTCGCTGAACTTTTCGTAGACGGTCAGTTCACTTTGGTGGTGGTCCCAAGCTGTGGCACAGTGTAGAATGCTGTGGACCTGACATGACCTGCTTATAACATCCGTCCATATAAATGTTTCTTTCACGGTAATAGGAAGAAGGCTGGAAGTAGAGGTGACGTTTGTGGAAGAGAAAGTGGAGTAGGCTGACCCTTGAAGCTCAATTTTTTTTTTATTTATTAGTTGTCACAATAAAGACAGCTTTCAGAAAAAAAACGAAAAACAGCCAATTTTCAAAAAAACCTAACGAAATACAAACTAGGTTTTTTATTTTTAACGGCCTAGTTTGTATTTTGGTTGTATTTCTCTCGTTTTTTTACATAGCTTGACCGTTTGCACCAATTCGAAAATTGTATGTGACTGTCCCTTTTGTGCGAAAGAAACGCTCTTATACAATTTTCATATTGGTGCAAACGGGCGAGCTATCTTAAAAAAACTCACGAAATACAAACAAAATACAGTCTAGGCTGTTAAAAACAAACGAAAAAGTTTGTATTTCGTTAGGTCTTTTCGATAGTTACCTGTTTTTCGTTAGTTTTTTCTGACAAATATTTTTGTTTTGAAAATAATAAATATTTGTTTACAAAAAGAAATGGATTTGCAACAAATTGCTTGCTAAATGCTTCTGTTTTACAGATTTAAAAGATAAGCGCAAAAAGAAGAAGTATTGTTCACACTATGAACTCTATTTATCAGGTGATGTATATACGCATCTTGCCATTTAAGCTTCATTTTTAGTTCGAGCACAAAAAATATCAAAATCAAATCTTTTAGTTTAATTTTTTATTTGTTTGCAAATCGCATCTCACATAAGATTTTTTCGAATACGTCGGTCCCTGGTTCACTTTTCTGAAACGAAGGGCAAATGTCTACCAAGGTACCGAATTTCAAGCAAATCGCATCATAGATACAATTTTTTTGAATATTTCGGTCGGTGGTCGACTTCCCGGAAAAAAAAATTTTAACAAAGGCAAATGTCTGCAAAGGTAGTGAATTTCAAGCAAACCGCATGTCAAATCAAATTTTTTTGAATAGGTCGGTCCCTGGTCCATTTCCTGGAAAAAAGTATTCTCAATTTTAACAAAGGCAAATGTCTAGGTACCGAATTGAAAGCAAATCGCATCATAAATAAGATGTTTTTTTTATGTTTCGGTCCTTGGTCCACTTCCCGGAAAAAGAGTATTCTAAATTTCAACAAAGGCAAATGTCTACCAAGGTACCGAATCTCAAGCAAGTCGCATCTCAGAAAAGATTTTTTTGAATAGGTCGGTCCCTGGTCCACTTCCTGGAAAAAAGTATTCTCAATTTTAACAAAGGCAAATGTCTATGTACCGAACTGAAAGCAAATCGCATCATAAATAAGATGTTTTTTTTTTAACATCTACTAAGGTACCGAATTTCAAGTAACTCGCATCTCAAATAAAATTTTTTTGAATATGTTGGTCCTTGGTCCATTTCCTGGAAAAAAGTATTCTCAATTTTAACAAATTCAAATGTCTATCAAGGTACCGAATTTGAAGCACATCGCAACATAAAAAAGATTGTTTTGAATATTTCGGTCCTTGGTCCACTTCCCTGAAAAAGAGTATTCTCAATTTCAACAAAGCCAAATGTCTACTAAAAACAAATTGTTTTTGCAATTTGATTTTCGGTAGGTTTTCGTAAGTATTTCCAACAAAAAATACAGCAAAAATACAAGAAAAATACGGGCATAAGAGTCAGTTTTCATGTGAACTTTAAAAGCGAATATTTTAAAAATGTTAAACTTAAGTTCTATGTTAACAGTCATTTCCGTTACATATGGAAATATATTTTATCCGTTACATATGGAAATATATTTTATCTGGTTATTCAAAAAAATCTTATGTGAGATGGGATTTGCTTGAGATTCGGTACCTTAGTAGACATTTGCCTTTGTTAAAATTTAGAATACTCTTTTTCCGGGAAGTGGACCAAGGACCAAAACATAAAAAAAATTTTTATTTATGACGCGAATTGCTTGAAATTCGGTACCTAGACATTTGCCTTTCTTAAAATTGAGAATACTTTTTTCCAGGAAACGGACCAGGGACCGACCTATTCAAAAAAATTTGATTTGCGGTTTGCTTGAAATTCACTACCTTTGCAGACATTTGCCTTTGTTAAAATTTTTTTTTCCGGGAAGTGGACCACCGACCGAAATACTCAAAAAAATTGTATCTATGATGCGATTTGCTTGAAATTCGGTACCTTGGTAGACATTTGCCTTTCGTTCCAGAAAAGTGAGCCAGGGACCGACCTATTTAAAAGAATCTTATTGATGATGATTTGCTTGAAATTCGGTACCTTGGGAGACATTTGCCTTTGTTAAAATTGAGAATACTCTTTTTCCGGGAAGTGGACCAGGACCGAAATATTCCAAACAATATTTTTTATGTTGCGATTTGCTTCAAATTCGGTACCTTGGTAGACATTTGCCTTTGTTAAAATTGAGAAAACCCTTATATTCCGAGAAGTGGACCAGGGACCGCCCTATTTAAAAAAATCTTATTTGAGATGCGGTTTGCTTGAAATTCGATACCTTGGGAGACATTTGCTGTTGTTAAAATTGAAAATACTCTTTTTCCGGGAAGTGGATCAGGACCGAAATATTCAAAACAATATTTTTTATGTTGCGATTTGCTTCAAATTCGGTACCTTGGTAGACATTTGCCTTTGTTAAAATTGAGAAAACCCTTATATTCCGAGAAGTGGACCAGGGACCGACCTATTTAAAAAAATCTTATTTGAGATGCGGTTTGCTTGAAATTTGATACCTTGGGAGACATTTGCCTTTGTTAAAATTGAGAATACTCTTTTTCCGGGAAGTGGACCAGGACCGAAATATTCAAAACAATCTTTTTTATGTTGCCATTTGCTTCAAATTCGGTACCTTGGTAGACATTTGCCTTTGTTAAAATTGAGAAAACCCTTATATTCCGAGAAGTGGACCAGGGACCGACCTATTCAAACAAATTTTATTGATGATGCGATTTGCTTGAAATTCGATACCTTGGGAGACATTTGCCTTTGTTAAAATTGAGAATACTCTTTTTCCGGGAAGTGGACCAGGACCGAAATATTCAAAACAATCTTTTTTATGTTGCGATTTGCTTCAAATTCGGTACCTTGGTAGACATTTGCCTTTGTTAAAATTGAGAAAACCCTTATATTCCGAGAAGTGGACCAGGGACCGACCTATTTAAAAAAATCTTATTTGAGATGCGGTTTGCTTGAAATTCGATACCTTGGGAGACATTTGCCTTTGTTAAAATTGAGAATACTCTTTTTCCGGGAAGTGGACCAGGACCGAAATATTCAAAACAATCTTATTGATGATGCGATTTGCTTGAAATTCGATACCTTGGGAGACATTTGCCTTTGTTAAAATTGAGGATACTCTTTTTCCGGGAAGTGGACCAGGACCGAAATATTCAAAACAATATTTTTTATGTTGCGATTTGCTTCAAATTCGGTACCTTGGTAGACATTTGCCTTTGTTAAAATTGAGAAAACCCTTATATTCCGAGAAGTGGACCAGGGACCGACCTATTCAAACAAATTTTATTGATGATGCGATTTGCTTGAAATTCGATACCTTGGGAGACATTTGCCTTTGTTAAAATTGAGAATACTCTTTTTACGGGAAGTGGACCAGGACCGAAATATTCAAAACAATCTTATTGATGATGCGATTTGCTTGAAATTCGATACCTTGGGAGACATTTGCCTTTGTTAAAATTGAGAATACTCTTTTTCCGGGAAGTGGACCAGGACCGAAATATTCAAAACAATATTTTTTATGTTGCGATTTGCTTCAAATTCGGTACCTTGGTAGACATTTGCCTTTGTTAAAATTGAGAAAACCCTTATATTCCGAGAAGTGGACCAGGGACCGACCTATTCAAAAAAATCTTATTGATAATTTGATTTGCTTGAAATTCGGTACATTGGGAGACATTTGCCTTTGTTAAAATTGAGAAAACCCTTATATTCCGAGAAGTGGACCAGGGACCGACCTATTCAAAAGAATCTTATTGATAATTTGATTTGCTTGAAATTCGGTACATTGGGAGACATTTGCCTTTGTTAAAATTGAGAATACTCTTTTTCCGGGAAGTGGACCAGGACCGAAATATTCAAAAAAATCTTTTTTATGTTGCGATTTGCTTCAAATTCGGTACCTTGGTAGACATTTGCCTTTGTTAAAATTGAGAAAACCCTTATATTCCGAGAAGTGGACCAGGGACCGACCTATTCAAAAGAATCTTATTGATGATTTGATTTGCTTGAAATTCGGTACCTTGGGAGACATTTGCCGTTGTTAAAATTGAGAATACTCTTTTTCCGGGCAGTGGACCAAAACCGAAATATTCAAAACAATCTTTTTTATGTTGCGATTTGCTTCAAATTCGGTACCTTGGTAGACATTTGCCTTTGTTAAAATTGAGAAAACCCTTATATTCCGAGAAGTGGACCAGGGACCGACCTATTCAAAAAAGTCTTATCGATGATGCGATTTGCTTGAAATTCGATACCTTGGGAGACATTTGCCTTTGTTAAAATTGAGAATACTCTTTTTCCGGGAAGTGGACCAGGACCGAAATATTCAAAACAATCTTTTTTATGTTGCGATTTGCTTCAAATTCGGTACCTTGGTAGACATTTGCCTTTGTTAAAATTGAGAAACCCCTTATATTCCGAGAAGTGGACCAGGGACCGACCTATTCAAAAAAATCTTATTGATGATGCGATTTGCTTGAAATTCGATACCTTGGGAGACATTTGCCTTTGTTAAAATTGAGAATACTCGTTTTCCGGGAAGTGGACCAGGACCGAAATATTCAAAAAGAAATTTATTTGAGATGCGATTTAGTTGAAATTCGGTACCTTGGTAGACATTTGCCTTTGTTAAAATTAAGAATACTCTCTTTCCAGGAAGTAGACCAGGGACCGAAATATAAAAAAAAACATCTTTTTTATGATGCGATTTGCTTGCAATTCGGTACCTTGGTAGACATTTGCCTTTGTTAAAATTGAGAAAACCCTTATATTCCGAGAAGTAGACCAGGGACCGACCTATTCAAAAAAATCTTATTGATGATGCGATTTGCTTGAAATTCGATACCTTGGGAGACATTTGCCTTTGTTAAAATTGAGAATACTCTTTCTCCGGGAAGTGGACCAGGACCGAAATATTCAAAACAATCTTTTTTATGTTGCGATTTGCTTCAAAATTGGGTACCTTGGTAGACATTTGCCTTTGTTAAAATTGAGAAAACCCTTATATTCCGAGAAGTGGACCAGGGACCGACCTATTCAAAAAAATCTTATTGATGATGCGATTTGCTTGAAATTCGATACCTTGGGAGACATTTGCCTTTGTTAAAATTGAGAAAACCCTTATATTCCGAGAAGTGGACCAGGGACCGACCTATTCAAAAAAATCTTATTGATGATGCGATTTGCTTGAAATTCGATACCTTGGGAGACATTTGCCTTTGTTAAAATTGAGAATACTCGTTTTCCGGGAAGTGGACCAGGACCGAAATATTCAAAACGAAATTTATTTGAGATGCGATTTGGTTGAAATTCGGTACCTTGGTAGACATTTGCCTTTGTTAAAATTTAGAATACTCTTTTTCCGGGAAGGGGACCAAGGACCGACCTATTCAAACAAATTTTTTTGGATATGCGATTTGGTTGAAATTCGGTTCCTTGGTAGACATTTGCCTCTGTTAAAACTTACAATCATTTTTTTTCAGAAAAGTGGACCAGGGACCGAATTATCCAGAAAAAGCGTATTTGAGATGCGCTTAGCCTCACATTTGGTACCGTGGTAGATATTTCCCTCTGTTAAAACTTGCAATACATTCTTTTCAGAAAAGTGGACCAGGGACCGACCTATTGAAAAAAAAACTTATTTGAGATGCGATTTCCTTCATATTCGATACCTCGGTATACTTTCGCCTTTGTTAAAATTTAGAATACTCTTTTTCCGGGAAATGAAAAAGAGACCAACCAATTCAAAAAAATCATATTTGAGATGCGGTTTGCTTGAAATTCGGTACCTTGGTAGACATTTGCCTTTGTTAAAATTGAGAAAACCCTTATATTCCGAGAAGTGTACCAGGGACCGACCTATTCAAAAAAATCTTATTTGAGATGCATATTTGCTTGAAATGCGGTACCTTGGTAGACCTTTGGCTTTGTTAAGATTGAGAATACTCTTTTTCCGGGGAGTGGACTAGGACCGAAATATTCAAAACAATATTTTTTATGTTGCGATTTGCTTCAAATTCGGTACCTTGATAGACATTTGCCTTTGTTAAAATTAAGAATACTCTTTTTCCGGGAAGTGGACCAAGAACCGACCTATTCAAAAAAATTTTATTTGAGATGCGATTTCAACCAATTCGGTACCTCGGTAGACATTTGCCTTTCGTTTCAGAAAAGGGAACCAGGGACCGACCTATTCAAAAGAATCTTATTGATGATGCGATTTGCTTGCAATTCGGTACCTAGACATTTGCCTTTGTTAAAATTGAAAATACTTTTTTTCCGGGAAGTGGACCAGGGACCGAAATATAAAAAAAAAGTATTTTTTATGATGCATTTCGCTTGCAATCCGGTACCTAGACATTTTCCTTTGTTAAAATTAAAATACTGTTTAGGCGAGATGCCTAAATTCTTAAAAAATGTGCCACCCTAATGTAACTTTAGCGCCCTTCCAATCACTAACACCAACCCACCCACCTGTGTGGGCATGCATGCATATTCGTGTTTTGTCAGCACACATATACATGCATGGCGGTGTGCATGTGTGGGTTCACCTCCCCTTAAAAGCGGAGGATAATTTTCAGGTTCAACGGTTGTCTCGATTGGAAAACCGTCTACTTCTTCAGCGACACTCAACGCAGCAACATCGTCACGGCCACGCCAGGATTTTTCACAGCAGCAAAATATTCTTAAAGGTAAACCAATTTTTTGTAATTATATTTTATCCAAATATACAGCCACTTTATTATAACGAGGATTCTCGTTTTCTTATTTCTTTTTCTATTCAAAATCACAATTCGACAGCGGTGCTTTTGAGCCACGGCCACTCCAGCGAAGCACCACTGTCGCACTTGTTCATGGTCCTTCTCCCCGTAGAAAGGGGCCAGCCTGCCTATACAGTCCACAACACAAACATTTAATAACATCATTTGGATCAAACCACATCAACCAGAAGCTGCCACATAAGGAAAAAGTAGAGCAAACTCAATATTAAACGCACTGCCGCAATTCCCACCAGAAACAACAACAAACAACTCTGCCATATACTCTGCCACATACCACAACCAACACCACAAGCTATTTACAACAAATTCGGCCGATCACCACATCAAAGCACGTAAGTTGTATATTTCTTGCCACTTATTTTTTTTTTGTGTTGCAAACAATTGTATAAAAGTGCCGCCCGCGAGTGTAATCAGACATAAGTGCGTTAAGTGAATATTTAATAATAGTGATTTTTTTTGAACAGTTAACTGCTATACTTTTCTTTAAATTTTAAATTAAATTAAACGCTTAAAAATCCTTGTGACTATCCGGATTATCCCCCCACCAGTGGTAAAGTTTTTTGGACACAGCGCAAGGCAAGAGGTAACATAACCTCATTGTCACCATAAGTTCACTTAGCCTTTCGATCTTCAGTTTGTTTTTGTTTTTTTCCACTTGTTTTTTCGGTAATAATCCACAACAGCATTTTAATCGAAGGCGATTTTATTATTTTCTTAATAAATTCACTAATTTTGTAGCACTTTTCTTTTGTTATCACATTTTTTCATTTAATATTCACTTTCGCTCGTTTGATACACCGCTCACTTTATGTGTTTTTTTTTGTGTACTTCTTTATTGCGGCAACACATACACATATTTACTTAAATATATCCCCTTATACGTGTGGGTGGCGAGTAAGTCACAGAGCTTTAGTGGAAATTTTTGATTGTGTAGCAATCAAAATATTAGTCAGACAAATCGGCCGAGTCTGCAATATATAAATAAAAATAAATTAAATTAAAAAATACATTAATTGAGTTGATTGAAATTATATTGAGTTGGGTTGTTTTGTTTTTCCTGGGTAAAATACTGCCTTTACCTTTTCTATTCAGCATTTATCTTCTACGGTTGAGCATTTCATTGTACCTTCAGCTATATTTTTTTCGGTTTTGTTTTGATTCTACAGATCTCTAAGTCCAAAATATGGAAAGTTTCACTAGGCTGGCTGATTCGATTTTTGAATTCGAATCAGACTACAATGAA
Source organism: Merzomyia westermanni (assembly GCA_949987695.1). Classification (NCBI taxonomy): domain Eukaryota; kingdom Metazoa; phylum Arthropoda; class Insecta; order Diptera; family Tephritidae; genus Merzomyia; species Merzomyia westermanni. The sequence continues at coordinate 99,972,767 of OX465292.1, read as the reverse complement.
TTAGAGGATTCAGTCCACAGCAAGTACACTCTTGGGCTGCAACAAGAGGTTCAAGTCCTCAATGTGGAGAAAAACCAGAACGGCTTATGACGACTTACTTAATTCAGATAAGTTAGAGGCCACTGGTATAGCTTCTGTCAAACAGAAATATAAGAGATCATATGCAGTATATTTACGCTGCATGTCAGACATGGCTACACGCCAAGCGACATACAACAAACCAGAAAACAAAACTGAAGAAAAGCCCGAATTTGAACACAGTATCCGCCTGCCTCCATGTGATACTCAAGTTTTCAAGGGCGATTACCTGTCATGGCCAACATTTCGTGACATGTTCACGGCCATATATGTCTTGAACAAACGCCTAACACCTGTGGAGAAATTGTTCCATCTGACCAATAAGACACGAGGTGAGGCAAAAGATATTGTGAAAAAATGTCCGTTCACGAATGAGGGATTTGATACGGCCTGGAGATATTTATGCGAGAGATACGAAAACAAACGTATCTTAGTAAACTCGCAACTACAAATTTTATTTAACTTGAAAAAGGTTGAGAGTGAGTGTGGTAGCGCGTTTAAAACCCTTCAGCGCGAAATAAATAATTGCCTTTCGTCCCTGCGAAGTCATAAAATTGACATATTTTTGTTCGACGAAACTGCCGGAGAGTACGCTTGGTCTATGGGAGCAAAGCATAGGCCACAAAGTGGAAATATCCAAGTGGGAGGATATAGACAAATTTTTGTGCAACCACTTCCAGACACTCGAAACAGTGTCTGGGTTCATAGGGAGTTCTTCGAAAGTGCAAAAACCGCAAAGTACGCGGAATGCCAACAAAACCCCTGCCAAAAGACTTTGTACATACCAAGCAAATGTGACTAAGCTACTGTGCACAAAGTGCAACTCGAATGCCCAAAGATTACGAAACTGTCCCCGTTTTCTCAAATTAACTCCGTTAGAGAGAATTAATTTGTCAAATCCCCCAAGGGCTGTTTGAACTGCCTGTCCCCAGGACATACTGTGTCGAAGTGCACCAGTTCTTAAGACTGCAACAAGTGCCACTCTCGACATAATATGCTCCTGCATGCGGAGTCTCTTCAGACGCAGGCAACCACCAGCCCTAATCAGGCAACCACCAGCCCTAATCAGTATAATGCTGCCCCAACTTCAAAACAGGCACAAGAGAGACGAGAAGCTGAAAAATCTGTTTCGGCGGTAACCGAAATGTTAAATCCTGCCATGTGCATTTAAGCGCAGGTGTGCTGCTAGGGACAGCTCGCGTAACCATTCATCATAATGGTACAGACTTCCCAGCAAGAGCACTGATTGATTCTGGTTCAGAGTGCTCGTTTATGACAGAACGACTCAAACGCAGAATCAATTTACCGCCAAAAAGGATGCATGCTCAAGTATCGGGCATCACTAATGCCGTGTCCGCTCAAGTCAAGGAGGCAGCCAATATTGAACTCTAGCCAAACTAACTGGGAATTTGCCATCCTACCATATCGATGCTACGACTATGCAGGCTTTCCCAGACTTCGTCTTGGCAGATAAGCGATTCTGCATCAACGAGGAAGTTGATATTATACTTGGCGGATATGTATATCCGCACATTATATTGAGTGGGCTGAAAAAGAATGTACTTAGTACACTTCTCGCCCAAGAAACGGTGTTCGGTTGGATATTAACCGGGCGCATAGATGCACCGAATCCAACCAGAAATATAGTGTCCTTTTACAGCGAAGTTGCTTTGGACAAAAAGCTTACAGCATTCTGGGAGTTGGAAAATCTGCCCAAAAACAAAAGCCCAAACGCAGATGACAAGTACTGCGAAAATTTATATAGGGAAACTACAAGTCGTAGAGAGGATGGGAGATATGTCGTCTCTCTTCCATTCAGACAGGACTACCCAGACAAGATAAACATAGGAGGGTCTCTTAGGCGGGCGTGTTTTTTAGAAATGAGACGCGGTTAGCAAAGAACCTGGAATTAGGGAAAGAATATATAAGGGTCCTGTCTGAATACAAGACATTAGGGCATATGCAAAAAATTAATGAAATGGTACCAGCCGATTCGGCGGACAATTACTTTTTGCCCCATCACGCCGTAGTAAAGGCGGAGAGTACCACCACTAAGGTACGCGTCGTATTTAATGCGTCAAGCCCAACGGCAAATGGTACAAGTTTAAATGACATCCTTCTGCCAGGCCCAGTACTACAATGAGATCTTCCAGTACTTATACCGCGATGGAGACTGTATCGGTACGTTTTCAATAGTGACATCGAAAAGATGTATAGGCAAATTTGGATGAGCGATGATCACGTCAAATTCCAACGGATTGTTTATGGAACATCGCCTCAGGAACCCATAAGCCTTTACGAGTTGAAAACGGTCACTTTTGGCGTCAATTGCGCCCCGTATCTAGCAATTAGAACCCTTTTGCAACTAGCAGATGAAGTAGAGAGTTCTGACCCTACAGCATCTAGCATACTAAGGGAAGGCATGTACGTAGATGACGTACTAGCGGGGGGACACACACTCGCCTCGGCCATTAATGCGAGGAATGAGATTCGCCAAGTTTTACTCTCCGCTGGCTTCCCACTACGGAAATGGACTTCGAATGCTAAGGAAATTCTCAACGACATCCCAATATCGGATCGGCTGACCGAGGACTTTCTGGCATTCGAAGATACCAGCACTGTTAAGGCATTGGGCATAAGATGGAATGCCCATTCAGACCTGTTTTACTTTAAAGCAGGGTCACTAGAAGAAAGTGAAAAGTTGACAAAGCGATCGATTCTATCCGCCATCGCCAGGCTCTTCGACCCTTTAGGATGGCTTGCACCAATGGTCATTGTGGCCAAAATTTTGATGCAGAACATCTGGTTAGAGGGCACCAATTGGGATGGGCCAGTTTCGTCCAATACATTGGAACGATAGCAAAACTTTAGACATCAATACCACGATGGGTAAACTTTTTACCAGAAGATGATGTCGAAATATATGGATTCTGCGATGCTTCGGAAAAGGCATACGCTGCAGCCGTCTACATGGGAGTCAAAAGGAATGATGATTTCTTCGTAAATCTACTCCTTGCCAAAACCAGAGTAGCACCACTGAAGACCATCTCATTTCCCCGTTCGGAACTTTGCGGAGCAGTACTGTTAGCGGAGATGATGGAATCAATATTCCGAAATATCAAACTGGGGCCAGTGAAACAACATCAATGGACGGATTCTACCATCGTTTTGGCATGGATAAGGAAACGACCCTGTTCGTCGCACACAGAATAACAAAAATCATCGACCTAGTCGGCAGCAAGGACTGGCTTCATGTCAACTCGGAAACGAATCCACCAGACTTAGGAAGCAGAGGACTACCGGCATCGGATTTGGTCGACAATTCTTTGTAGTGGCAGGGACCTTCTTGGCTGCAAGAAGACAATTCCCAATGGCCAGTACAAGAAAAAGAGTATAATACATCCGTGGAGGAAAAGAGGGCGCAGGCCTACGCAATATCAACGCAAAAGAGATCGAGATTCTCGACCAGTTTTCGAATTTACCGAGGGCTTTGAGGGTACTATCATATATTATGAGATTCTTTCGAAGAACTCATCCCAAGACAAAAGCTTCCTTTCAAGAAAAATCGTGCCTAATCTCATCCGATGAGATCAAGACCACGACGCAAATCTTGGTTAAACTGTATCAGAAGCAACATTATAATGAGGAATATGTAAATTTGAAGAAGGGACAGGTTATCGATAGGAAAAGCGAGATATTGCCACTCAACCCGTTCATCGACAAAGATGATATGGGGAAAACCAACTAATGCTCTGTCTCATCCGCACACAATACTGGATTCCGAATGTCAAGAACACGATTATGGCCACGATCCATAACTGTAAAGTCTGCACCATTTATAAAAAAAGAGAGCAAGCCCAACTTATGGGTACCCTTCCTTGCGAACGCACTACGTTCACCCGCGCGTTTACCAATACCGGGGTGGACTTTGCCGGGCCTTTCGACATTAAAAGTTACCGCGGTAGAGGATGTCGACTATGAAAGGCCTACATTTGCCTCTTTGTTTGTTTCACGACCTAAGCGATCCATCTGGAAGCGCCCAGTGATCTCAGCACCCCATCGTTTCTAGCAGCGTTTTCGCGGTTTTATCGCTAGACGAGGATGTCCAAAAAACATTTACTCCGACAATGGTACTAACTTTGTCGGCGCTTCACGATCTTTGAGATCTGAATTTAAACCATTTATCTGAAGAGCTTCAAAAGCCACTTCAAGAAGTTAGCCTCGGCTCATAAATTCACGCATGAGGATTTCCAGACGCTATTGTGCCGGTTTGAGGCATGCCTCAACTCGCGAGCCCTTGATCCCTGGGCACTTCCTAACTGGAAGTCATCTCCTGGCTCCGCCAGAACCCGAAGTGAATGAGAGCCCTGCCTTTATTATCAATAGGTGGCAGAAGCTCAAGGCTCTTCGTCAAACCTTCTGCAGGCGATGGAAAGTGGAAAACTTATCCGAACTTCAAAAACGAGTGAAGTGGAAGCATCCGAACCAAAATATTAAGGTGGGGGATCTCGTTGTCATCAAAGAAGACAATGAATGGAGGCTCGGCCGAGTTACCCACGTACACCCCGGCGAAGATAACCGAGTTCGTGTAGTGGACCTCATGACCGAGAAGGGTCAGATCAGAAGACCGTTGGTCGAGCTGATTCTGCTCTCTATGGAGGGAATGGCTGGCGAGAGGCCCGGGGCTTCATCTTACCCATCCCCTTCCATCACCTCCCAGCCGTTTTGACCGCCCCTATCCCAAAATATCCCACCCTTCACTCGCTACCCTTAACGAGGACACCAGAAAGCCTACCGCAGAAGGGCGACCCATTCTGCCACAGAAAACGCAATTGCACTCGATATCGAGGCCAAAGAAAACCTAACGCAGAAAGGCGAACCAATCTGCCACTGAAAAACTATCCATCTGCCACGACAAGTTGGTAGCAGATGGTCCCACCCTCGTATACATATACATATATGTTAATTTTTTCAAATATACATATGAAAAAAATATTGCAAGATATCTCGCCGAACACACCTAAAGATTGCCGATGATATGCATTCAAAGTTGAAATAAAATTCAAAAAAAAAAAAATTAAGCCATGTAAAATTTATACGGGTTGAAGCAAACGACATTGGATGAACATTTTGGTAATTGTTCCCTTTAGGAGACAATTACTAAAACACGTCCGAAATTATCGGGAAAGGTATAAAAAGACGCGCTTTGACCTCGGTAACAATAATCCGGAAGCGGACTTTCGAGTTTTTGTCTCAGTGAAGAGCTATTTGAAATCAAAGTTGGAAATTTTCTGTCATTTCATGTGGTTGTTGTAATCACAGATTAGGGTGTACCGAAAGGTGCAAAAGGTGTGTTCTGGCCAGAAATACTGTGGACGGCGTAGCCGGTGTTGGACCGACTGAGGGTTATTTGTTTGAAGCGCGACTGTTTACACATACTGTAACAAATCTCGAGCCAAAGTAACCACTAGAACCGTATTTACATGGATAATATTATCAATATGACGATAAATTTGACTATTAAAGGTGACAGCCGATGGTTGACATTTGGAACAAATACCCTTAGGCCAAGGTGGATGCTCACGGCAACCAGGCTTAACGTGACAATTGATATCATTAAAGGCGACATATTTTACCCGATCTATACCTGATTTTTGTTCGCGTATAACCCTTTCCGACCGTGTACGCAGAATTGTGCGTGTATGTTTAAATCTCAACATTTCCGGAAATTTAATATTTTCGGCAATTTAAACTGACAAACACAATCGTACAAGGTAAAAGGTGGAAATAAAGGATACACTGAAAATTTGGTAAACACATTTTTTTTTTACTTTCTGTTATGGTTAGCATAACAAAATACATTATTTTATTCTCAAAATTGAAATCTACGTATAGGTTAACAGGCAAGAATTATAGTATCGTCCTATGTTTCTCGGAAAACACTGAAATGTATAGCTCTTTTATCATACAAGAAACGGGTTTTTACATCGATTCCTTTGTCGATCATTTGATATGTAGTAGTCCTCGTTTTTCTTATACTAGGGTTATTACGGAAGTATAACCTCAACCCGAAACCGGACTCGGATGTTTGAAATAGATTTATCACAACTTGAGTCGAACTCGGAACAGAAAGCGAATTTCAATGCAGGTTACTTAATACACATACTTGGTTAAATGTTAGGGCGAGTACTGTATTCCATAAGCAACTTTTTGAACTTCAATGAATGTTAAGCCATTTTAAGCTATTTAATGTACCATGTAGTATAGTAGTATACTAAACTAAATAAATTTAAAAAATCATGTAGGACTTGCGTAAGACTAAAATTTAGACTCTAAATCAATTAGAAGTTCCGACCTTTCGGAATCGTTGCTCTGGAACATCCCTAGTGTATGATGTCACAAGCAACAAAGTTAAGCTAGCGTGGGTGCTGACTATAAAACTACATCTATATTAACTCGGGAGCTAATTTAAGTATTGAGATAGAGGTGGGAAAATGTAACCATGTATCCACAATGCGGCTTTCAATGGTGATTTCTAAGTGATAATATGTATTTTCGGTTTAAAAAAAAATATATATAGTTTCTCAACTCACTCACCGCAGTATACTATATCATATATGGTGATGTATCACTTGCACATCTACCGATGATGCTGGTTTTGCTTTTGATGCGGTTTTTCTTCCTGTTGCGCCCTAGACGCCGTAGCCGCTATCAGTTAAAACTCATCACACTTATAATCGACATAGGCGACTTGTCGCTCTTGCGACGTTTCAGGTAACTTGTTTAACGTTTCTAAGCGTTGCTGTAGAATTTGCCAATGACGTAGAATGTAATCCGCTTGTGGTGCCAAATGGTGCGCATAACGTAGATATGCATTTGCAAGAGCCAAGCGTTTACGTTCAACAAACACCACACACAAATTATGTAAACCCTGTATATTGTGCGGTTCATAACGCATCTAAATCTTTGATGTGATTTATATAAATATCCCCGAGCAGTATTAAACCTTTAATATGTTCAATGTTAACACCGGATTTCCCACCTGAAAAGAAAGAAAACCATTAGTATTTGCATAAGCACTATACGGACATATATCGTATACAAAATATGTCTCAAAGCATGCGCCGGCCGCCACAGCGTGTGAGACACATTTTTTTTGTCTTAAGTAATTTGCGCTGCTACCGAACCGATACAGGATTTCGGGCAGAGCGAATAAACACTAACCTTCCCCAGCTAATGTACATGCGCCGGCCAGACGATCCTCTATAGCCGCAGCTCCATGTTACCTATGCTAACTTGAAAATAGAAGAAAAAATTAGGTTCAATACATTTTAACAATAAAAATCTGCAACTTTACTTACCTTGCAGAGCTGCTGACCCACGCGTGCCTTAAACAAGAAAATTATGAATTGTTCCAATTCAATGAATTTTATTTGTTTCTTTTTCACGATTTCGCAAAATCGTGAGTACGCACATATATGTATGTGTGCAAATAATTACCCACCACTTCATGCTACTCTCATTGACTCGCACAATTTGCGAGTATATGTACATATATACGAGGTGTGTTCAAAAAGTATCGCGAATTTTGAATTTTCGCTGGTTACGTATATTCGAATTTCGAATTTTTTGTGGCGTTATGTTGGTACTCATGTCTCTCACTTATGCCGACAAGCTCGGCCATTTTGAATGTTCAGTTAATTGTTAACAGCTGCTTTGCTTGCACGTGTTTTGGATCGTCTTCGATTTTTACGCGAAATTCGTACCAAAATTGCTCAATTGTGACCAAAAACAGCATCGCATGAACATTGGTAATGAGATGTTAAACTCTGTCCGCGACGACCCAAATTTGCTCCAGAGGGTCATAACTGGTGACGAATCGTGGGTTTATGGTTATGACGTGGAAACCAAAGCTCAATCATCTCAATGGAAGTTGCCGCACGAACCAAGACCGAAAAAAGCGCGCCAAGTTCAGTCGAATGTAAAAGTTTTGCTGACAGTTTTCTTCGATTGCAGGGGCGTGGTGCATCATGAGTTCTTGCCACAGGGAAGAACGGTCAATAAGGAATATTACCTGCAAGTTATGCGCAATTTGCGCGAAGCAATGCGCCAGAAACGCCCGGATTTGTGGAAAAACAAAAATTGGCTTTTACACCACGATAACGCCCCTGCTCACGCATCGTTGCTTGTGCGCGACTTTTTGGCCAAAAACAACACACTAATGATGCCGCAGCCACCGTATTCCCCAGATCTGGCCCCCTGTGACTTTTTCTTGTTCCCTAAACTGAAGAGGCCCATGAAAGAACGACGTTACGCTTCTCTTGACCAGATAAAGACGGCATCGAAGGAGGAGCTGAACAAGATACAAAAAAATGATTTTTTGAAGTGCTTCGAAGATTGGAAAAACCGTTGGCACAAGTGTATAATATCTCATGGGGATTACTTTAAAGGGGACAAAATAGATATTCATGAATAAATAAATAATTTTTGAAAAAACACAAAATTCGCGATACTTTTTGAACACACCTCGTATATGTATATATGCATAATTTTAACACCACGCTAATGATGCTATATTTTTGGTCAACGGGTACCGAAAACCCGATGTGCCCAAATCGGTACCATTCACTGCGGGGTAAATAGGGTGACGAAATCTACGTTCGTACCCGATCGGCGAATGTCCCGACTATATTAAAATATATATACTCGTATATATATAAATATAATGTTGAATAAATTTTCAAACAAAAAATTAAGCAAAATTGTTTTCTTAAAATAAGAAAAAATTTGTTTGTTATTCATTTTTCTTGGGTTTTTTTTTTGTTTTCGGAGGGGGCAGGACTGTTTTGCCCAGAAAACAACAAAAAATAAACCCTAACATTCACCACCCGCTCGGTACCGAAACCAAGTACCGAAAAAGCGAAAATGTCGCTGTGTGCACGGCACTAACGCCACTTATGACGGCGACCAGGCAAGTAAGAATGAAAAGTAAATCTCTGCTCGAGGGCCAGTGGCGAATCGAAATATAAGGCGATCAACGCAATCAACTTGTCGCTACCGTGCCGTGCGGGAAAACGAAGAACTAATTTCAATAGAATAGGATTATTTTATTAACTAGTTTAAATAGAATATGATTATTTTATTTATTTATTACGGCCAAAAGGCCTAATTTATAAAATCATTAACAATTTCTATCTTATATCTAAGGTTTTACAAAATTCATAAATTTTTGCCTGAAACTTTACAATTTCATTACAGTTCTTTCTATCCTCTGGTAGTTCATTCTAAGGCCTTTGTAAAAAGTCGGCAGTATTACTATTGCCGTTGAAATTATAACCTCCGAACGAGGTCGCTCGCCACCCACGTATACGGGCGTCCATACAAATATTCAAGGGGATTTTTTTTGTTTCTTTTCTTTTCTCTTTTCTGTTGTATGACTCGCTACGCATCCTTGCGCAAGAGGGCCGAACGCCTAGCCGCCCGGTACCCAAAGCCATGCCCGCTGTGTGGCGAGAGCCACCCACTTCGTGCGTACACCCGATACCAGGGGATGGAACCTCTGCAGCGCCTCAAGGAGGTTATCAGGGCGGGCTATTATGACAACTGTTTGTCGGTGGTCCATATTGCCAGGGACTGCACAAGCGACGTCAGGTGCCGACGATGTGGTGGAAAACATCACCACCCTCCATCCGCCCATGGACGACGCACAACAAACGCCAATGGACGACCCACATCGCGCGCCTACGCCCTATAAGAGCTGGGCGCAACAGGTGGAGGAGGCCGAGCGAGAAGAAGGATGGAATGAAGGGAACGCGCGCACAACTACACTGGACGCGATTTAAGAGGAGATGCTGTCGCTCCATGCATCGGAGACAGCTTGGTCCGGCCCCTTCTAGCCCACGAGAGGCTCGCCTTCCAACGGCATACCCCGCGGTCTCCCCAGCGCAACACCCGTACCTCCACCAACAACGATACGCCCACGCCTAATCAACGCCACGCACATCGGAATAGCTGTAAGCGTAGATTGGCCATACAGCCGCGCCATCTACGCCCCTCCGACGTTGCCCACCCGCGTCGTACACCTTCCCATAAATCGAGCGTATACTGGCCTCCCAGCCGCGCCAGCTACGCACCAACGCGCACGTCGACGGTAGACTGGCCCTACAGCCGCGCCAGCTACCACAAATTACTGGTTTCCGAGACGGTCTCAGTCGCGCTCTCGCCCAGGTGGGTTCACCGCTATGCCTCATGATTGCTCTTGCGCCAACCGCGGTCGTGAAACTGGAACCCGGGGGGGACTACTGCGCATCCGTGGGCTTCTCGATGCATGCTCCCCTCGCACAGTGATCGACCGCGGGCTGGCGGAAGAGCTAGGGCTGCACACCACCTACTCGGGCGGGGAGCGCGGTTGCTTCCTCCGCATCCGCGGCAACCACGGGAACAACAAAAATGTAACCGCGCACGCATTGTGCGTGAAACATATGCGGCGAATCAGTCCGGTGCATAACGCGGACGCCCAGATCGCTGCTTCTTATCAGCACATCCGGCTGGCGGATCCCCAGTCCTACACAGCGGCGCCGGTACAACTCGTACTCGGGGGCGACGTATATGCCGACGTCGTAACCACGGGCACGCTACCAGCGTCGTTTGGGTCATTGCTTGCCCAAAGCACTATTTTTGGCTTTGTGATATCGGGGGCATGTAGCATGTAAGGTTAGATTTAAGCGTAAAATAATATATTTTTTTTTCTTTTTTCTTGTTTTTTATTTAATAAAGATAATATAAATAAGTTTCTTCCTCCTATTCCTTAGCTCTAGCTGCGAAACGATGGAGCCACCAAAGACCAAACTTCAAACGTCGGGAGGCAGTTCGGAGGCAGACGGCTGTGACAGCGCCAGCCGGCACTTACCATCCTAGTTTAAGTCCGTAGCTTAAGAGGACGTGTGGTGGGAAATCCTGTGGCGGGGTAAGATGTTGCGTATCGCAAGGGGGCCGGCATATTTAGGCGAGATGCCTAAATTCTTAAAAAATGTGCCACCCTAATGTAACTTTAGCGCCCTTCCAATCACTAACACCAACCCCCCCACCTGTGTGGGCATGCATGCATATTCGTGTTTGTTGTGGGTTCACCTCCCCTTAAAAGCGGAGGATAATTTTCAGGTTCAACGGTTGTCCTCGATTGGAAAACCGTCTACTTCTTCAGCGACACTCAACGCAGTAACATCGTCACGCCCACCCCAGGATTTTCCACAGCAGCAAAATATTCTTAAAGGTAAACCAATTTTTTGTAATCATATTTTATCCAAATATACGGCCACTTTATTATAACGAGGATTCTAGTTTTCTTATTTCTTTTTCTATTCAAAATCACAATTCGACCGCAGTGCTTTTGAGCCACGGCCGCTCCAGCGAAGCACCACTGTCGCACTTGTTCAAATACTCTTTTTCCGGGAAGTGGACCAGGGACCGAAGTATAAAAAAAAACATCTTTTTATGATACGATTTGCTTGCAATTTGGTACCTAGACATTTGCCTTTGTTAAAATTAAGAATACTATTTTTCCGGGAAGTGGACCCAGGACCGACCTATTCAAAAAAATTTTATCTATGATGCGAGTTGCTTGGAATGCGGTACCTTGGTAGACATTTGCCTTTGTTAAAATTTAGAATACTTTCTTTTCAGAAAAGTAGACTAGGGACCGACCTATTCAAAAAAGCTTACTTGAGATGCGATTTGTTTGAAACTCGGTACCTTGGTATACCTTTGCCTTTGCTAAAATTGAGAATACTCTTTTTCCAGAGAGTGGACCAGGGACCGAGCTATTCAAAAAAATTTTATTTGAGATGCGATTCGCTTGAAATTCGGTACCTTTGCAGATATTTGCCTTTGTTAAAATTTAGAATACTATTTTTCAGGGAAGTGGGCCAGGGAACGCCCTATTCAAAAGAATCTTATTAGAAACGCGATTTGCTTGAAATTCGATAACTTGGTAACCATTTGACTTTGTACAAACCTAGATTACTTTCTTTTCAGAAAAGTGGATCAGGGAGCGACTATTCAAACAAATTTTATTTATGATGCGATTTGCTTGAAATTCGGTACCTAGACATTTGCCTTTGTTAAAATTGAGAATACTTTTTTCCAGGAAGTGGACCAGGGACCGACCTATTCAAAAAAATTTTATTTGAGATGCGCTTTGCTTGAAATTCAATAACTTGGTAGACATTTGCCTTTGTTCAAATTTAGAATACTTTTTCCGGGAAGTGGACCACGCACCGAAATATTAAAAAAAAATCTTATTTATGACGCGATTTGTTTGCAATTTGGTACCTAGACATTTGCCTTTGTTAAAATTGAGAATACTTTTTTCCAGGAAGTGGACCAGGGCCCGACCTATTCAAAAAAATTTTATTTGAGATGCGCTTTGCTTGAAATTCAATAACTTGGTAGACATTTGCCCTTGTTAAAATTGAGAATGCTCTTTTTATGGTGAGTGGACCAGGGACCGACCTGTTCAAGAAAATTGTATCTATGATGCCAGTTACTTGAAATTCGGTACCTTGGTAGACATTTGCCTTTCGTTTCAGAAAAGTGAACCAGGGACCGACCTATTCAAAAAAAGGTTATTTGAGATGCGATTTGCTTGAGATTCGGTACCTTAGTAGACATTTGCCTCTGTTAAAACTTACAATACTTTCTTTTCAGAAAAGTGGACCAGGGACCGAATTAACCAAAAAAAGTGTATTTGAGATGCCCTTAGCCTCACATTCGGTACCGTGGTAGACATTTGCCTCTGTTAAAACTTGCAATACATTCTTTTCAGAAAAGTGGACCAGGGACCGACCTATTGAAAAAAAAACTTATTTGAGATGCGGTTTGCTTGAAATTCGGTACCTTGGTAGACATTTGCTTTTGTTAAAATTGAGAAAACCTTTATATTCCTAGAAGTGGACCAGGGACCGACCTATTCAAAAAAATCTTATTTGAGATGCGATTTGCTTGAAATGCGATACCTTGGTAGACCTTTGCCTTTGTTAAAATATAGAATACTCTTTTTTCGGGAAATGGACCAGGGACTGACCTATTAATGAAAATCTTATGCGATTTGCTTGAAATTCGATACCTTGGTAGACGTTTGCTTTTGTTAAAATTGAGAAAACCCTTATATTCCGAGAAGCGGACCAAGGCCGACCTATTCAAAAAAATCTTATTTGAGATGCGATCTGCTTGAAATGCGGTACCTTGGTAGGCCTTTGCCTTTGTTAAAATTGAGAATACTCTTTTTTCGGGAAATGGACCAGGGACCGACCTATTAATAAAAATCTTATGCGGTTTGCTTGAAATTCGGTACCTTGGTAGACATTTGCTTTTGTTAAAATTGAGAAAACCCTTATATTCCGAGAAGTGGACCAGGGACCGACCTATTCAAAAAAATCTTATTTGGGATGCGATTTGCTTGAAATGCGGTACCTTGGTAGACCTTTGCCTTTGTTAAAATTGAGAATACTCTTTTTTCGGGAAATGAACCAGGGACCGACCTATTAACAAAACTCTTATGCGATTTGCTTGAAATGCGGTAACTTGGTAGACATTTGCCTTTGTTAAAATTAAGAATACTTTCTTTTCAGAAAAGTAGATGTTTCCGCCGCTGCTAGTGGGTACTTCTATACTACAGTGCATTAATTTCCTAGAGGGTACTTTGCATATATTATATTTTCACAATTCTTAAAACCTGTTGCTATTGATCTATTGTTACATTTTAAAGCACCTTTCTTACACATAATTGCGACATTTGCGGTAAATTAAGTGGTGTGATCTTTAATGTATATAACAAAAAATGTAAAATTTATAAAAGGCTTCAACTGGATATGAAAAGTCAGTAGAAGACAAATGTTTTTAAAGTATACACCTGTATACTCCAGCATACTTGTGGTTGAGTAATTAAATTTAAATTCGTATACTAAAAAAGTTGTCTTTTATTAAAAGCGGAAAACCGTAGGTTCTGCTAACAGTCTTTAAAAACATTTTTTATCGCGGTTCGCGAATAAATATTAATAATTAATAAAAAATTGTTCCGGATGGAAAATAACTGAGAGTTAAGTGGTGAATACAATTGCCACAAGTGCAACGAAAAGGATAATAGCCGCATGGTACAATGTGACCAATGGGACAAGTGGTATCACTTCGATTGTGCCGGGGTTAACAGCGGAATTGAAGACTTGGGCTGGAATTGCACCAAATGCAACCCCTTAACTTCTACCGCAACAACGAGTGCTGCAGCTTTCCCGTACACTCAACAATCTGTTGTTGTATCCACATCTACTCCAAGTTGCCCGCAATCAACTTCATCACCTACACCTGACGTATCTTCATTCGGACCCACGCCGTTAGTTTCATGGAGCAGAGCCAGCAGTAACGCAGGTGCAACCACAAACACAGTAAGTTCAGCTAATCGAGTTGTTACAACATCGTTGCATCTCGTGCCCCCTGCAAGCGCACCAAATCTGCCCGCATCATGCTTTTCGTCATCTTCATCAAACATCAGTACTATGAACATCGGTGCGATATCAGCATCAAACATAAATCTTATGCGCGAAGTGAGCGCAACAACCGCTGTACAACCACACTTTCGCCAGCCTGCCGAAATACCTAATCTTCAGACACCAGATAGCAAAGAGTTGGAACTACGTCTAGCTATGCTTGAAGAAGAGAGGCTTATTAATCAAAGTTATCTTGAGAAGAAATATGATATACTGTCTAATTCCCATGGCACTTCAGTTAAGAATGTTTTCGGTTACAGCGTTAGAATATCACCAACACCTGCTCAGATAGCAGCATGCCAAGGCATTCCCAAGGAGCTTCCACATTTCATGGAAGTCCAGAGGAATGGCCTTTGTTCATCAGTAGCTTTGAAAACAGCACCGAAGTTGCAGGCTACTCTCATGCCGAAAATTTAATACGGTTGCAAGCGTGATTGAAAGGTAAGGCCCGAGAAATGGTACGGAGCAAGCTTCTATTGCCAGCGATGGTTCCAGAAATTATTGCAACTTTACGTATGTGCTTTGGCAGGCCAGAGCTAATCGTCGAAAATTTGCTCCAAAAGGTACAGGGTGTTTTTTTTACGGGTTTGTTTTTCGAATAGAGATAAAACTGGCATTTTGTGGTCAAATCTGGCAACTCTAATGTCATTTATGTTCAGTTTGGTTTGCCATTTCATCATGAACAGGTTGACAAAAGAACAACGCTTGCAAATCGTGCAAATTTATTTCGAAAATAGTGGTTCAGTTCGCGAAGTTTACCGTGAGCTCCGTCCATTTTATGGTCGACATAATCGTCCATCAGAGCAATTAATTCGGTTAACTATGGATCGTGTTCGCACTACGTTTACTCTATGTGATAATACGCATCCGCAGAGACGTCGAACAGTGCGCACCGAAGAAACAATTGCCGCTGTAGAGCAAAGTGTTGAAGAGGACCCGAATGAATCGATTCGCCACCGTGCACAGCAATTGGAGCTTTGTCCATCAACTTTATGGAAGATTTTGCGCAAAGATCTTGGCTTGCGACCTTACAAGATCCAGCTTGTGTAAGAATTAAAGCCGCGAGACCATGCAATGCGTCGTGATTTTGGTGTATGGGCCGAAAATGAGATTGATTTCGATGCTGATTTTCATCGCAAAATTTTGTTCAGTGATGAGGCTCATTTTTGGTTGAATGGCTACGTCAACAAGTAAAATTGCCGCATTGGGAGTGAAGAGAATCCACATGAGACCCTTGAAACGCCATTACATCCACAAAAACTGACTGTTTGGTGTGCTCTATGGGCTGGTGGAGTCATTGGGCCATACTTCTTCCGCAATAATGCTGGAGAGGCAGCTACCGTTAATGGAGACCGGTATAGAGCCATGATAACCGACTATTTTGTTCCCGAATTGGATGGCATGAATGTGGATGAGTTGTGGTTCCAACAAGACGGCGCTACATGCCACACAGCGCACGTCACAATCGATTTATTGAAGGAAACATTCGATGAGCGCATAATTTCGCGGAATGGACCTGTCAATTGGCCACCAAGGTCGTGTGATTTGACACCATTGGATTATTTTCTTTGGGGATATGTGAAGTCGCTCGTCTACACCAACAAACCAGAAACGTAAGGGGAATTGGAAGCCAACATTCGTGGCGTTATTGCCGACATACGGCCCCATATGCTCGAAAAAGTGGTTGAAAATTGGACCTGTAGAATTGGCTTTATTCGAGCCAGCCGCGGCGGCCACATGCCCGAAATCATATTTAAACATTAATGGCATAAAATTATCCTTCCAATAAAGCCAAATTGATGGACCTTAAAACGATTTTCTTGTGTTTTATTTCAATTCGAAGTTCTATACCCCTAAAAAAACACCCTTTACAAAAGATTCCGCCTATTAAAGATAGACTGGATGCTTTAATAGATTTCGCACTCTGCGTACATAATGTGTATTCGACTATGGAATCCTGCCGTATGGCAGACTATATGAACAATCCCATGCTGGTAAAGACGTTGGTCGATAAATTACCGACTAATCATAAGCTTGCCTGGGCCATGCATCCGAAAGGACAAAACGTGCCTGTAGTGAAGGTATTTAGTGATTGGCTCTACACACTTGCTGAAGCTGCGAGTCAAGTGGTCGAATATACTAATACGAAAAAAAGCGGAATGGTCAACACGCACATGCATACATCTACTACACAACCATCTGTGGCCACTGCAAAGCTAACGGGCACAGAATAGCGTAATGTGACGAATTTAAGAAACTGAGCCTAAATAGCAGATGGGATGTTGTTCGTACTTTAAAACCATGTCGTGAATGCCTTAACGCTCACCGACGCAGATGCTTTGCAACCAAAACTTGCGGACTGGATGGCTGCAACGCCAACCATCATCCACTGTTACACGGAAGGGCGGCACCCAACGCACTTAATGGTTCAGCACATTCTGGCTCGGCCGCTAGCGGCATTGTCAACTCTCACAACAACACGAAACAACAGCATTCCAGCTACTTTCGCATACTACCGGTTCGTATATTTGGTATTAATAGTTGTATTGATACGTTTGCCTTTCTAGATGAGTATTCATCAGTGACTTTAGTCGGAAAAGAAGTCTTCAAACAACTAAACCTGAAAGGAGTCCATGATCCGTTATGCCTTCGATGGACCGGTGACAAAACTCGAAACGAAAACTCATCTTTTAAGGCTTCGCTGAAAATAAGTGGTGTGCAGCATGACAAACCGTTGCGCATAACCGGGGTTCACACCGTGAAAAACCTCGGACTGCCGATACAATCCATTGAAATGGCGAAAATAAGCAAAACCTACGCGCATATGGCCGGCCTTCCCATACAATCCTACGTTAATGCACGACCTACAATACTCATAGGCTCCGATAATTGGCATGTAGCCGTACCGATCAAAATTCGAGAAGGCAGTCGGAACCAGCCAATAGCAACAAAAACGCGATTGGGCTGGACTATACAAGGGCAGTGTGGCTATTCGACATCGAGCGCATGCTTAAACATACATATATGTACATGCAAAAGCGACTACGAAGAACTGCATGAATTGGTTAAAGGTCACTTTAAGTTGGATGATGCCACACGTGATGATGCCATGTGTTCGAACGACGACAAAAAAGCATTAGCTATACTCGATACTACAAGGTGGCGCAAAAGTAAGCTTCCGATGTTCAGCATATCGGTTGTGGCACGTGCAGTGTGTGCTGTTGCACCGTCTTGTTGGAACCACATATTTTGCGATCCCAATTCATCAAGTTGCGGCAAAAAGAACTCGTTGATCATTGCTCTGTAGCGCTCACCATTCACAGTAACCGTTTGGCCCCGACCGATTATTGGTCAAATAAATAGTCAGCAATATTCCGCGTTCTGGAGCAGTTTAGCGTAAGATTGTTTATTAACGTGTATTTCGCATGTGTTTACTACACAAATGTCAAAACAGGACTGACTTTAGGGGCCAATCGCAAAATTTATAGCATTTTCTGATAGGAGGATTACTTTTGCGCCACTCTGTAAGTGCAAACGGGTAGACAACAGGTATGAGGTTGGATTACTATGGCGATATAATGAAATAAACTTGCCTGATAGTTATGAAATGGCTTACAAGCGCCATATATGCCTCAATAACAAAGTTAGAAAAAATCGATCACTTCGGCTAGCTATGCAAAACCAGATTGATAACCTTCTAGAAAAAGGATATGCAAAAAAATTAAGCGCAGCTGAGTTAAAAGAGCACAAAGAACGTGTCTGGTATCTGCCTATATTCGTTGCCCGCAATCCAAACAAGCCAAATAAAGTACGCCTAGTTTGGGACGCTGCAGCCAAGAGCAACGGAGTGGCGCTTAACGATGCTATATTAGCTGGGCCCGATTTTTTAACCCCTTTGGTCGACATTTTATTAGAATTTCGCGTGGGAAAAGTGGGAATCTGTGGTGACATCGCCGAAATGTTTCACCAAATCACTGTCGGCGCAAACGACATGCACGTTCAAAGGTTTCTCTGGCTGAATGAGGAAGATGACATCGCCCACCCTAGCGTGTACGTCATGCGCGCTCTCACTTTTCGCATCATTTGCGCCCCATGCATCGCGCACTATGTACGCGACAAAAATGCAAACACTTTTGAGCGACAATTTCCAGAAGCTGTCGACGCCATCAAAAGGTACCATTACCTTGATGATTTTATATATAGCGAAGACAGCGAAAATACTGTCATAGAAATAGCATCAACAGTTAAACATATACACGCATCGGCTGGGTTTAATCTCCGCAACTGGGCATCTAACTCTACTAATGTCTTAGAAGCTATGGACGCCAGCTGCGTTAAAGCACAATCGCCATTGGAACTGAGTTCTAACGAAAAGATTCTTGGATTATATTGGGACCCAAATAAAGATGTGTTTAAGTATACCTTCAGGTTCGCGAGACTAAAGCGTAACATTATATCAAATTATAACACGCCCACAAAGCGCGAAATACTCCAAGTCTTGATGTCGATATTCGACCCTCTTTGCTTTTTATCGCACTACACAATGACTTTAAAAATTTTACTCCAAGAGATATGGCGACCGGCATTGATTGGGATGATACGGTCAACGATGCAATGAACTCTAAATGGTGCCAGTGGAAAACCGCCTTAACAGATATGTCCATGGTGGAAATACAGGGTGTTTTTTTACAGGTTTGTTTTTTGAATAGAGATAAAACTGGCATTTTGTGGTCAAATCTGGCAACTCTAATGTCATTTATGTTCAGTTTGGTTTGCCATTTCATCATGAACAGGTTGACAAAAGAACAACGCTTGCAAATCGTGCAAATTTATTTCGAAAATAATGGTTCAGTTCGCGAAGTTTACCGTGAGCTCCGTCCATTTTATGGTCGACATAATCGTCCATCAGAGCAATTAATTCGGTTAACCATGGATCGTTTTCGCACTACGTTTACTCTATGTGATAATACGCATCCGCAGAGACGTCGAACAGTGCGCACCGAAGAAACAATTGCCGCTGTAGAGCAAAGTGTTGAAGAGGACCCGAATGAATCGATTCGCCACCGTGCACAGCAATTGGAGCTTTGTCCATCAACTTTATGGAAGATTTTGCGCAAAGATCTTGGCTTGCGACCTTACAAGATCCAGCTTGTGCAAGAATTAAAGCCGCGAGACCATGCAATGCGTCGTGATTTTGGTGTATGGGCCGAAAATGAGATTGATTTCGATGCTGATTTTCATCGCAAAATTTTGTTCAGTGATGAGGCTCATTTTTGGTTGAATGGCTACGTCAACAAGTAAAATTGCCGCATTGGGAGTGAAGAGAATCCACATGAGACCCTTGAAACGCCATTACATCCACAAAAACTGACTGTTTGGTGTGCTCTATGGGCTGGTGGAGTCATTGGGCCATACTTCTTCCGCAATAATGCTGGAGAGGCAGCTACCGTTAATGGAGACCGGTATAGAGCCATGATAACCGACTATTTTGTTCCCGAATTGGATGGGATGAATGTGGATGAGTTGTGGTTCCAACAAGACGGCGCTACATGCCACACAGCGCACGTCACAATCGATTTATTGAAGGAAACATTCGATGAGCGCATAATTTCGCGGAATGGACCTGTCAATTGGCCACCAAGGTCGTGTGATTTGACACCATTGGATTATTTTCTTTGGGGATATGTGAAGTCGCTCGTCTACACCAACAAACCAGAAACGTTAGGGGAATTGGAAGCCAACATTCGTGGCGTTATTGCCGACATACGGCCCCATATGCTCGAAAAAGTGGTTGAAAATTGGACCTGTAGAATTGGCTTTATTCGAGCCAGCCGCGGCGGCCACATGCCCGAAATCATATTTAAACATTAATGGCATAAAATTATCCTTCCAATAAAGCCAAATTGATGGACCTTAAAACGATTTTCTTGTGTTTTATTTCAATTCGAAGTTCTATACCCCTAAAAAAACACCCTTTACAAAGGTGGTATTCAATTTATCTTGATGTAGCTGATGATGTGCAACTGCATACCTTCGTCGATGCCGGTGAGTTGGGATACGCAGCGATATGCTATTTACGTGTTACATCCATAAAAGTGTCTCAGTCGTAGCAGCTAAATCAAAAGTAGCACCTCTAAACCCGATTTCCATTCCTCGACTAGAGCTGCAAGCAGCCGTATTGGGCGCGAAGTTGGCTTCAAAAATATATGGCATATCACGACTAAAAATAAAAAATAAAATATTTTGGACAGATTCAACACCGGTATTGAAGTGGCTTCGTATGGACCCTCGACAGTTTCGTCAGTTCGTAATGTTCAGAGTTGCTGATATCTTGGATCGGACAAGCTTGAACCAGTGGAAATGGGTACCATCTCTTTCAAATCCGGCCGACCTCGCAACAAAAATCAACTCTAAAGCTGATGCGAGCCTCTGGTTAAGCGGGCCACCATTTTTACACACCGACGAGAACGAATGACCATACCTCAGCGACTTAGGACCATTAAATAAAAGCGTAATAAAAAACCACGTATATCCGAAAATCAGATGCGGTAAAACTCCTTATAAACTTTAAATATTTTTCGAGCTGGAGAAGATTATATCGCGCATTAGCAACGTTCATCCTTTACGTCGAAAAAGTTAAGGCAGAGGTACGCTCACAGAAACCACCAGACAAAGTCACCTTCGAAATGCTCAAAGCTGCACAAACGACGCTGATATCTCAGGCGCAACTTAGCGAGTTGGAGGGCGTTATCGTAAGCCTAAAAAGAGGTAAGAGTCTCGAAAAACACAGCAAACTTAAAGCTCTAAATGTATATATAGATGAGTTCGATGTTATACGCGTTAGAGGTCGAAACGATTTTTTAACATCTTTAGACGCCGCTGTATTGCCTGGTAAATACCATGTCGCCTACCTCGTAGCCAAAGACATGCACGAAAGGTACCACCACCTATCGCACGAAACCGCAATAAATGAGATACGCGGTAAATTTCATATACCACGACTACGAGTTCTATATAGGTCGGTACGTGGAAATTGTCCAATCTGCAAGAACCAATACGCAAAACCTCGTCCTCCACAGATGGCACCGCTGCCTACCGCTCGGCTCGCTAGTTTCGAACGACCATTCAGTTATGTTGGTATCGACTATTTCGGCCCTATACTCGTTACGGTTGGCAGACACCGCGAAAAGCGCTGGGGAGTGATCTTTACATATCTCACGGTCCGTGCCATTAATATAGAGAGAGCATACTCCCTCGATACAAGTTCATGCATCTTATGCATACGAAATTTTACTTCACGACGGGGGGTGCCAAAAGAAATCTACACCGATAATGGAAAAAATTCTGCGAGTCGAGGCTAGCAACATAAACTACACAGCAATTGAAAATAAGTTCGACGACATTAAAGAGAAGTTCAACCCACCAGCCGCTCCTCACATGGGCGGGGCATGGGAACGCTTAGTAAGATCTATTAAAACCGTCCTGAATGCAATAGAACCAGAACATAATTTCAATGACGAAACGCTTCGAAGCAGTCTCATGGAGGTCGAATTTATATTCAACTCTAGGCCACTTACTTTTGTCTCTATCGACGCAAGCGATGACGAAGCCATCACGCCAAACCACATATTAATCGGATCAGCTGCAGGTTACAAGCCAATCGGAAAGAGCGGATACCTGCGTCAGCGCTACCGCCAAACGCAATTATATGCCGATAGATTTTGGCGAAGATGGGTCCAAGAATATAGACCGATACTGGGACGACGATCGAAGTGGTTCGAAAAACAGCCTCCGCTAAAAGTCGGAGATTTAGTGGTGATCATGGACGAGTCCACGCCAAGAAATCATTGGCCAAAAGGCATTTTAGTTGAAACAATCACAGCAAAGGACGGTCAGATGCGGCTCGCGACTGTAAAGACGTCACACGGAGTTCTGGAGCGACCTGCCACAAAATTAGCTATGCTAGACGTCAGCAATGAAAGGAAGTAAGCTGGAGTGGGTACTTCTATATTACAGTGCATTAATTTCCTAGAGGGTACTTTGCATATATTATATTTTCACAATTCTTAAAACCTGTTGCTATTGATCTATTGTTACATTTTAAAGCACCCTTCTTACACATAATTGCGACATTTGCGGTAAATTAAGTGGTGTGATCTTTAATGTATATAACAAAAAATGTAAAATTTATAAAAGGCTTCAACTGGACATGAAAAGTCAGTAGAAGACAAATGTTTTTAAAGTATACACCTGTATACTCCAGCATACTTGTGGTTGAGCAATTAAATTTAAATTCGTATACTAAAAAAGTTGTCTTTTATTAAAAGCGGAAAACCGTAGGTTCTGCTAACAGTAGACTAGGGACCGACCTATTCAAAAAAATTTTATTTGAGATGCGATTCGCTTGAAATTCGGTACCTTTGCAGACATTTGCCTTTGTTAAAATTTAGAATACTCTTTTTTCTGGGAAGTTAACCACGGACCGAAATATTAAAAAAAAATGTTATTTATGATGCGATTTGCTTGCAATTCGGTACCTAGACATTTGCCTTTGTTAAAATTGAGAATACTTTTTTCCAGGAAGTGCACCAGGGACCGACCTATTCAAACAATTTTTATTTGAGATGCGATTTGGTTGAAATTCGGTACCTTGGTAGACATTTGCCTTTGTTAAAATTGAGAATTTTCTTTTTCAGGGAAGTGGACCAGGGACCGCCCTATTCAAAAAAATCTTATTAGAGATGCGATTTGTTTGAAATTCGGTAACTTTGTAGACATTTGACTTTGTGCAAACCTAGATTACTTTCTTTTCAGAAAAGTGGACCAGGGACCGACAATTCAAACAAATTTTATTTGAGATGCAATTTGCTTAAAATTCGGTACCTTTGCAGACATTTGCCTTTGGTAAAATTTACAATACTACTTTTTCCGGGACGTGGACCACGGACCGATACATTAAAAAAAAATCTTATTTATGATGCGATTTTCTTGCAATTCGGTACCTAGACATTTGCTTTTGTTAAAATTGAGAATACTTTTTCCGGGAAGTGGACCAGGGACCGACCTATTCAAAAAAATTTTATTTGAAATGCGCTTTGCTTGAAATTCACTACCTTTGCAGACATTTGCCTTTGTTAAAATGTACAACACTCTTTTTTCCGGGAAGTGGACCACGGACCGAAATATAAAAAAAAAATCTTATTTATGATGCGATTTGCTTGCAATTCGGTACCTAGACATTTGCCTTTGTTAAAATTGAGAATGCTTTTTTCCAGGAAGTAGACCAGGGACCGACCTATTCAAAAAAATTTTATTTGAGATGCGATTTGCTTGAAATTCGATACCTTTGAAGACATTTGCCTTTGTTAAAATTTAGAATACTATATTTCCGAGAAATGAAAAAGGGACCGACCTATTCAAAAAAATCTTATTTGAGATGCGATTTGCTTCAAATTCGGTACCTTGATAGAGATTTGCCTTTGTTAAAATTAAGAATACTCTTTTTTCGGGAAGTGGACCAAGGACCGACCTATTCAAAAAAAAGGTTATTTGAGATGCGATTTGCTTGAAATTCGGTACTTTAGTAGACATTTGCCTCTGTTAAAACTTACAATACTTTCTTTTCCGGAAAGTGGACCATGGACCGACCTATTAAAACAAATTGTATCTATGATGCGAGTTGCTTGAAATGCGGTTCCTTGGTAGACATTTGCTTTTGTTAAAATTTAGAATACTTTCTTTTCAGAAAAGTAGACTAGGGACCGACCTATTCAAAAAAATTTTATTTGAGATGCGATTTGCTTGAAATTCGATACCTTTGAAGACATTTGCCTTTGTTAAAATTTAGAATATTATATTTCCGGGAAATGAAAAAGGGACCGACCTATTATAAAAAATCTTATTTGAGATGCGATTTGCTTCAAATTCGGTACCTTGATAGAGATTTGCCTTTGTTAAAATTAAGAATACTCGACCATGGACCGACCTATTAAAACAAATTGTATCTACGATGCGAGTTGCTTGAAATGCGGTTCCTTGGTAGACATTTGCTTTTGTTAAAATTTAAAATACTTTCTTTTCAGAAAAGTAGACTAGGGACCGACCTATTCAAAAAAAGCTTACTTGAGATGCGATTTGTTTGAAATTCGGTACCTTGGTATACCTTTGCCATTGCTAAAATTGAGAATACCCTTTTTCAGGGAAGTGGACCAGGGACCGCCCTATTCAAAAAAATCTTATTAGAGATGCGATTTGTTTGAAATTCGGTAACTTTGTAGACATTTGACTTTGTGCAAACCTAGATTACTTTCTTTTCAGAAAAGTGGACCAGGGACCGACTATTCAAACAAATTTTATTTGAGATGCGATTTGCTTAAAATTCGGTACCTTTGCAGACATTTGCCTTTGGTAAAATTTACAATACTACTTTTTCCGGGAAGTGGACCACAGACCGATATATTAAAAAAAAATCTTATTTATGATGCGATTTTCTTGCAATTCGGTACCTGGACATTTGCCTTTGTTAAAATTGAGAATATTTTTTTCCAGGAAGTGGACCAGGGACCGACCTATTCAAACAATTTTTATTTGAGATGCGATTTGGTTGAAATTCGGTACCTTGGTAGACATTTGCCTTTGTTAAAATTGAGAATACCCTTTTTCAGGGAAGTTGACCAGGGACCGCCCTATTCAAAAAAATCTTATTAGAGATGCGATTTGTTTGCAATTCGGTAACTTTGTAGACATTTGACTTTGTGCAAACCTAGATTACTTTCTTTTCAGAAAAGTGGACCAGGGACCGACTATTCAAACAAATTTTATTTGAGATGCGATTTGCTTAAAATTCGGTACCTTTGCAGACATTTGCCTTTGGTAAAATTTACAATACTACTTTTTCCGGGAAGTGGACCACAGACCGATATATTAAAAAAAAATCTTATTTATGATGCGATTTTCTTGCAAATCGGTACCTAGACATTTGCTTTTGTTAAAATTGAGAATACTTTTTCCGGGATGTGGACCAGGGACCGACCTATTCAAAAAAATCTTATTTGAGATGCGATTTGCTTCAAATTCGGTTCCTTGATAGAGATTTGCCTTTGTTAAAATTAAGAATACTCTTTTTTCGGGAAGTGGACCAAGGACCGACCTATTCAAAAAAAAGGTTATTTGAGATGCGATTTGCTTGAAATTCGGTACCTTAGTAGACATTTGCCTCTGTTAAAACTTACAATACTTTCTTTTCCGGAAAGTGGACCATGGACCGTCCTATTAAAACAAATTGTATCTATGATGCGAGTTGCTTGAAATGCGGTTCCTTGGTAGACATTTGCTTTTGTTAAAATTCAGAATACTTTCTTTTCAGAAAAGTAGACTAGGGACCGACCTATTCAAAAAAAGCTTACTTGAGATGCGATTTGTTTGAAATTCGGTACTTTGGTATACCTTTGCCATTGCTAAAATTGAGAATACTCTTTTTCCGGGAAGTGGACCATGGACCGACCTATTCAAAAAAATTGTATCCATGATGCGAGTTACTTGAAATTCGGTACCTTGGTAGACATTTGCCTTTCGTTTCAGAAAACTAAACCAGGGACCGACCTTATTTATGATGCGATTTGCTTAAAATTCGGTACCTTGGGAGACATTTGCCTTTGTTAAAATTGAGAATCCTCTTTTCCCGGAAGTGGACCAGGGATCGAAATATAAAACAAAACACCTTTTTTATGATGCGATTTGCTTGCATTTCGGTACCTAGACATTTGCCTTTGTTAAAATTGAGAATACTTTTTTTCCGGGAAGTGGACCAGGGACCGACCTATACAAAAAAAAAAGCTTATTTGAGATGCGATTTGCTTGAAATTCGGTACCTTGGTAGACATTTGCCTTTGTTGAAATTTAGAATACTCTTTTTCCGGGAAGTGGACCAGGGACCGAAATATAAAAAAAATATCTTTTTTATGATGCGATTTGCTTAAAAAAACGGTACCTTGGTAGACATTTGCCTTTCGTTTCAGAAAAGTGAACCAGGGACCGACCTATTCAAAATAATCTTATTGATGATGCGATTTGCTTGAAATTCGATACCTTGGGAGGCATTTGCCTTTGTTAAAATTGAGAATACTCTTTTCCCGGGAAGTGGACCAGGGACCGAAATATAAAAAAAATATCTTTTTTATGATGCGATTTGCTTGCAATTCAGTACCTAGACATTTGCTTTTGTTAAAATTTAGAATAATTTTTTTTCAGAAAAGTACACAAGGACCGACCTATTCAAAAAAAGCTTACTTGAGATGCGATTTGTTTGAAATTCGGTACCTGGGTATACCTTTGCCTTTGCTAAAATTGAGAATACTCTTTTTCCGGGAAGTGGACCAGGGACCGAAATGTTCAAAAAAATTTTATCTATGATGCGAATTACTTGAAATACGGTACCTTGGTAGACATTTGCCTTTGTTAAAGTTGAGAATACTCTTTTCCCGGGAAGTGGACCACAACCGAATAATTCAAAAAAATCTTTTTATGTTGCGATTTGCTTCAAATTGGGTACCTTGATAGACATTTGACTTTGTGCAAACCTAGATTACTTTCTTTTCAGAAAAGTGGACCAGGGACCGAAATATAAAAAAACACATCTTATTTATGATGCGATTTGCTTAAAAAAACGGTACCTTGGTAGACATTTGCCTTTCGTTTCAGAAAAGTGAACCAGGGACCGACCTATTCAAAATAATCTTATTGATGATGCGATTTGCTTGAAATTCGGTACCTTGGGAGACATTTGCCTTTGTTAAAATTGAGAATACTCTTTTCCCGGGAAGTGGACCAGGACCGAAATATTCAAAAAAATCTTTTTTATGTTGCGATTTGCTTCAAATTCGGTACCTTGGTAGACATTTGCCTTTGTTAAAATTTAGAATACTCTTTTTCCAGGAAGTGGACCAGGGACCGAAATATAAAAAAAATATCTTTTTTATGATGCGATTTGCTTGCAATTCAGTACCTAGACATTTGCTTTTGTTAAAATTTAGAATAATTTTTTTTCAGAAAAGTACACAAGGACCGACCTATTCATAAAAAGCTTACTTGAGATGCGATTTGTTTGAAATTCGGTACATTGGTATACCTTGGCCTTTGCTAAAATTGAGAATACTCTTTTTCCGGGAAGTGGACCAGGGACCGAACTATTCAAAAAATTTTTATCTATGATGCGAATTACTTGAAATACGGTACCTTGGTAGACATTTGCCTTTGTTAAAACTGAGAATACTCTTTTCCCGGGAAGTGGACCACAACCGAAATATTCAAAAAAATCTTTTTATGTTGCGATTTGCTTCAAATTCGGTACCTTGACAGACATTTGACTTTGTGCAAACCTAGATTACTTTCTTTTCATAAAAGTGGACCAGGGACCGAAATATAAAAAAAACATTTTATTTATGATGCGATTTGCTTGAAATTCGGTTCCTTGGTAGACATTTGCCTTTCGTTTCAGAAAAGTGAACCAGGGACCCACCTATTCAAAATAATCTTATTGGTGATGCGATTTGCTTGAAATTCTGTACCTTGGGAGACATTTGCCTTTATTAAAATTGAGAATACTCCTCTCCCGGGAAGTGGACCAGGACCGAAATATTCAAAAAAATCTTTTTTATGTTGCGATTTGCTTCAAATTCGGTACCTTGATAGACATTTGGCTTTGTCAAAATTAAAAATACTCTTTTTCCGGGAAGTGAACCAAGAACCGACCTATTCAAAAAAATTTTATTTGAGATGCGATTTGCTTGAAATTCGGTACCTTGGGAGACATTTGCCTTTGTTAAAATTGAGAATACTCTTTTCCCGGGAAGTGGACCAGGACCGAAATATTCAAAAAAATTTTTTTATGTTGCGATTTGCTTCAAATTCGGTACCTTGGTAGACATTTGCCTTTGTTAAAATTTAGAATACTCTTTTTCCAGGAAGTGGACCAGGGACCGAAATATAAAAAAAATATCTTTTTTATGATGCGATTTGCTTGCAATTCAGTACCTAGACATTTGCTTTTGTTAAAATTTAGAATAATTTTTTTTCAGAAAAGTACACAAGGACCGACCTATTCAAAAAAAGCTTACTTGAGATGCGATTTGTTTGAAATTCGGTACATTGGTATACCTTGGCCTTTGCTAAAATTGAGAATACTCTTTTTCCGGGAAGTGGACCAGGGACCGAACTATTCAAAAAATTTGTATCTATGATGCGAATTACTTGAAATACGGTACCTTGGTAGACATTTGCCTTTGTTAAAACTGAGAATACTCTTTTCCCGGGATGTGGACCACAACCGAAATATTCAAAAAAATCTTTTTATGTTGCGATTTGCTTCAAATTCGGTACCTTGACAGACATTTGACTTTGTGCAAACCTAGATTACTTTCTTTTCATAAAAGTGGACCAGGGACCGAAATATAAAAAAAACATTTTATTTATGATGCGATTTGCTTGAAATTCGGTTCCTTGGTAGACATTTGCCTTTCGTTTCAGAAAAGTGAACCAGGGACCCACCTATTCAAAATAATCTTATTGGTGATGCGATTTGCTTGAAATTCTGTACCTTGGGAGACATTTGCCTTTGTTAAAATTGAGAATACTCCTCTCCCGGGAAGTGGACCAGGACCGAAATATTCAAAAAAATCTTTTTTATGTTGCGATTTGCTTCAAATTCGGTACCTTGATAGAGATTTGCCTTTGTTAAAATTAAGAATACTCGACCATGGACCGACCTATTAAAACAAATTGTATCTACGATGCGAGTTGCTTGAAATGCGGTTCCTTGGTAGACATTTGCTTTTGTTAAAATTTAAAATACTTTCTTTTCAGAAAAGTAGACTAGGGACCGACCTATTCAAAAAAAGCTTACTTGAGATGCGATTTGTTTGAAATTCGGTACCTTGGTATACCTTTGCCATTGCTAAAATTGAGAATACCCTTTTTCAGGGAAGTGGACCAGGGACCGCCCTATTCAAAAAAATCTTATTAGAGATGCGATTTGTTTGAAATTCGGTAGCTTTGTAGACATTTGACTTTGTGCAAACCTAGATTACTTTCTTTTCAGAAAAGTGGACCAGGGACCGACTATTCAAACAAATTTTATTTGAGATGCGATTTGCTTAAAATTCGGTACCTTTGCAGACATTTGCCTTTGGTAAAATTTACAATACTACTTTTTCCGGGAAGTGGACCACAGACCGATATATTAAAAAAAAATCTTATTTATGATGCGATTTTCTTGCAATTCGGTACCTGGACATTTGCCTTTGTTAAAATTGAGAATATTTTTTTCCAGGAAGTGGACCAGGGACCGACCTATTCAAACAATTTTTATTTGAGATGCGATTTGGTTGAAATTCGGTACCTTGGTAGACATTTGCCTTTGTTAAAATTGAGAATACCCTTTTTAAGGGAAGTTGACCAGGGACCGCCCTATTCAAAAAAATCTTATTAGAGATGCGATTTGTTTGCAATTCGGTAACTTTGTAGACATTTGACTTTGTGCAAACCTAGATTACTTTCTTTTCAGAAAAGTGGACCAGGGACCGACTATTCAAACAAATTTTATTTGAGATGCGATTTGCTTAAAATTCGGTACCTTTGCAGACATTTGCCTTTGGTAAAATTTACAATACTACTTTTTCCGGGAAGTGGACCACAGACCGATATATTAAAAAAAAATCTTATTTATGATGCGATTTTCTTGCAAATCGGTACCTAGACATTTGCTTTTGTTAAAATTGAGAATACTTTTTCCGGGATGTGGACCAGGGACCGACCTATTCAAAAAAATCTTATTTGAGATGCGATTTGCTTCAAATTCGGTTCCTTGATAGAGATTTGCCTTTGTTAAAACTAAGAATACTCTTTTTTCGGGAAGTGGACCAAGGACCGACCTATTCAAAAAAAAGGTTATTTGAGATGCGATTTGCTTGAAATTCGGTACCTTAGTAGACATTTGCCTCTGTTAAAACTTACAATACTTTCTTTTCCGGAAAGTGGACCATGGACCGACCTATTAAAACAAATTTTATCTATGATGCGAGTTGCTTGAAATGCGGTTCCTTGGTAGACATTTGCTTTTGTTAAAATTCAGAATACTTTCTTTTCAGAAAAGTAGACTAGGGACCGACCTATTCAAAAAAAGCTTACTTGAGATGCGATTGGTTTGAAATTCGGTACTTTGGTATACCTTTGTCATTGCTAAAATTGAGAAGACTCTTTTTCCGGGAAGTGGACCATGGACCGACCTATTCAAAAAAATTGTATCCATGATGCGAGTTACTTGAAATTCGGTACCTTGGTAGACATTTGCCTTTCGTTTCAGAAAACTAAACCAGGGACCGACCTTATTTATGATGCGATTTGCTTAGAATTCGGTACCTTGGGAGACATTTGCCTTTGTTAAAATTGAGAATCCTCTTTTCCCGGGAAGTGGACCAGGGATCGAAATATAAAACAAAACACCTTTTTTATGATGCGATTTGCTTGCATTTCGGTACCTAGACATTTGCCTTTGTTAAAATTGAGAATACTTTTTTTCCGGGAAGTGGACCAGGGACCGACCTATACAAAAAAAAAAGCTTATTTGAGATGCGATTTGCTTGAAATTCGGTACCTTGGTAGACATTTGCCTTTGTTGAAATTTAGAATACTCTTTTTCCGGGAAGTGGACCAGGGACCGAAATATAAAAAAAATATCTTTTTTATGATGCGATTTGCTTAAAAAAACGGTACCTTGGTAGACATTTGCCTTTCGTTTCAGAAAAGTGAACCAGGGACCGACCTATTCAAAATAATCTTATTGATGATGCGATTTGCTTGAAATTCTATACCTTGGGAGACATTTGCCTTTGTTAAAATTGAGAATACTCTTTTCCCGGGAAGTGGACCAGGGACCGAAATATAAAAAAAATATCTTTTTTATGATGCGATTTGCTTGCAATTCAGTACCTAGACATTTGCTTTTGTTAAAATTTAGAATAATTTTTTTTCAGAAAAGTACACAAGGACCGACCTGTTCAAAAAAAGCTTACTTGAGATGCGATTTGTTTGAAATTCGGTACCTTGGTATACCTTTGCCTTTGCTAAAATTGAGAATACTCTTTTTCCGGGAAGTGGACCAGGGACCGAAATGTTCAAAAAAATTTTATCTATGATGCGAATTACTTGAAATACGGTACCTTGGTAGACATTTGCCTTTGTTAAAGTTGAGAATACTCTTTTCCCGGGAAGTGGACCACAACCGAATAATTCAAAAAAATCTTTTTATGTTGCGATTTGCTTCAAATTGGGTACCTTGATAGACATTTGACTTTGTGCAAACCTAGATTACTTTCTTTTCAGAAAAGTGGACCAGGGACCGAAATATAAAAAAACACATCTTATTTATGATGCGATTTGCTTAAAAAAACGGTACCTTGGTAGACATTTGCCTTTCGTTTCAGAAAAGTGAACCAGGGACCGACCTATTCAAAATAATCTTATTGATGATGCGATTTGCTTGAAATTCGGTACCTTGGGAGACATTTGCCTTTGTTAAAATTGAGAATACTCTTTTCCCGGGAAGTGGACCAGGACCGAAATATTCAAAAAAATCTTTTTTATGTTGCGATTTGCTTCAAATTCGGTACCTTGGTAGACATTTGCCTTTGTTAAAATTTAGAATACTCTTTTTCCAGGAAGTGGACCAGGGACCGAAATATAAAAAAAATATCTTTTTTATGATGCGATTTGCTTGCAATTCAGTACCTAGACATTTGCTTTTGTTAAAATTTAGAATAATTTTTTTTCAGAAAAGTACACAAGGACCGACCTATTCATAAAAAGCTTACTTGAGATGCGATTTGTTTGAAATTCGGTACATTGGTATACCTTGGCCTTTGCTAAAATTGAGAATACTCTTTTTCCGGGAAGTGGACCAGGGACCGAACTATTCAAAAAATTTTTATCTATGATGCGAATTACTTGAAATACGGTACCTTGGTAGACATTTGCCTTTGTTAAAACTGAGAATACTCTTTTCCCGGGAAGTGGACCACAACCGAAATATTCAAAAAAATCTTTTTATGTTGCGATTTGCTTCAAATTCGGTACCTTGACAGACATTTGACTTTGTGCAAACCTAGATTACTTTCTTTTCATAAAAGTGGACCAGGGACCGAAATATAAAAAAAACATTTTATTTATGATGCGATTTGCTTGAAATTCGGTTCCTTGGTAGACATTTGCCTTTCGTTTCAGAAAAGTGAACCAGGGACCCACCTATTCAAAATAATCTTATTGGTGATGCGATTTGCTTGAAATTCTGTACCTTGGGAGACATTTGCTTTTGTTAAAATTGAGAATACTCCTCTCCCGGGAAGTGGACCAGGACCGAAATATTCAAAAAAATCTTTTTTATGTTGCGATTTGCTTCAAATTCGGTACCTTGATAGACATTTGGCTTTGTCAAAATTAAAAATACTCTTTTTCCGGGAAGTGAACCAAGAACCGACCTATTCAAAAAAATTTTATTTGAGATGCGATTTGCTTGAAATTCGGTACCTTGGGAGACATTTGCCTTTGTTAAAATTGAGAATACTTTTTTCCCGGGAAGTGGACCAGGACCGAAATATTCAAAAAAATCTTTTTTATGTTGCGATTTGCTTCAAATTCGGTACCTTGGTAGACATTTGCCTTTGTTAAAATTTAGAATACTCTTTTTCCAGGAAGTGGACCAGGGACCGAAATATAAAAAAAATATCTTTTTTATGATGCGATTTGCTTGCAATTCAGTACCTAGACATATGCTTTTGTTAAAATTTAGAATAATTTTTTTTCAGAAAAGTACACAAGGACCGACCTATTCAAAAAAAGCTTACTTGAGATGCGATTTGTTTGAAATTCGGTACATTGGTATACCTTGGCCTTTGCTAAAATTGAGAATACTCTTTTTCCGGGAAGTGGACCAGGGACCGAACTATTCAAAAAATTTTTATCTATGATGCGAATTACTTGAAATACGGTACCTTGGTAGACATTTGCCTTTGTTAAAACTGAGAATACTCTTTTCCCGGGAAGTGGACCACAACCGAAATATTCAAAAAAATCTTTTTATGTTGCGATTTGCTTCAAATTCGGTACCTTGACAGACATTTGACTTTGTGCAAACCTAGATTACTTTCTTTTCATAAAAGTGGACCAGGGACCGAAATATAAAAAAAACATTTTATTTATGATGCGATTTGCTTGAAATTCGGTTCCTTGGTAGACATTTGCCTTTCGTTTCAGAAAAGTGAACCAGGGACCGACCTATTCAAAATAATCTTATTGGTGATGCGATTTGCTTGAAATTCTGTACCTTGGGAGACATTTGCCTTTGTTAAAATTGAGAATACTCCTCTCCCGGGAAGTGGACCAGGACCGAAATATTCAAAAAAATCTTTTTTATGTTGCGATTTGCTTCAAATTCGGTACCTTGATAGGCATTTGGCTTTGTCAAAATTAAAAATACTCTTTTTCCGGGAAGTGGACCAAGAACCGACCTATTCAAAAAAATTTTATTTGAGATGCGATTTGGTTGAAATTCGGTACCTTGGTAGACATTTGCCTTTGTTAAAATTTAGAATACTCTTTTTCCGGGAAGTAGACCAGGGACCGAAATCTAAAAAAAATATCTTTTTTATAATGCGATTTGCCTGCAATTCAGTACCTAGAAATTTGATTTTGTTAAAATGTCGAATAATTTTTCTTCAGAAAAGTACACAAGGACCGACCTATTCAAAAAAAGCTTACTTGAGATGCGATTTGTTTGAAACTGGGTACCTGGTATACCTTTGCCTTTGCTAAAATTGAGAATACTCTTTTCCCGGGAAGTGGACCACAACCGAAATATTCAAAAAAAATTTTTTATGTTGCGATTTGCTTCAAATTCGGTACCTTGACAGACATTTGACTTTGTGCAAACCTAGATTACTTTCTTTTCATAAAAGTGGACCAGTTACCGAAATATAAAAAAAACATTTTATTTATGATGCGATTTGCTTGAAATTCGGTTCCTTGGTAGACATTTGCCTTTCGTTTCAGAAAAGTGAACCAGGGACCGACCTATTCAAAATAATCTTATTGGTGATGCGATTTGCTTGAAATTCTGTACCTTGGGAGACATTTGCCTTTGTTAAAATTGAGAATACTCCTCTCCCGGGAAGTGGACCAGGACCGAAATATTCAAAAAAATCTTTTTTATGTTGCGATTTGCTTCAAATTCGGTACCTTGATAGACATTTGGCTTTGTCAAAATTAAAAATACTCTTTTTCCGGGAAGTGGGCCAAGAACCGACCTATTCAAAAAAATTTTATTTGAGATGCGATTTGCTTGAAATTCGGTACCTTGGGAGACATTTGCCTTTGTTAAAATTGAGAATACTCTTTTCCCGGGAAGTGGACCAGGACCGAAATATTCAAAAAAATCTTTTTTATGTTGCGATTTGCTTCAAATTCGGTACCTTGGTAGACATTTGCCTTTGTTAAAATTTAGAATACTCTTTTTCCAGGAAGTGGACCAGGGACCGAAATATAAAAAAAATATCTTTTTTATGATGCGATTTGCTTGCAATTCAGTACCTAGACATTTGCTTTTGTTAAAATTTAGAATAATTTTTTTTCAGAAAAGTACACAAGGACCGACCTATTCAAAAAAAGCTTACTTGAGATGCGATTTGTTTGAAATTCGGTACATTGGTATACCTTGGCCTTTGCTAAAATTGAGAATACTCTTTTTCCGGGAAGTGGACCAGGGACCGAACTATTCAAAAAATTTTTATCTATGATGCGAATTACTTGAAATACGGTACCTTGGGAGACATTTGCCTTTGTTAAAACTGAGAATACTCTTTTCCCGGGAAGTGGACCACAACCGACCTATTCAAAAAAATTTTATTTGAGATGCGATTTGCTTGAAATTCGGTACCTTGGGAGACATTTGCCTTTGTTAAAATTGAGAATACTCTTTTCCCGGGAAGTGGACCAGGACCGAAATATTCAAAAAAATCTTTTTTATGTTGCGATTTGCTTCAAATTCGGTACCTTGGTAGACATTTGCCTTTGTTAAAACTTAGAATACTCTTTTTCCAGGAAGTGGACCAGGGACCGAAATATAAAAAAAATATCTTTTTTATAATGCGATTTGCCTGCAATTCAGTACCTAGAAATTTGATTTTGTTAAAATGTCGAATAATTTTTCTTCAGAAAAGTACACAAGGACCGACCTATTCAAAAAAAGCTTACTTGAGATGCGATTTGTTTGGAATTCGGTACATTGGTATACCTTGGCCTTTGCTAAAATTGAGAATACTCTTTTTCCGGGAAGTGGACCAGGGACCGAACTATTCAAAAAATTTTTATCTATGATGCGAATTACTTGAAATACGGTACCTTGGGAGACATTTGCCTTTGTTAAAACTGAGAATACTCTTTTCCCGGGAAGTGGACCACAACCGACCTATTCAAAAAAATTTTATTTGAGATGCGATTTGCTTGAAATTCGGTACCTTGGGAGACATTTGCCTTTGTTAAAATTGAGAATACTCTTTTCCCGGGAAGTGGACCACAACCGAAATATTCAAAAAAATCTTTTTTATGTTGCGATTTGCTTCAAATTCGGTACCTTGGTAGACATTTGCCTTTGTTAAAATTTAGAATACTCTTTTTCCAGGAAGTGGACCAGGGACCGAAATATAAAAAAAATATCTTTTTTATGATGCGATTTGCTTGCAATTCAGTACCTAGACATTTGCTTTTGTTAAAATTTAGAATAATTTTTTTTCAGAAAAGTACACAAGGACCGACCTATTCAAAAAAAGCTTACTTGAGATGCGATTTGTTTGAAATTCGGTACATTGGTATACCTTGGCCTTTGCTAAAATTAAGAATACTCTTTTTCCGGGAAGTGGACCAGGGACCGAACTATTCAAAAAAATTTTATCTATGATGCGAATTACTTGAAATACGGTACCTTGGGAGACATTTGCCTTTGTTAAAACTGAGAATACTCTTTTCCCGGGAAGTGGACCACAACCGACCTATTCAAAAAAATTTTATTTGAGATGCGATTTGCTTGAAATTCGGTACCTTGGTAGACATTTGCCTTTGTTAAAGTTGAGAATACTCTTTTCCCGGGAAGTGGACCACAACCGAATAATTCAAAAAAATCTTTTTATGTTGCGATTTGCTTCAAATTGGGTACCTTGATAGACATTTGACTTTGTGAAAACCTAGATTACTTTCTTTTCATAAAAGTGGACCAGGGACCGAAATATAAAAAAAAAATTTTATTTATGATGCGATTTGCTTGAAATTCGGTTCCTTGGTAGACATTTGCCTTTCGTTTCAGAAAAGTGAACCAGGGACCGACCTATTCAAAATAATCTTATTGGTGATGCGATTTGCTTGAAATTCTGTACCTTGGGAGACATTTGCCTTTCGTTTCAGAAAAGTGAACCAGGGACCGACCTATTCAAAATAATCTTATTGGTAATGCGATTTGCTTGAAATTCTGTACCTTGGGAGACATTTGCCTTTGTTAAAATTGAGAATACTCCTCTCCCGGGAAGTGGACCAGGACCGAAATATTCAAAAAAATCTTTTTTATGTTGCGATTTGCTTCAAATTCGGTACCTTGATAGACATTTGGCTTTGTCAAAATTAAAAATACTCTTTTTCCGGGAAGTGGACCAAGAACCGACCTATTCAAAAAAATTTTATTTGAGATGCGATTTGCTTGAAATTCGGTACCTTGGGAGACATTGGCCTTTGTTAAAATTGAGAATACTCTTTTCCCGGGAAGTGGACCAGGACCGAAATATTCAAAAAAATCTTTTTATGTTGCGATTTGCTTCAAATTCGGTACCTTGGTAGACATTTGCCTTTGTTAAAATTTAGAATACTCTTTTTCCAGGAAGTGGACCAGGGACCGAAATATAAAAAAAATATCTTTTTTATGATGCGATTTGCTTGCAATTCAGTACCTAGACATTTGCTTTTGTTAAAATTTGGAATAATTTTTTTTCAGAAAAGTACACAAGGACCGACCTATTCAAAAAAAGCTTACTTGAGATGCGATTTGTTTGAAATTCGGTACATTGGTATACCTTGGCCTTTGCTAAAATTGAGAATACTCTTTTTCCGGGAAGTGGACCAGGGACCGAACTATTCAAAAAATTTTTATCTATGATGCGAATTACTTGAAATACGGTACCTTGGGAGACATTTGCCTTTGTTAAAACTGAGAATACTCTTTTCCCGGGAAGTGGACCACAACCGACCTATTCAAAAAAATTTTATTTGAGATGCGATTTGCTTGAAATTCGGTACCTTGGGAGACATTTGCCTTTGTTAAAATTGAGAATACTCTTTTCCCGGGAAGTGGACCAGGACCGAAATATTCAAAAAAATCTTTTTTATGTTGCGATTTGCTTCAAATTCGGTACCTTGGTAGACATTTGCCTTTGTTAAAATTTAGAATACTCTTTTTCCAGGAAGTGGACCAGGGACCGGAATATAAAAAAAATATCTTTTTTATAATGCGATTTGCCTGCAATTCAGTACCTAGAAATTTGATTTTGTTAAAATGTCGAATAATTTTTCTTCAGAAAAGTACACAAGGACCGACCTATTCAAAAAAAGCTTACTTGAGATGCGATTTGCTTGGAATTCGGTACATTGGTATACCTTGGCCTTTGCTAAAATTGAGAATACTCTTTTTCCGGGAAGTGGACCAGGGACCGAACTATTCAAAAAAATTTTATCTATGATGCGAATTACTTGAAACACGGTACCTTGGGAGACATTTGCCTTTGTTAAAACTGAGAATACTCTTTTCCCGGGAAGTGGACCACAACCGACCTATTCAAAAAAATTTTATTTGAGATGCGATTTGCTTGAAATTCGGTACCTTGGGAGACATTTGCCTTTGTTAAAATTGAGAATACTCTTTTCCCGGGAAGTGGACCAGGACCGAAATATTCAAAAAAATCTTTTTTATGTTGCGATTTGCTTCAAATTCGGTACCTTGGTAGACATTTGCCTTTGTTAAAATTTAGAATACTCTTTTTCCAGGAAGTGGACCAGGGACCGAAATATAAAAAAAATATCTTTTTTATGATGCGATTTGCTTGCAATTCAGTACCTAGACATTTGCTTTTGTTAAAATTTAGAATAATTTTTTTTCAGAAAAGTACACAAGGACCGACCTATTCAAAAAAAGCTTACTTGAGATGCGATTTGTTTGAAATTCGGTACATTGGTATACCTTGGCCTTTGCTAAAATTGAGAATACTCTTTTTCCGGGAAGTGGACCAGGGACCGAACTATTCAAAAAAATTTTATCTATGATGCGAATTACTTGAAACACGGTACCTTGGGAGACATTTGCCTTTGTTAAAACTGACAATACTCTTTTCCCGGGAAGTGGACCACAACCGACCTATTCAAAAAAATTTTATTTGAGATGCGATTTGCTTGAAATTCGGTACCTTGGTAGACATTTGCCTTTGTTAAAGTTGAGAATACTCTTTTCCCGGGAAGTGGACCACAACCGAATAATTCAAAAAAATCTTTTTATGTTGCGATTTGCTTCAAATTGGGTACCTTGATAGACATTTGACTTTGTGAAAACCTAGATTACTTTCTTTTCATAAAAGTGGACCAGGGACCGAAATATAAAAAAAAAATTTTATTTATGATGCGATTTGCTTGAAATTCGGTTCCTTGGTAGACATTTGCCTTTCGTTTCAGAAAAGTGAACCAGGGACCGACCTATTCAAAATAATCTTATTGGTGATGCGATTTGCTTGAAATTCTGTACCTTGGGAGACATTTGCCTTTGTTAAAATTGAGAATACTCCTCTCCCGGGAAGTGGACCAGGACCGAAATATTCAAAAAAATCTTTTTTATGTTGCGATTTGCTTCAAATTCGGTACCTTGATAGACATTTGGCTTTGTCAAAATTAAAAATACTCTTTTTCCGGGAAGTGGACCAAGAACCGACTTATTCAAAAAAATTTTATTTGAGATGCGATTTGGTTGAAATTCGGTACCTTGGTAGACATTTGCCTTTGTTAAAATTTAGAATACTCTTTTTCCGGGAAGTAGACCAGGGACCGAAATCTAAAAAAAATATCTTTTTTATAATGCGATTTGCCTGCAATTCAGTACCTAGAAATTTGATTTTGTTAAAATGTCGAATAATTTTTCTTCAGAAAAGTACACAAGGACCGACCTATTCAAAAAAAGCTTACTTGAGATGCGATTTGTTTGAAACTGGGTACCTGGTATACCTTTGCCTTTGCTAAAATTGAGAATACTCTTTTCCCGGGAAGTGGACCACAACCGAAATATTCAAAAAAATTTTTTTATGTTGCGATTTGCTTCAAATTCGGTACCTTGACAGACATTTGACTTTGTGCAAACCTAGATTACTTTCTTTTCATAAAAGTGGACCAGGGACCGAAATATAAAAAAAACATTTTATTTATGATGCCATTTGCTTGAAATTCGGTTCCTTGGTAGACATTTGCCTTTCGTTTCAGAAAAGTGAACCAGGGACCGACCTATTCAAAATAATCTTATTGGTGATGCGATTTGCTTGAAATTCTGTACCTTGGGAGTCATTTGCCTTTGTTAAAATTGAGAATACTCCTCTCCCGGGAAGTGGACCAGGACCGAAATATTCAAAAAAATCTTTTTTATGTTGCGATTTGCTTCAAATTCGGTACCTTGATAGACATTTGGCTTTGTCAAAATTAAAAATACTCTTTTTCCGGGAAGTGGACCAGGGACCGAACTATTCAAAAAAATTTTATCTATAATGCGAATTACTTGAAATTCGGTACCTTGGTAGACATTTGCCTTTGTTAAAATTGAGAATACTCTTTTTCTTCGGAGTGGAGCAGGGACCGACCTATTCAAAAAAATTGTATCTATGATGCGAGTTACTTGAAATTCTGTACCTTGGTAGACATTTGCGTTTCGTTTCAGAAAAGTGAACCAGGGACCGACCTATTCAAAATAATCTTATTGGTGATGCGATTTGCTTGAAATTCTGTACCTTGGGAGACATTTGCCTTTGTTAAAATTGAGAATACTCTTCTCCCGGGAAGTGGACCAGGACCGAAATATTCAAAAAAATCTTTTTTATGTTGCGATTTGCTTCGAATTCGGTACCTTTATAGACATTTGGCTTTGTCAAAATTAAAAATACTCTTTTTCCGGGAAGTGGACCAAGAACCGACCTATTCAAAAAAATTTTATTTGAGATGCGATTTGGTTGAAATTCGGTACCTTGGTAGACATTTGCCTTTGTTAAAATTTAGAATACTCTTTTTCCGGGAAGTAGACCAGGGACCGAAATCTAAAAAAAATATCTTTTTTATAATGCGATTTGCCTGCAATTCAGTACCTAGAAATTTGATTTTGTTAAAATGTCGAATAATTTTTCTTCAGAAAAGTACACAAGGACCGACCTATTCAAAAAAAGCTTACTTGAGATGCGATTTGTTTGAAACTGGGTACCTGGTATACCTTTGCCTTTGCTAAAATTGAGAATACTCTTTTCCCGGGAAGTGGACCAGGGACCGAAATATAAAAAAAAATATCTTTTTTATGATGCGATTTGCTTGCAATTCGGTACCTACCCGTTTGCCTTTGTTAAAATTGAGAATACTTTTTTTCCGGGAAGTGGACGAGGGACCGACCTATTGAAAAAAAAACTTATTTGAGATGCGATTTGCTTTATATTCGATACCTTGGTATACTTTTGCCTTTGTTAAAATTTAAAATACTCTTTTTCCGGGAAATGAAAAAGATACCAACCAATTCAAAAAAATCATATTTGAGATGCGGTTTGCTTGAAACTTGGTACCTTGGTAGACATTTGCCTTTGTTAAAATTGAGAAAACCCTTATATTCCGAGAAGTGGACCAGGGATCGCCCTATTCAAAAAAATCTTATTTGAGATGCGATTTGCTTGATATTCGGTAACTTGGTAGACATTTGACTTTGTGCAAACCTAGATTACTTTCTTTTCAGAAAAGTGGACCAGGGACCGACCTATTCAAAAAAAGGTTATTTGAGATGCGATTTGCTTGAGATTCGGCACCTTAGTAGACATTTGCCCTTGTCAAAATTTAGAACACTATTTTTCCGAGAAATGAAAAAGGGACCGACCTATTCAAAAAAATCTTATTTGAGATGCGATTTGCTTGAAATCCGGAACCTTGGAAGACATTTGCCCTTGTTAAAATTGAGAATACTCTTTTTCTTCGGAGTGGAGCAGGGACCGACCTATTCAAAAAAATTGTATCTATGATGCGAGTTACTTGAAATTCTGTACCTTGGTAGACATTTGCCTTTGTTAAAACTGAGAATACTCTTTTCCCGGGAAGTGGACCACAACCGACCTATTCAAAAAAATTTTATTTGAGATGCGATTTGCTTGAAATTCGGTACCTTGGGAGACATTTGCCTTTGTTAAAATTGAGAATACTCTTTTCCCGGGAAGTGGACCAGGACCGAAATATTCAAAAAAATCTTTTTTATGTTGCGATTTGCTTCAAATTCGGTACCTTGGTAGACATTTGCCTTTGTTAAAATTTAGAATACTCTTTTTCCAGGAAGTGGACCAGGGACCGAAATATAAAAAAAATATCTTTTTTATGATGCGATTTGCTTGCAATTCAGTACCTAGACATTTGCTTTTGTTAAAATTTAGAATAATTTTTTTTCAGAAAAGTACACAAGGACCGACCTATTCAAAAAAAGCTTACTTGAGATGCGATTTGTTTGAAATTCGGTACATTGGTATACCTTGGCCTTTGCTAAAATTAAGAATACTCTTTTTCCGGGAAGTGGACCAGGGACCGAACTATTCAAAAAAATTTTATCTATGATGCGAATTACTTGAAATACGGTACCTTGGGAGACATTTGCCTTTGTTAAAACTGAGAATACTCTTTTCCCGGGAAGTGGACCACAA
The DNA here is from genome assembly GCA_949987695.1 of Merzomyia westermanni. Lineage (NCBI taxonomy): Eukaryota > Metazoa > Arthropoda > Insecta > Diptera > Tephritidae > Merzomyia > Merzomyia westermanni. Next base: position 99,930,106 of record OX465292.1, on the reverse strand, counting down.
CCGACCTATTCAAAAAAATTTTATTTGAGATGTGATTTGCTTGAAATTCGGTACCTTGGTAGACATTTGCCTTTGTTAAAGTTGAGAATACTCTTTTCCCGGGAAGTGGACCACAACCGAATAATTCAAAAAAATCTTTTTATGTTGCGATTTGCTTCAAATTGGGTACCTTGATAGACATTTGACTTTGTGAAAACCTAGATTACTTTCTTTTCATAAAAGTGGACCAGGGACCGAAATATAAAAAAAAAATTTTATTTATGATGCGATTTGCTTGAAATTCGGTTCCTTGGTAGACATTTGCCTTTCGTTTCAGAAAAGTGAACCAGGGACCGACCTATTCAAAATAATCTTATTGGTGATGCGATTTGCTTGAAATTCTGTACCTTGGGAGACATTTGCCTTTCGTTTCAGAAAAGTGAACCAGGGACCGACCTATTCAAAATAATCTTATTGGTAATGCGATTTGCTTGAAATTCTGTACCTTGGGAGACATTTGCCTTTGTTAAAATTGAGAATACTCCTCTCCCGGGAAGTGGACCAGGACCGAAATATTCAAAAAAATCTTTTTTATGTTGCGATTTGCTTCAAATTCGGTACCTTGATAGACATTTGGCTTTGTCAAAATTAAAAATACTCTTTTTCCGGGAAGTGGACCAAGAACCGACCTATTCAAAAAAATTTTATTTGAGATGCGATTTGCTTGAAATTCGGTACCTTGGGAGACATTGGCCTTTGTTAAAATTGAGAATACTCTTTTCCCGGGAAGTGGACCAGGACCGAAATATTCAAAAAAATCTTTTTTATGTTGCGATTTGCTTCAAATTCGGTACCTTGGTAGACATTTGCCTTTGTTAAAATTTAGAATACTCTTTTTCCAGGAAGTGGACCAGGGACCGAAATATAAAAAAAATATCTTTTTTATGATGCGATTTGCTTGCAATTCAGTACCTAGACATTTGCTTTTGTTAAAATTTAGAATAATTTTTTTTCAGAAAAGTACACAAGGACCGACCTATTCAAAAAAAGCTTACTTGAGATGCGATTTGTTTGAAATTCGGTACATTGGTATACCTTGGCCTTTGCTAAAATTGAGAATACTCTTTTTCCGGGAAGTGGACCAGGGACCGAACTATTCAAAAAATTTTTATCTATGATGCGAATTACTTGAAATACGGTACCTTGGGAGACATTTGCCTTTGTTAAAACTGAGAATACTCTTTTCCCGGGAAGTGGACCACAACCGACCTATTCAAAAAAATTTTATTTGAGATGCGATTTGCTTGAAATTCGGTACCTTGGGAGACATTTGCCTTTGTTAAAATTGAGAATACTCTTTTCCCGGGAAGTGGACCAGGACCGAAATATTCAAAAAAAATCTTTTTTATGTTGCGATTTGCTTCAAATTCGGTACCTTGGTAGACATTTGCCTTTGTTAAAATTTAGAATACTCTTTTTCCAGGAAGTGGACCAGGGACCGGAATATAAAAAAAATATCTTTTTTATAATGCGATTTGCCTGCAATTCAGTACCTAGAAATTTGATTTTGTTAAAATGTCGAATAATTTTTCTTCAGAAAAGTACACAAGGACCGACCTATTCAAAAAAAGCTTACTTGAGATGCGATTTGCTTGGAATTCGGTACATTGGTATACCTTGGCCTTTGCTAAAATTGAGAATACTCTTTTTCCGGGAAGTGGACCAGGGACCGAACTATTCAAAAAATTTTTATCTATGATGCGAATTACTTGAAATACGGTACCTTGGGAGACATTTGCCTTTGTTAAAACTGAGAATACTCTTTTCCCGGGAAGTGGACCACAACCGACCTATTCAAAAAAATTTTATTTGAGATGCGATTTGCTTGAAATTCGGTACCTTGGGAGACATTTGCCTTTGTTAAAATTGAGAATACTCTTTTCCCGGGAAGTGGACCAGGACCGAAATATTCAAAAAAATCTTTTTTATGTTGCGATTTGCTTCAAATTCGGTACCTTGGTAGACATTTGCCTTTGTTAAAATTTAGAATACTCTTTTTCCAGGAAGTGGACCAGGGACCGAAATATAAAAAAAATATCTTTTTATGATGCGATTTGCTTGCAATTCAGTACCTAGACATTTGCTTTTGTTAAAATTTAGAATAATTTTTTTTCAGAAAAGTACACAAGGACCGACCTATTCAAAAAAAGCTTACTTGAGATGCGATTTGTTTGAAATTCGGTACATTGGTATACCTTGGCCTTTGCTAAAATTGAGAATACTCTTTTTCCGGGAAGTGGACCAGGGACCGAACTATTCAAAAAAATTTTATCTATGATGCGAATTACTTGAAACACGGTACCTTGGGAGACATTTGCCTTTGTTAAAACTGACAATACTCTTTTCCCGGGAAGTGGACCACAACCGACCTATTCAAAAAAATTTTATTTGAGATGCGATTTGCTTGAAATTCGGTACCTTGGTAGACATTTGCCTTTGTTAAAGTTGAGAATACTCTTTTCCCGGGAAGTGGACCACAACCGAATAATTCAAAAAAATCTTTTTATGTTGCGATTTGCTTCAAATTGGGTACCTTGATAGACATTTGACTTTGTGAAAACCTAGATTACTTTCTTTTCATAAAAGTGGACCAGGGACCGATATATAAAAAAAAAATTTTATTTATGATGCGATTTGCTTGAAATTCGGTTCCTTGGTAGACATTTGCCTTTCGTTTCAGAAAAGTGAACCAGGGACCGACCTATTCAAAATAATCTTATTGGTGATGCGATTTGCTTGAAATTCTGTACCTTGGGAGACATTTGCCTTTGTTAAAATTGAGAATACTCCTCTCCCGGGAAGTGGACCAGGACCGAAATATTCAAAAAAATCTTTTTTATGTTGCGATTTGCTTCAAATTCGGTACCTTGATAGACATTTGGCTTTGTCAAAATTAAAAATACTCTTTTTCCGGGAAGTGGACCAAGAACCGACTTATTCAAAAAAATTTTATTTGAGATGCGATTTGGTTGAAATTCGGTACCTTGGTAGACATTTGCCTTTGTTAAAATTTAGAATACTCTTTTTCCGGGAAGTAGACCAGGGACCGAAATCTAAAAAAAATATCTTTTTTATAATGCGATTTGCTTGCAATTCAGTACCTAGAAATTTGATTTTGTTAAAATGTCGAATAATTTTTCTTCAGAAAAGTACACAAGGACCGACCTATTCAAAAAAAGCTTACTTGAGATGCGATTTGTTTGAAACTGGGTACCTGGTATACCTTTGCCTTTGCTAAAATTGAGAATACTCTTTTCCCGGGAAGTGGACCACAACCGAAATATTCAAAAAAATTTTTTTATGTTGCGATTTGCTTCAAATTCGGTACCTTGACAGACATTTGACTTTGTGCAAACCTAGATTACTTTCTTTTCATAAAAGTGGACCAGGGACCGAAATATAAAAAAACATTTTATTTATGATGCCATTTGCTTGAAATTCGGTTCCTTGGTAGACATTTGCCTTTCGTTTCAGAAAAGTGAACCAGGGACCGACCTATTCAAAATAATCTTATTGGTGATGCGATTTGCTTGAAATTCTGTACCTTGGGAGACATTTGCCTTTGTTAAAATTGAGAATACTCCTCTCCCGGGAAGTGGACCAGGACCGAAATATTCAAAAAAATCTTTTTTATGTTGCGATTTGCTTCAAATTCGGTGCCTTGATAGACATTTGGCTTTGTCAAAATTAAAAATACTCTTTTTCCGGGAAGTGGACCAGGGACCGAACTATTCAAAAAAATTTTATCTATAATGCGAATTACTTGAAATTCGGTACCTTGGTAGACATTTGCCTTTGTTAAAATTGAGAATACTCTTTTTCTTCGGAGTGGAGCAGGGACCGACCTATTCAAAAAAATTGTATCTATGATGCGAGTTACTTGAAATTCTGTACCTTGGTAGACATTTGCGTTTCGTTTCAGAAAAGTGAACCAGGGACCGACCTATTCAAAATAATCTTATTGGTGATGCGATTTGCTTGAAATTCTGTACCTTGGGAGACATTTGCCTTTGTTAAAATTGAGAATACTCTTCTCCCGGGAAGTGGACCAGGACCGAAATATTCAAAAAAATCTTTTTTATGTTGCGATTTGCTTCAAATTCGGTACCTTTATAGACATTTGGCTTTGTCAAAATTAAAAATACTCTTTTTCCGGGAAGTGGACCAAGAACCGACCTATTCAAAAAAATTTTATTTGAGATGCGATTTGGTTGAAATTCGGTACCTTGGTAGACATTTGCCTTTGTTAAAATTTAGAATACTCTTTTTCCGGGAAGTAGACCAGGGACCGAAATCTAAAAAAAATATCTTTTTTATAATGCGATTTGCCTGCAATTCAGTACCTAGAAATTTGATTTTGTTAAAATGTCGAATAATTTTTCTTCAGAAAAGTACACAAGGACCGACCTATTCAAAAAAAGCTTACTTGAGATGCGATTTGTTTGAAACTGGGTACCTGGTATACCTTTGCCTTTGCTAAAATTGAGAATACTCTTTTCCCGGGAAGTGGACCAGGGACCGAAATATAAAAAAAATATCTTTTTTATGATGCGATTTGCTTGCAATTCGGTACCTACCCGTTTGCCTTTGTTAAAATTGAGAATACTTTTTTTCCGGGAAGTGGACGAGGGACCGACCTATTGAAAAAAAAAACTTATTTGAGATCCGATTTGCTTTATATTCGATACCTTGGTATACTTTTGCCTTTGTTAAAATTTAAAATACTCTTTTTCCGGGAAATGAAAAAGATACCAACCAATTCAAAAAAATCATATTTGAGATGCGGTTTGCTTGAAACTTGGTACCTTGGTAGACATTTGCCTTTGTTAAAATTGAGAAAACCCTTATATTCCGAGAAGTGGACCAGGGATCGCCCTATTCAAAAAAATCTTATTTGAGATGCGATTTGCTTGATATTCGGTAACTTGGTAGACATTTGACTTTGTGCAAACCTAGATTACTTTCTTTTCAGAAAAGTGGACCAGGGACCGACCTATTCAAAAAAAGGTTATTTGAGATGCGATTTGCTTGAGATTCGGCACCTTAGTAGACATTTGCCCTTGTCAAAATTTAGAACACTATTTTTCCGAGAAATGAAAAAGGGACCGACCTATTCAAAAAAATCTTATTTGAGATGCGATTTGCTTGAAATCCGGAACCTTGGAAGACATTTGCCCTTGTTAAAATTGAGAATACTCTTTTTCTTCGGAGTGGAGCAGGGACCGACCTATTCAAAAAAATTGTATCTATGATGCGAGTTACTTGAAATTCTGTACCTTGGTAGACATTTGCGTTTCGTTTCAGAAAAGTGAACCAGGGACCGACCTATTCAAAATAATCTTATTGGTGATGCGATTCGATTGAAATTCTGTACCTTGGGAGACATTTGCCTTTGTTAAAATTGAGAATACTCTTCTCCCGGGAAGTGGACCAGGACCGAAATATTCAAAAAAATCTTTTTTATGTTGCGATTTGCTTCAAATTCGGTACCTTTATAGACATTTGGCTTTGTCAAAATTAAAAATACTCTTTTTCCGGGAAGTGGACCAAGAACCGACCTATTCAAAAAAATTTTATTTGAGATGCGATTTGGTTGAAATTCGGTACCTTGGTAGACATTTGCCTTTGTTAAAATTTAGAATACTCTTTTTCCGGGAAGTAGACCAGGGACCGAAATCTAAAAAAAATATCTTTTTTATAATGCGATTTGCCTGCAATTCAGTACCTAGAAATTTGATTTTGTTAAAATGTCGAATAATTTTTCTTCAGAAAAGTACACAAGGACCGATCTATTCAAAAAAAGCTTACTTGAGATGCGATTTGTTTGAAACTGGGTACCTGGTATACCTTTGCCTTTGCTAAAATTGAGAATACTCTTTTCCCGGGAAGTGGACCAGGGACCGAAATATAAAAAAAAAATATCTTTTTTATGATGCGATTTGCCTGCAATTCGGTACCTACCCGTTTGCCTTTGTTAAAATTGAGAATACTTTTTTTCCGGGAAGTGGACCAGGGACCGACCTATACAAAAAAAGCTTATTTGAGATGCGATTTGCTTGAAATCCGGAACCTTGGAAGACATTTGCCGTTGTTAAAGTTGAGAATACTCTTTTTCTTCGGAGTGGAGCAGGGACCGACCTATTCAAAAAAATTGTATCTATGATGCGAGTTACTTGAAATTCTGTACCTTGGTAGACATTTGCGTTTCGTTTCAGAAAAGTGAACCAGAGACCGACCTATTCAAAAAAAGGTTATTTGAGATGCGATTTGCTTGAGATTCGGTACCTTAGTAGACATTTGCCTTTCGTTTCAGAAAAGTGGACGAGGGACCGACCTATTGAAAAAAAAACTTATTTGAGATGCGATTTGCTTTATATTCGATACCTTGGTATACTTTTGCCTTTGTTAAAATTTAGAATACTCTTTTTCCGGGAAATGAAAAAGATACCAACCAATTCAAAAAAATCATATTTGAGATGCGGTTTGCTTGAAACTTGGTACCTTGGTAGACATTTGCCTTTGTTAAAATTGAGAAAACCCTTATATTCCGAGAAGTGGACCAGGGATCGCCCTATTCAAAAAAATCTTATTTGAGATGCGATTTGCTTGATATTCGGTAACTTGGTAGACATTTGACTTTGTGCAAACCTAGATTACTTTCTTTTCAGAAAAGTGGACCAGGGACCGACCTATTCAAAAAAAGGTTATTTGAGATGCGATTTGCTTGAGATTCGGTACCTTAGTAGACATTTGCCTTTAGTTTCAGAAAAGTGGACGAGGGACCGACCTATTGAAAAAAAAATTGAAAAAAGATGCGATTTGCTTTATATTCGATACCTTGGTATACTTTTGCCTTTGTTAAAATTTAGAATACCCTTTTTCCGGGAAATGAAAAAGATACCAACCAATTCAAAAAAATCATATTTGAGATGCAGTTTGCTTGAAACTTGGTACCTTGGTAGACATTTGCCTTTGTTAAAATTGAGAAAACCCTTATATTCCGAGAAGTGGACCAGGGATCGACCTATTCAATTGCGATTTGCTTGAAATTCGGTAACTTGGTAGACATTTGACTTTGTGCAAACCTAGATTACTTTCTTTTCAGAAAAGTGGACCAGGGACCGACTATTCAAACAAATTTTATTTGAGATGCGATTTGCTTGAAATTCAATAACTTGGTAGAGATTTGCCTTTGTTCAAATTTAGAATACTTTTTCCGGGAAGTGGACCAGGGACCGAAATATAAAAAAAAACAACTTATTTATGATGCGATTTGCTTGCAATTCGGTACCAACCCGTTTGCCTTTGTTAAAATTGAGAATACTTTTTTTCCGGGAAGTGGACCAGGGACCGACCTATACAAAAAAAGCTTATTTGAGACGCTATTTGCTTGAAACTCGGTATCTTGGTATATCTTTGCCTTTGTTAAAATTTAGAATACCTTAGTAGACATTTGCCCTTGTCAAAATTTAAAACACTATTTTTCCGAGAAATGAAAAAGGGACCGACCAATTCAAAAAAATCATATTTGAGATGCAGTTTGCTTGAAACTTGGTACCTTGGTAGACATTTGCCTTTGTTAAAATTGAGAAAACCCTTATATTCCGAGAAGTGGACCAGGGATCGACCTATTCAATTGCGATTTGCTTGAAATTCGGTAACTTGGTAGACATTTGACTTTGTGCAAACCTAGATTACTTTCTTTTCAGAAAAGTGGACCAGGGACCGACTATTCAAACAAATCTTATTTGAGATGCGATTTGCTGTCTACCTTAGTAGACATTTGCCTCTGTTAAAACTTGCAATACATTCTTTTCAGAAAAGTGGACCAGCGACCGACTATTCAAACAAATTTTATTTGAGATGCGATTTGGTTGAAATTCGGTTCCTTGGTAGACATTTGCCTTTGTTAAAATTAGGAATACTCTTTTTCCGGGAAGTGGACCAAGAACCGACCTATTCAAAACAATTTTATTTGAGATGCGATTTGGTTGAAATTCTTTACCTTGGTAGACATTTGCCTTTGTTAAAATTAAGAATACTCTTTTTCCGGGGAGTGGACCAGGGACCGAAATATAAAAAAAAATATCTTTTTTATGATGCGATTTGCTTGCAATTCGGTACCTACCCGTTTGCCTTTGTTAAAATTGAGAATACTTTTTTTCCGCGAAGTGGACCAGGGACCGACCTATACAAAAAAAGCTTATTTGAGACGCTATTTGCTTGAAGTTCGGTATCTTCGTATACCTTTGCCTTTGTTAAAATTTAGAATACCTTGGTAGACATTTGCCCTTGTCAAAATTTAGAATACTATTTTTCCGAGAAATGAAAAAGAAAAAAAAATCTTATTTTAGATGGTAGACATTTGCCTTTCGTTTCAGAAAAGTGAACCAGGGACCGACCTATTCAAAATAATCTTATTGATGATGCGATTTGCTTGAAATTCGGTACCTTGGGAGACATTTGCATTTGTTAAAATTGAGAATACTCTTTTCCCGGGAAGTGGACCAGGACCGAAATATTGAAAAAAATCTTTTTTATGTTGCGATTTGCTTCAAATTCGGTACCTTGGTATACATTTGCCTTTGTTAAAATTTAGAATACTCTTTTTCCAGGAAGTGGACCAGGGACCGAAATATAAAAAAAATATCTTTTTTATGATGCGATTTGCTTGCAATTCAGTACATTTGCTTTTGTTAAAATTTAGAATAATTTTTTTTCAGAAAAGTACACAAGGACCGACCTATTCAAAAAAAGCTTATTTGAGATGCGATTTGTTTGAAATTCGGTACATTGGTATACCTTTCCCTTTGCTAAAATTGAGAATACTCTTTTTCCGGGAAGTGGACCAGGGATCGACCTATTCAATTGCGATTTGCTTGAAATTCGGTTACTTGGTAGACATTTGCCTTTGTTAAAATTGAGAATACTTTTATCCAGGAAGTGGACCAGGGACCGACCTATTCAAAAAAATTGTATTTGAGATGCGATTTGCTTGAGATTCGGTACCTTAGTAGACATTTGCCTTTCGTTTCAGAAAAGTGGACGAGGGACCGACCTATTGAAAAAAAACTTATTTGAGATGCGATTTGCTTTATATTCGATACCTTGGTATACTTTTGTCTTTGTTAAAATTTAGAATACTCTTTTTCCGGGAAATGAAAAAGATACCAACCAATTCAAAAAAATCATATTTGAGATGCGGTTTGCTTGAAACTTGGTACTTTGGTAGACATTTGCCTTTGTTAAAATTGAGAAAACCCTTATATTCCGAGAAGTGGACCAGGGATCGACCTATTCAATTGCGATTTGCTTGAAATTCGGTAACTTGGTAGACATTTGACTTTGTGCAAACCTAGATTACTTTCTTTTCAGAAAAGTGGACCAGGGACCGACTATTCAAACAAATTTTATTTGAGATGCGATTTGCTTGAAATTCAATAACTTGGTATAGATTTGCCTTTGTTCAAATTTAGAATACTTTTTCCGGGAAGTGGACCAGGGACCGAAATATAAAAAAAAACATCTTATTTATGATGCGATTTGCTTGCAATTCGGTACCTAGACATTTGCCTTTGTTAAAGTTGAGAATACTTTTTTCCAGGAAGTGGACCAGGGACCGACCTATTCAAAAAAATTGTATTTGAGATGCGATTTGCTTGAAATTCGGTACCTTTGCAGACATTTGCCGTTGATGAAATTGGGAATACTTTTTTTCAGGAAGTGGACCAGGGACCGACCTATTCAAAAAAAGGTTATTTGAGATGCGATTTGCTTGAGATTCGGTACCTTAGTAGACATTTGCCTCTGTTAAAACTTACAATACTTTCTTTTCAGAAAAGTGGACCAGGGACCGAATTATCCAAAAAAAGCGTATTTGAGATGCGCTTAGCCTCACATTCGGTACCGTGGTAGACATTTGCCTCTGTTAAAACTTGCAATACATTCTTTTCAGAAAAGTGGACCAGCGACCGACTATTCAAACAAATTTTATTTGAGATGCGATTTGGTTAAAATTCGGTTCCTTGGTAGACATTTGCCTTTGTTAAAATTAGGAATACTCTTTTTCCGGGAAGTGGACCAAGAACCGACCTATTCAAAACAATTTTATTTGAGATGCGATTTGGTTGAAATTCGGTACCTTGGTAGACATTTGCCTTTGTTAAAATTAAGAATACTCTTTTTCCGGGAAGTGGACCAGGGACCGAACTATACAAAAAAAGCTTATTTAAGACGCTATTTGCTTGAAGTTCGGTATCTTCGTATACCTTTGCCTTTGTTAAAATTTAGAATACCTTGGTAGACATTTGCCCTTGTCAAAATTTAGAATACTATTTTTCCGAGAAATGAAAAAGAAAAAAAAAATCTTATTTGAGATGGTAGACATTTGCCTTTCGTTTCAGAAAAGTGAACCAGGGACCGACCTATTCAAAATAATCTTATTGATGATGCGATTTGCTTGAAATTCGGTACCTTGGGAGACATTTGCCTTTGTTAAAATTGAGAATACTCTTTTCCCGGGAAGTGGACCAGGACCGAAGTATTCAAAAAAATCTTTTTTATGTTGCGATTTGCTTCAAATTTGGTACCTTGGTAGACATTTGCCTTTGTTAAAATTTAGAATACTCTTTTTCCAGGAAGTGGACCAGGGACCGAAATATAAAAAAAATATCTTTTTTATGATGCGATTTGCTTGCAATTCAGTACATTTGCTTTTGTTAAAATTTAGAATAATTTTTTTTCAGAAAAGTACACAAGGACCGACCCTTTCAAAAAAAGCTTATTTGAGATGCAATTTGGTTGAAATTCGGTTCCTTGGTAGACATTTGCCTTTGTTAAAATTAGGAATACCCTTTTTCCGGGAAGTGGACCAAGAACCGACCTATTCAAAACAATTTTATTTGAGATGCGATTTGGTTGAAATTCGGTACCTTGGTAGACATTTGCCTTTGTTAAAATTAAGAATACTCTTTTTCCGGGGAGTGGACCAGGGACCGAAATATAAAAAAAAATATCTTTTTTATGATGCGATTTGCTTGCAATTCGGTACCTACCCGTTTGCCTTTGTTAAAATTGAGAATACTTTTTTCCGGGAAGTGGACCAGGGACCGACCTATACAAAAAAAGCTTATTTGAGACGCTATTTGCTTGAAACTCGGTATCTTGGTATATCTTTGCCTGTGTTAAAATTTAGAATACCTTAGTAGACATTTGCCCTTGTCAAAATTTAGAACACTATTTTTCCGAGAAATGAAAAAGGGACCGACCTATTCAAAAAAATCTTATTTGAGATGGGATTTTCTTGAAATCCGAAACCTTGGAAGACATTTGCCCTTGTTAAAATTGAGAATACTCTTTTTCTGAGGAGTGGACCAGGGACCGACCTATTCAAAAAAAATTTATCTATGATGCGAGTTACTTGAAGTTCTGTACCTTGGTAGACATTTGCGTTTCGTTTCAGAAAAGTGAACCAGAGACCGACCTATTCAAAAAAAGGTTATTTGAGATGCGATTTGCTTGAGATTCGGTACCTTAGTAGACATTTGCCTTTCGTTTCAGAAAAGTGGACGAGGGACCGACCTATTGAAAAAAAAACTTATTTGAGATGCGATTTGCTTTATATTCGATACCTTGGTATACTTTTGCCTTTGTTAAAATTTAGAATACTCTTTTTCCGGGAAATGAAAAAGATACCAACCAATTCAAAAAAATCATATTTGAGATGCGGTTTGCTTGAAACTTGCTACCTTGGTATACTTTTGCCTTTGTTAAAATTTAGAATACTCTTTTTCCGGGAAATGAAAAAGATACCAACCAATTCAAAAAAATCATATTTGAGATGCGGTTTGCTTGAAACTTGGTACCTTGGTAGACATTTGCCTTTGTTAAAATTGAGAAAACCCTTATATTCCGAGAAGTGGACCAGGGATCGACCTACTCAATTGCGATTTGCTTGAAATTCGGTAACTTGGTAGACATTTGACTTTGTGCAAACCTAGATTACTTTCTTTTCAGAAAAGTGGACCAGGGACCGACTATTCAAACAAATTTTATTTGAGATGCGATTTGCTTGAAATTCAATAACTTGGTAGAGATTTGCCTTTGTTTAAATTTAGAATACTTTTTCCGGGAAGTGGACCAGGGACCGAAATATAAAAAAAAACATCTTATTTATGATGCGATCTGCTTGCAATTCGGTACCAACCCGTTTGCCTTTGTTAAAATTGAGAATACTTTTTTTCCGGGAAGTGGACCAGGGACCGACCTATACAAAAAAAGCTTATTTGAGACGCTATTTGCTTGAAACTCGGTATCTTGGTATATCTTTGCCTTTGTTAAAATTTAGAATACCTTAGTAGACATTTGCCCTTGTCAAAATTTAGAACACTATTTTTCCGAGAAATGAAAAAGGGACCGACCTATTCAAAAAAATCTTATTTGAGATGCGATTTGCTTGAAATCCGGAACCTTGGTAGACATTTGCCCTTGTTAAAATTGAGAATACTCTTTTTCTGGTGAGTGGACCAGGGACCGACCTGTTCAAAAAAATTGTATTTGAGATGCGATTTGCTTGGAATTCGGTACCTTTGCAGACATTTGCCGTTGTTGAAAATTGGAATACTTTTTTTCAGGAAGTGGACCAGGGACCGACCTATACAAAAAAAAGCTTATTTGAGACGCTATTTGCTTGAAACTCGGTATCTTGTTAAAATTTAGAATACCTTAGTAGACATTTGCCCTTGTCAAAATTTAGAACACTATTTTTCCGAGAAATGAAAAAGGGACCGACCTATTCAAAAAAATCTTATTGATGATGCGATTTGCTTGAAATTCGGTACCTTGGGAGACATTTGCCTTTGTTAAAATTGAGAATACTCTTTTCCCGGGAAGTGGACCAGGACCGAAATATTCAAAAAAATCTTTTTTATGTTGCGATTTGCTTCAAATTCGATACCTTGGTAGACATTTGCCTTTGTTAAAATTTAGATAACTCTTTTTCCGGGAAGTGGACCAGGGACCGAAATATAAAAAAAATATCTTTTTTATGATGCGATTTGCCTGCAATTCAGTACATTTGCTTTTGTTATAATTTAGAATAATTTTTTTTCAGAAAAGTACACAAGGACCGACCTATTCAAAAAAAGCTTATTTGAGATGCGATTTGTTTGAAATTCGGTACATTGGTATACCTTTCCCTTTGCTAAAATTGAGAATACTCTTTTTCCGGGAAGTGGACCAGGGACCGAACTATTCAAAAAAATTTTATCTATGATGCGAATTACTTGAAATACGGTACCTTGGTAGACATTTGCCTTTGCTAAAATTGAGAATACTCTTTTCCCGGGAAGTGTACCACAACCGAAATATTCAAAAAAATCTTTTTATGTTGCGATTTGCTTCAAATTCGGTACCTTGATAGACATTTGACTTTGTGCAAACCTAGATTACTTCCTTTTGAGAAAAGTGGACCAGGCTCCAAAATATAACAAAAAACATCTTATTTATGATGCGATTTGCTTGAAATTCGGTTCCTTGGTAGACATTTGCCTATGTTAAAATTAGGAATACTCTTTTTCCGGGAAGTGGACCAAGAACCGACCTATTCAAAACAATTTTATTGAGATGCGATTTGGTTGAAATTTGGTACCTTGGTAGACATTTGCCTTTGTTAAAATTTAGAATACTCTTTTTCCGGGAAATGTACCAGGGACCGAAATATAAAAAAAAATATCTTTTTTATGATGCGATTTGCTTGCAATTCGGTACCTACCCGTTTGCCTTTGGTAAAATTAGGAATACTCTTTTTCCGGGAAGTGGACCAGGGACCGAACTATTCAAAAAAATTTTATCTATGATGCCAATTACTTGAAATTCGGTACGTTGGTAGACATTTCTCTCTCTATGGCGCGATATACAACAGGTATATCATCATAAACCTCCTAAGAGATTTTTGCGCCAAGCTTCTCTTCCAATTTGTGGTGTGCCGATTTGAATTTTCCCTACAAATTGGTGGGACCTACAGTTTTTTGCCGACTCCGAACGGCATCTACAAAGGAGACGAATTTTTGCTGAGAAGCCTGTCATGGCAGAAATACACTCGGAGAGTTTGCCAAACCACTGCCGAGGGGCGACCCCGTTTTGAAAAACTTTTTTCAATTCACTTTTGATGTTACCTGTACCAGGGCTCGAACCATGGACCTTCGGTGTGGTAGGCCGGCAACACTACCTTCAGACCACAGCGGCCGTCGAGACATTTGCCTTTGTTAAAATTTAGAATACTCTTTTTCCGGGAAGTGGACCAGGGACCGAAATATAAAAAACAATATCTTTTTTATGATGCGATTTGCTTGCAATTCGGTACCTACCCGTTTGCCTTTGTTAAAATTGAGAATACTTTTTTTCCGGGAAGTGGACCAGGGACCGACCTATACAAAAAAAGCTTATTTGAGACGCTATTTGCTTGAAACTCGGTATCTTGGTATACCTTTGCCTTTGTTAAAATTTAGAATACCTTAGTAGACATTTGCCCTTGTCAAAATTTAGAACACTATTTTTCCGAGAAATGAAAAAGGGACCGACCTATTCAAAAAAATCTTATTTGACATGCGATTTGCTTGAAATCCGGAACCTTGGTAGACATTTGCCTTTGTTAAAATGGAGAATACTCTTTTTCTGGTGAGTGGACCAGGGACCGAACTATTCAAAAAAATTGTATCTATGATGCGAGTAACTTGAAATTCTGTACCTTGGTAGACATTTGACTTTGTGCAAACCTAGATTACTTTCTTTTCAGAAAAGTGGACCAGGGACCGACTATTCAAACAAATTTTATTTGTGATGCGATTTGCTTAAAATTCGGTACCTTAGTAGACATTTGCCTTTCGTTTCAGAAAAGTGGACGAGGGACCGACCTATTGAAAAAAAAACTTATTTGAGATGCGATTTGCTTTATATTCGATACCTTGGTACACTTTTGCCTTTGTTAAAATTTAGAATACTCTTTTTCCGGGAAATGAAAAAGATACCAACCAATTCAAAAAAATCATATTTGAGATGCGGTTTGCTTGAAACTTGGTACCTTGGTAGGCATTTGCCTTTGTTAAAATTGAGAAAACCCTTATATTCCGAGAAGTGGATCAGGGATCGACCTATTCAAAAAAATCTTATTTGAGATGCGATTTGCTTGAAATTCGGTAACTTGGTAGACATTTGACTTTGTGCAAACCTAGATTACTTTCTTTTCAGAAAAGTGGACCAGGGACCGACTATTCAAACAAATTTTATTTGTGATGCGATTTGCTTAAAATTCGGTACCTTTGCAGACATTTGCCTTTGGTAAAATTTACAATACTACTTTTTCCGGGAAGTGGACCACGGACCGACATATTAAAAAAAAATCTTATTTATGATGCGATTTTCTTGCAATTCGGTACCTAGACATTGGCTTTTGTTAAAATTGAGAATACCTTTTTCCGGGAAGTGGACCAGGGACCGAACTTTTCAAAAAAATTTTATTTGAAATGCGCTTTGCTTGAAATTCACTACCTTTGCCTTTGTTAAAATTTACAATACTCTTTTTTCCGGGAAGTGGACCACGGACCGAAATATTAAAAAAAAATCTTATTTATGATGCGATTTGCTTGCAATTCGGTACCTAGACATTTCTTCTTCTTTAAATGGTCATCTAACCGCCTGGGCGATTTTGACCGTCCAACATAGCTCGCCAAGAGGCTTTGTTGTTGAATTTCATTGGAACGTTGTTTTATGTGGTGGGTCCCAAACCCAACGCACAACCCGTTTCACGGGAGGTTGAATTCTATTACACGTTTGTATAGCGAGCCGCTTGATCCAAGACAGACGCCCGCTTGCAGCCGCACCACCTGGTGATCAGACGCTGCTGTTTGAACCCCCCAGCAAGTCCTTAAACCGATTATGTCGGAGTGGCCTTACCAGGTTGTCGCCTTCTCACGTTTAGCTCACCACCAAACGAGTGTTCGGTGGTTACCCAGAGGATACTTGGGCGCAAAGCCCGGAAGTAGTGAGCTGCTTGAACCGCATGCAAAAGAATCGCTCTGGCCATTCCCAGGTGAATGGCGATCAGAAACTTTCACCACTTGCGTGGACTTCTGCACACGGCCCCACCCTCCTAGACATTTGCCTTTGTTAAAATTGAGAATGCTTTTTTCCAGGAAGTGGACCAGGGACCGACCTATTCAAAAAAAAAGGTTATTTGAGACGCTATTTGCTTGAAACTCAGTATCTTGGTATACCTTTGCCTCTGTTAAAACTTACAATACTTTCTTTTCCGGAAAGTGGACCATGGACCGACCTATTAAAACAAATTGTATCTATGATGCGAGTAGCTTGAAATGCGGTTCATTGGTAGACATTTGCCTTTGTTAAAATTTAGAATACTCTTTTTCCGGGAAGTGGACCAGGGACCGAAATATAAAAAACAATATCTTTTTTATGATTCGATTTGCTTGCAATTCGGTACCTACCCGTTTGCCTTTGTTAAAATTGAGAATCCTTTTTTTCCGGGAAGTGGACCAGGGACCGACCTATACAAAAAAAGCTTATTTGAGACGCTATTTGCTTGAAACTCAGTATCTTGGTATACCTTTGCCTTTGTTAAAATTTAGAATACCTTAGTAGACATTTGCCCTTGTCAAAATTTAGAACACTATTTTTCCGAGAAATGAAAAAGGGACCGCCCTATTCAAAAAAATCTTATTAGAGATGCGATTTGTTTGAAATTCGGTAACTTTGTAGACATTTAACTTTGTGCAAACCAAGATTACTTTCTTTTCGGAAAAGTGGACCAGGGACCGACTATTCAAACAAATTTTATTTGAGATGCGATTTGCTTAAAATTCGGTACCTTTGCAGACATTTGCCTTTGGTAAAATTTACAATACTACTTTTTCCGGGAAGTGGACCACGGACCGCAATATTAAAAAAAAATCTTATTTATGATGCGATTTGCTTGCAATTCGGCACCTAGACATTTGCATTTGTTAAAATTGAAAATGCTTTTTTCCAGGAAGTGGACCTGGGACCGACCTATTCAAAAAAAAAGGTTATTTGAGATGTGATTTGCTTGAAATTCGGTACCTTAGTAGGCATTTGGCTCTGTTAAAACTTACAATACTTTCTTTTCCGGAAAGTGGACCATGGACCGACCTATTAAAACAAATTGTATCTATGATGCGAGTTGCTTGAAATGCGGTTCCTTGGTAGACATTTGCTTTTGTTAAAATTTAGAATACTTTCTTTTCAGAAAAGTAGACTAGGGACCGACCTATTCAAAAAAAGCTTACTTGAGATGCGATTTGTTTGAAATTCGGTACCTTGGTATACCTTTGCCATTGCTAAAATTGAGAATACCCTTTTTCAGGGAAGTGGACCAGGGACCGCCCTATTCAAACAAATTTTATTAGAGATGCGATTTGTTTGAAATTCGGTAACTTTGTAGACATTTGACTTTGTGCAAACCTAGATTACTTTCTTTTCAGAAAAGTGGACCAGGGACCGACTATTCAAACAAATTTTATTTGAGATGCGATTTGCTTAAAATTCGGTACCTTTGCAGACATTTGCCTTTGGTAAAATTTACAATACTACTTTTTCCGGGAAGTGGACCACGGACCGCAATATTAAAAAAAAATCTTATTTATGATGCGATTTGCTTGCAATTCGGCACCTAGACATTTGCCTTTGTTAAAATTGAAAATACTCTTTTTCCGGGAAGTGGACCAGGGATCGAAATATAAATCAAAACATCTTTTTTATGATGCGATTTGCTTGCATTTCGGTACCTAGACATTTGCCTTTGTTAAAATTGAGAATACTTTTTTTCCGGGAAGTGGACCAGGGACCGACCTATACAAAAAAAAAGCTTATTTGAGATGCGATTTGCTTGAAATTCAGTACCTTGGTAGACATTTGCCTTTGTTAAAATTTGAAATACTCTTTTTCCGGGAAGTGGACCAAGGACCGACCTATTCAAAAAAATCATATTTGAGATGCGATTTGCTTGAAATTCGGTACCTTAGTAGACATTTGCCTCTGTTAAAACTTACAATACTTTCTTTTCCGGAAAGTGGACCATGGACCGACCTATTAAAACAAATTGTATATATGATGCGAGTTGCTTGAAATGAGGTTCCTTGGTAGACATTTGCTTTTGTTAAAATTTAGAATACTTTCTTTTCAGAAAAGTAGACTAGGGACCGACCTATTCAAAAAAAGCTTACTTGAGATGCGATTTGTTTGAAATTCGGTAACTTTGTAGACATTTGACTTTGTGCAAACCTAGATTACTTTCTTTTCAGAAAAGTGGACCAGGGACCGACTATTCAAACAAATTTTATTTGAGATGCGATTTGCTTAAAATTCGGTACCTTTGCAGACATTTGCCTTTGGTAAAATTTACAATACTACTTTTTCCGGGAAGTGGACCACGGACCGATATATTAAAAAAAAATCTTATTTATGATGCGATTTTCTTGCAATTCGGTACCTAGACATTTGCCTTTGTTAAAATTGAGAATACTTTTTTCCAGGAAGTGGACCAGGGACCGACCTATTCAAACAATTTTTATTTGAGATGCGATTTGGTTGAAATTCGGTACCTTGGCAGACATTTGCCTTTGTTAAAATTGAGAATACCCTTTTTCAGGGAAGTTGACATGCGCTTTGCTTGAAATTCACTACCTTTGCAGACATTTGCCTTTGTTAAAATTTACAATATTTTTTTTTTCGGGAAGTGGACCAAGGACCGACCTATTCAAAAAAAAGGTTATTTGAGATGCGATTTGCATGAAATTCGGTACCTTAGTAGACATTTAGACAGAAGTTGACCAGGGACTGCCCTATTCAAAAAAATCTTATTAGAGATGCGATTTGTTTGAAATTCGGTAACTTTGTAGACATTTGACTTTGTGCAAACCTAGATTACTTTCTTTTCAGAAAAGTGGACCAGGGACCGACTATTCAAACAAATTTTATTTGAGATGCGATTTGCTTAAAATTCGGTACCTTTGCAGACATTTGCCTTTGGTAAAATTTACAATACTACTTTTTCCGGGAAGTGGACCACGGACCGATATATTAAAAAAAAATCTTATTTATGATGCGATTTGCTTGGAATTCGGTACCTAGACATTTGCCTTTGTTAAAATTGAGAATGCTTTTTTCCAGGAAGTGGACCAGGGACCGACCTATTCAAAAAAATTTTATTTCAGATGCGATTTGCTTGAAATTCGATACCTTTGAAGACATTTGCCTTTGTTAAAATTTAGAATACTATATTTCCGGGAAATGAAAAAGGGACCGCCCTATTCAAAAAAATCTTATTTGAGATGCGATTTGCTTCAAATTCGGTTCCTTGATAGAGATTTGCCTTTGTTAAAATTAAGAATACTCTTTTTTCGGGAAGTGGACCAAGGACCGACCTATTCAAAAAAAAGGTTATTTGAGTTGCGATTTGCTTGAAATTCGGTACCTTAGTAGACATTTGCCTCTGTTAAAACTTACAATACTTTCTTTTCCGGAAAGTGGACCTATTAAACAAATTGTATCTATGATGCGAGTTGCTTGAAATGCGGTTCCTTGGTAGACATTTGCTTTTGTTAAAATTTAGAATACTTTCTTTTCAGAAAAGTAGACTAGGGACCGACCTATTCAAAAAAAGCTTACTTGAGATGCGATTTGTTTGAAATTCGGTACCTTGGTATACCTTTGCCATTGCTAAAATTGAGAATACTCTTTTTCCGGGAAGTGGACCATGGACCGACCTATTCAAAAAAATTTTATCCATGATGCGAGTTACTTGAAATTCGGTACCTTGGTAGACATTTGCCTTTCGTTTTAGAAAAGTGAACCAGGGACCGACCTTATTTATGATCCGATTTGCTTAAAATTCGGTACCTTGGGAGACATTTGCCTTTGTTAAAATTGAGAATCCTCTTTTCCCGGGAAGTGGACCAGGGATCGAAATATAAAACAAAACATCTTTTTTATGATGCGATTTGCTTGCATTTCGGTACCTAGACATTTGCCTTTGTTAAAATTGAAAATACTTTTTTTCCGGGAAGTGGACCAGGGACCGACCTATACAAAAAAAAAGCTTATTTGGGATGCGATTTGCTTGAAATTCGGTAGCTTGGTAGCATTTGCCTTTGTTAAAATTTAGAATACTCTTTTTCCGGGAAGTGGACCAGGGACCGAAATATAAAAAAAATATCTTTTTTATGATGCGATTTGCTTAAAAAAACGGTACCTTGGTAGACATTTGCCTTTCGTTTCAGAAAAGTGAACCAGGGACCGACCTATTCAAAATAATCTTATTGATGATGCGATTTGCTTCAAATTCGGTACCTTGGGAGACATTTGCCTTTGTTAAAATTGAGAATACTCTTTTCCCGGGAAGTGGACCAGGGACCGAAATATAAAAAAAATATCTTTTTTATGATGCGATTTGATTGCAATTCAGTACATTTGCTCTTGTTAAAATTTAGAATAATTTTTTTTCAGAAAAGTACACAAGGACCTACCTATTCAAAAAAAAGCTTACTTGAAATGCGATTTGTTTGAAATTCGGTACATTGGTATACCTTTCCCTTTGCTAAAATTGAGAATACTCTTTTTCCGGGAAGTAGACCAGGGACCTAACTATTCAAAAAAATTTTATCTATGATGCGAATTACTTGAAATACGGTACCTTGGTAGACATTTGCCTTTGTTAAAACTGAGAATACTCTTTTCCCGGGAAGTGGACCACAACCGAAATATTCAAAAAAATCTTTTTATGTTGCGATTTGCTTCAAATTCGGTACCTTGATAGACATTTGACTTTGTGCAAACCTAGATTACTTTCTTTTCAGAAAAGTGGACCAGGGACCGAAATATAAAAAAAACATCTTATTTATGACGCGATTTGCTTGAAATTCGGTTCCTTGGTAGACATTTGCCTTTCGTTTCAGAAAAGTGAACCAGGGACCGACCTATTCAAAATAATCTTATTGGTGATGCGATTTGCTTGAAATTCTGTACCTTGGGATACATTTGCCTTTGTTAAAATTTAGAATACTCTTTTTCCGGGAAGTGGACCAGGGACCGAAACATAAAAAAAATATCTTTTTTATGATGCGATTTGCTTGCAATTCAGTACATTTGCTTTTGTTATAATTTAGAATAATTTTTTTTCAGAAAAGTACACAAGGACCGACCTATTCAAAAAAAGCTTACTTGAGATGCGATTTGTTTGAAATTCGGTACATTGGTATACCTTTCCCTTTGCTAAAATTGAGAATACTCTTTTTCCGGGAAGTGGACCAGGGACCGAACTATTCAAAAAAATTTTATCTATGATGCGAATTACTTGAAATACGGTACCTTGGTAGACATTTGCCTTTGCTAAAATTGAGAATACTCTTTTCCCGGGAAGTGTACCACAACCGAAATATTCAAAAAAATCTTTTTATGTTGCGATTTGCTTCAAATTCGGTACCTTGATAGACATTTGACTTTGTGCAAACCTAGATTACTTTCTTTTGAGAAAAGTGGACCAGGGTCCAAAATATAAAAAAAACATCTTATTTATGATGCGATTTGCTTGAAATTCGGTTCCTTGGTAGACATTTGCCTATGTTAAAATTAGGAATACTCTTTTTCCGGGAAGTGGACCAAGAACCGACCTATTCAAAACAATTTTATTGAGATGCGATTTGGTTGAAATTTGGTACCTTGGTAGACATTTGCCTTTGTTAAAATTTAGAATACTCTTTTTCCGGGAAATGTACCAGGGACCGAAATATAAAAAAAAAATATCTTTTTTATGATGCGATTTGCTTGCAATTCGGTACCTACCCGTTTGCCTTTGTTAAAATTAGGAATACTCTTTTTCCGGGAAGTGGACCAGGGACCGAACTATTCAAAAAATTTGTATCTATGATGCGAATTACTTGAAATTCGGTACCTTGGTAGACATTTGCCTTTGTTAAAATTGAGAATACTCTTTTCCCGGGAAGTGGACCACAACCGAAATATTCAAAAAAATCTTTTTATGTTGCGATTTGCTTCAAATTCGGTACCTTGATAGACATTTGACTTTGTGCAAACCTAGATTACCTTCTTTTCAGAAAAGTGGACCAGGGACCGAAATATAAAAAAAAACATCTTATTTATCATGCGATTTGCTTAAAATTCGGTTCCTTGGTAGACATTTGCCTTTCGTTTCAGAAAAGGACCAAGGACCGACCTATTCAAAATAATCTTATTGATGATCCGATTTGCTTGAAATTCGGTACCTTGGGAGACATTTGCCTTTGTTAAAATTAGGAATACTCTTTTTCCGGGAAGTGGACCAAGAAGCGACCTATTCAAAACAATTTTATTGAGATGCGATTTGGTTGAAATTTGGTACCTTGGTAGACATTTGCCTTTGTTAAAATTGAGAAAACCCTTATATTCCGAGAAGTGGACCAGGGATCGACCTATTCAAGAAAATCTTATTTGAGATGCGATTTGCTTGAAATTCGGTAACTTGGTAGACATTTGACTTTGTGCAAACCTAGATTACTTTCTTTTCCGAAAAGTGGACCAGGGACCGACTATTTAAACAAATTTTATTTGTGATGCGATTTGCTTAAAATTCGGTACCTTTGCAGACATTTGCCTTTGGTAAAATTTACAATACTACTTTTTCCGGGAAGTGGACCACGGACCGACATATTAAAAAAAAATCTTATTTATGATGCGATTTTCTTGCAATTCGGTACCTAGACATTGGCTTTTGTTAAAATTGAGAATACCTTTTTCCGGGAAGTGGACCAGGGACCGAACTTTTCAAAAAAATTTTATTTGAAATGCGCTTTGCTTGAAATTCACTACCTTTGCCTTTGTTAAAATTTACAATACTCTTTTTTCCGGGAAGTGGACCACGGACCGAAATATTAAAAAAAAATCTTATTTATGATGCGATTTGCTTGCAATTCGGTACCTAGACATTTCTTCTTCTTTAAATGGTCATCTAACCGCCTGGGCGATTTTGACCGTCCAACATAGCTCGCCAAGAGGCTTTGTTGTTGAATTTCATTGGAACGTTGTTTTATGTGGTGGGTCCCAAACCCAACGCACAACCCGTTTCACGGGAGGTTGAATTCTATTACACGTTTGTATAGCGAGCCGCTTGATCCAAGACAGACGCCCGCTTGCAGCCGCACCACCTGGTGATCAGACGCTGCTGTTTGAACCCCCCAGCAAGTCCTTAAACCGATTATGTCGGAGTGGCCTTACCAGGTTGTCGCCTTCTCACGTTTAGCTCACCACCAAACGAGTGTTCGGTGGTTACCCAGAGGATACTTGGGCGCAAAGCCCGGAAGTAGTGAGCTGCTTGAACCGCATGCAAAAGAATCGCTCTGGCCATTCCCAGGTGAATGGCGATCAGAAACTTTCACCACTTGCGTGGACTTCTGCACACGGCCCCACCCTCCTAGACATTTGCCTTTGTTAAAATTGAGAATGCTTTTTTCCAGGAAGTGGACCAGGGACCGACCTATTCAAAAAAAAAAGGTTATTTGAGATGCGATTTGCTTGAAATTCGGTACCTTAGTAGGCATTTGCCTCTGTTAAAACTTACAATACTTTCTTTTCCGGAAAGTGGACCATGGACCGACCTATTAAAACAAATTGTATCTATGATGCGAGTAGCTTGAAATGCGGTTCCTTGGTAGACATTTGCCTTTGTTAAAATTTAGAATACTCTTTTTCCGGGAAGTGGACCAGGGACCGAAATATAAAAAAAAAGCTTATTTGAGACGCTATTTGCTTGAAACTCGGTATCTTGGTATACCTTTGCCTTTGTTAAAATTTAGAATACCTTAGTAGACATTTGCCCTTGTCAAAATTTAGAACACTATTTTTCCGAGAAATGAAAAAGGGACCGACCTATTCAAAAAAATCTTATTTGAGATGCGATTTGCTTGAAATCCGGAACCTTCGTAGACATTTGCCTTTGTTAAAATGGAGAATACTCTTTTTGTGGTGAGTGGACCAGGGACCGAACTATTCAAAAAAATTGTATCTATGATGCGAGTTACTTGATATTCTGTACCTTGGTAGACATTTGCGTTTCGGTTTAGAAAAGTGAACCAGAGACCGACCTATTCAAAAAAAGGTTATTTGAGATACGATTTGCTTGAAATTCGGTACCTTGGGAGACATTTGCCTTTGTTAAAATTGAGAATACTCTTCTCCCGGGAAGTAGACCAGGACCGAAATATTCAAAAAAATCTTTTTTATGATTCGATTTGCTTGCAATTCAGTACCTACCCGTTTGCCTTTGTTAAAATTGAGAATACTTTTTTTCCGGGAAGTGGACCAGGGACCGACCTATACAAAAAAAGCTTATTTGAGACGCTATTTGCTTGAAACTCGGTATCTTGGTATACCTTTGCCTTTGTTAAAATTTAGAATACCTTAGTAGACATTTGCCCTTGTCAAAATTTAGAACACTATTTTTCCGAGAAATGAAAAAGGGACCGACCTATTCAAAAAAATCTTATTTGAGATGCGATTTGCTTGAAATCCGGAACCTTCGTAGACATTTGCCTTTGTTAAAATGGAGAATACTCTTTTTCTGGTGAGTGGACCAGGGACCGAACTATTCAAAAAAATTGTATCTATGATGCGAGTTACTTGATATTCTGTACCTTGGTAGACATTTGCGTTTCGGTTTAGAAAAGTGAACCAGAGACCGACCTATTCAAAAAAAGGTTATTTGAGATACGATTTGCTTGAGATTCGGTACCTTAGTAGACATTTGCCTTTCGTTTCAGAAAAGTGGACGAGGGACCGCCCTATTCAAAAAAATCTTATTAGAGATGCGATTTGTTTGAAATTCGGTAACTTTGTAGACATTTGACTTTGTGCAAACCTAGATTACTTTCTTTTCGGAAAAGTGGACCAGGGACCGACTATTCAAACAAATTTTATTTGAGATGCGATTTGCTTAAAATTCGGTACCTTTGCAGACATTTGCCTTAGGTAAAATTTACAATACTACTTTTTCCGGGAAGTGGACCACGGACCGAAATATTAAAAAAAAAATCTTATTTATGATGCGATTTGCTTGCAATTCGGTACCTAGACATTTGCATTTGTTAAAATTGAGAATGCTTTTTTCCAGGAAGTGGACCTGGGACCGACCTATTCAAAAAAAAAGGTTATTTGAGATGTGATTTGCTTGAAATTCGGTACCTTAGTAGGCATTTGGCTCTGTTAAAACTTACAATACTTTCTTTTCCGGAAAGTGGACCATGGACCGACCTATTAAAACAAATTGTATCTATGATGCGAGTTGCTTGAAATGCGGTTCCTTGGTAGACATTTGCTTTTGTTAAAATTTAGAATACTTTCTTTTCAGAAAAGTAGACTAGGGACCGACCTATTCAAAAAAAGCTTACTTGAGATGCGATTTGTTTGAAATTCGGTACCTTGGTATACCTTTGCCATTGCTAAAATTGAGAATACCCTTTTTCAGGGAAGTGGACCAGGGACCGCCCTATTCAAAAAAATTTTATTAGAGATGCGATGTGTTTGAAATTCGGTAACTTTGTAGACATTTGACTTTGTGCAAACCTAGATTACTTTCTTTTCAGAAAAGTGGACCAGGGACCGACTATTCAAACAAATTTTATTTGAGATGCGATTTGCTTAAAATTCAGTACCTTTGCACACATTTGCCTTTGGTAAAATTTACAATACTACTTTTTCCGGGAAGTGGACCACGGACCGCAATATTAAAAAAAAATCTTATTTATGATGCGATTTGCTTGCAATTCGGCACCTAGACATTTGCCTTTGTTAAAATTGAAAATACTCTTTTTCCGGGAAGTGGACCAGGGACCGACCTATACAAAAAAAAAGCTTATTTGAGATGCGATTTGCTTGAAATTCGGTACCTTGGTAGACATTTGCCTTTGTTAAAATTTAAAATACTCTTTTTCCGGGAAGTGGACCAAGGACCGACCTATTCAAAAAAATCATATTTGAGATGCGATTTCCTTGAAATTCGGTACCTTTGCAGACATTTGCCTTTGGTAAAATTTACAATACTACTTTTTCCGGGAAGTGGACCACGGACCGATATATTAAAAAAAAATCTTATTTATGATGCGATTTTCTTGCAATTCGGTACCTAGACATTTGCCTTTGTTAAAATTGAGAATACTTTTTTCCAGGAAGTGGACCAGGGACCGACCTATTCAAACAATTTTTATTTGAGATGCGATTTGGTTGAAATTCGGTACCTTGGTAGACATTTGCCTTTGTTAAAATTGAGAATACCCTTTTTCAGGGAAGTTGACATGCGCTTTGCTTGAAATTCACTACCTTCGCAGACATTTGCCTTTGTTAAAATTTACAATATTTTTTTTTCCGGGAAGTGGACCAAGGACCGACCTATTCAAAAAAAAGGTTATTTGAGATGCGATTTGCATGAAATTCGGTACCTTAGTAGACATTTAGACAGAAGTTGACCAGGGACTGCCCTATTCAAAAAAATCTTATTAGAGATGCGATTTGTTTGAAATTCGGTAACTTTGTAGACATTTGACTTTGTGCAAACCTAGATTACTTTCTTTTCAGAAAAGTGGACCAGGGACCGACTATTCAAACAAATTTTATTTGAGATGCGATTTGCTTAAAATTCGGTACCTTTGCAGACATTTGCCTTTGGTAAAATTTACAATACTACTTTTTCCGGGAAGTGGACCACGGACCGATATATTAAAAAAAAATCTTATTTATGATGCGATTTGCTTGCAATTCGGTACCTTGACATTTGCCTTTGTTAAAATTGAGAATACTTTTTTCCAGGAAGTGGACCAGGGACCGACCTATTCAAAAAAATTTTATTTGAGATGCGATTTGCTTGAAATTCGGTACCTTGGTAGACATTTGCCTTTGTTAAAATTGAGAATACCCTTTTTCAGGGAAGTTGACATGCGCTTTGCTTGAAATTCACTACCTTTGCAGACATTTGTCTTTGTTAAAATTTACAATATTTTTTTTTCCGGGAAGTGGACCAAGGACCGACCTATTCAAAAAAAAGGTTATTTGAGATGCGATTTGCATGAAATTCGGTACCTTAGTAGACATTTAGACAGAAGTTGACCAGGGACTGCCCTATTCAAAAAAATCTTATTAGAGATGCGATTTGTTTGAAATTCGGTAACTTTGTAGACATTTGACTTTGTGCAAACCTAGATTACTTTCTTTTCAGAAAAGTGGACCAGGGACCGACTATTCAAAAAAATCATATTTGAGATGCGATTTCCTTGAAATTCGGTACCTTTGCAGACATTTGCCTTTGGTAAAATTTACAATACTACTTTTTCCGGGAAGTGGACCACGGACCGATATATTAAAAAAAAATCTTATTTATGATGCGATTTTCTTGCAATTCGGTACCTAGACATTTGCCTTTGTTAAAATTGAGAATACTTTTTTCCAGGAAGTGGACCAGGGACCGACCTATTCAAACAATTTTTATTTGAGATGCGATTTGGTTGAAATTCGGTACCTTGGTAGACATTTGCCTTTGTTAAAATTGAGAATACCCTTTTTCAGGGAAGTTGACATGCGCTTTGCTTGAAATTCACTACCTTTGCAGACATTTGCCTTTGTTAAAATTTACAATATTTTTTTTTCCGGGAAGTGGACCAAGGACCGACCTATTCAAAAAAAAGGTTATTTGAGATGCGATTTGCATGAAATTCGGTACCTTAGTAGACATTTAGACAGAAGTTGACCAGGGACTGCCCTATTCAAAAAAATCTTATTAGAGATGCGATTTGTTTGAAATTCGGTAACTTTGTAGACATTTGACTTTGTGCAAACCTAGATTACTTTCTTTTCAGAAAAGTGGACCAGGGACCGACTATTCAAACAAATTTTATTTGAGATGCGATTTGCTTAAAATTCGGTACCTTTGCAGACATTTGCCTTTGGTAAAATTTACAATACTACTTTTTCCGGGAAGTGGACCACGGACCGATATATTAAAAAAAAATCTTATTTATGATGCGATTTGCTTGCAATTCGGTACCTTGACATTTGCCTTTGTTAAAATTGAGAATTCTTTTTTCCAGGAAGTGGACCAGGGACCGCCCTATTCAAAAAAATCTTATTTGAGATGCGATTTGCTTCAAATTCGGTTCCTTGATAGAGATTTGCCTTTGTTAAAATTAAGAATACTCTTTTTTCGGGAAGTGGACCAAGGACCGACCTATTCAAAAAAAAGGTTATTTGAGATGCGAATTACTTGAAATACGGTACCTTGGTAGCATTTGCCTTTGTTAAAATTTAGAATACTCTTTTTCCGGGAAGTGGACCAGGGACCGAAATATAAAAAAAATATCTTTTTTATGATGCGATTTGCTTAAAAAAACGGTACCTTGGTAGACATTTGCCTTTCGTTTCAGAAAAGTGAACCAGGGACCGACCTATTCAAAATAATCTTATTGATGATGCGATTTGCTTGAAATTCGGTACCTTGGTAGCATTTGCCTTTGTTAAAATTTAGAATACTCTTTTTCCGGGAAGTGGACCAGGGACCGAAATATAAAAAAAATATCTTTTTTATGATGCGATTTGCTTAAAAAAACGGTACCTTGGTAGACATTTGCCTTTCGTTTCAGAAAAGTGAACCAGGGACCGACCTATTCAAAATAATCTTATTGATGATGCGATTTGCTTGAAATTCGGTACCTTGGGAGACATTTGCCTTTGTTAAAATTGAGAATACTCTTTTTCCGGGAAGTGGACCAGGGACCGAAATATAAAAAAAATATCTTTTTTATGATGCGATTTGCTTGCAATTCAGTACATTTGCTCTTGTTAAAATTTAGAATAATTTTTTTTCAGAAAAGTACACAAGGACCTACCTATTCAAAAAAAGCTTACTTGAAATGCGATTTGTTTGAAATTCGGTACATTGGTATACCTTTCCCTTTGCTAAAATTGAGAATACTCTTTTTCCGGGAAGTAGACCAGGGACCTAACTATTCAAAAAAATTTTATCTATGATGCGAATTACTTGAAATACGGTACCTTGGTAGACATTTGCCTTTGTTAAAACTGAGAATACTCTTTTCCCGGGAAGTGGACCACAACCGAAATATTCAAAAAAATCTTTTTATGTTGCGATTTGCTTCAAATTCGGTACCTTGATAGACATTTGACTTTGTGCAAACCTAGATTACTTTCTTTTCAGAAAAGTGGACCAGGGACCGAAATATAAAAAAAACATCTTATTTATGACGCGATTTGCTTGAAATTCGGTTCCTTGGTAGACATTTGCCTTTCGTTTCAGAAAAGTGAACCAGGGACCGACCTATTCAAAATAATCTTATTGGTGATGCGATTTGCTTGAAATTCTGTACCTTGGGAGACATTTGCCTTTGTTAAAATTTAGAATACCCTTTTTCCGGGAAGTGGACCAGGGACCGAAATATAAAAAAAATATCTTTTTTATGATGCGATTTGCTTGCAATTCAGTACATTTGCTTTTGTTATAATTTAGAATAATTTTTTTTCAGAAAAGTACACAAGGACCGACCTATTCAAAAAAAGCTTACTTGAGATGCGATTTGTTTGAAATTCGGTACATTGGTATACCTTTCCCTTTGCTAAAATTGAGAATACTCTTTTTCCGGGAAGTGGACCAGGGACCGAACTATTCAAAAAAATTTTATCTATGATGCGAATTACTTGAAATACGGTACCTTGGTAGACATTTGCCTTTGCTAAAATTGAGAATACTCTTTTCCCGGGAAGTGTACCACAACCGAAATATTCAAAAAAATCTTTTTATGTTGCGATTTGCTTCAAATTCGGTACCTTGATAGACATTTGACTTTGTGCAAACCTAGATTACTTTCTTTTGAGAAAAGTGGACCAGGGTCCAAAATATAAAAAAAACATCTTATTTATGATGCGATATGCTTGAAATTCGGTTCCTTGGTAGATATTTGCCTATGTTAAAATTAGGAATACTCTTTTTCCGGGAAGTGGACCAAGAACCGACCTATTCAAAACAATTTTATTGAGATGCGATTTGGTTGAAATTTGGTACCTTGGTAGACATTTGCCTTTGTTAAAATTTAGAATACTCTTTTTCCGGGAAATGTACCAGGGACCGAAATATAAAAAAAAAATATCTTTTTTATGATGCGATTTGCTTGCAATTCGGTACCTACCCGTTTGCCTTTGTTAAAATTAGGAATACTCTTTTTCCGGGAAGTGGACCAGGGACCGAACTATTCAAAAAAATTTTATCTATGATGCGAATTACTTGAAATTCGGTACCTTGGTAGACATTTGCCTTTGTTAAAATTGAGAATACTCTTTTCCCGGGAAGTGGACCACAACCGAAATATTCAAAAAAATCTTTTTATGTTGCGATTTGCTTCAAATTCGGTACCTTGATAGACATTTGACTTTGTGCAAACCTAGATTACTTTCTTTTCAGAAAAGTGGACCAGGGACCGAAATATAAAAAAAACATCTTATTTATCATGCGATTTGCTTAAAATTCGGTTCCTTGGTAGACATTTGCCTTTCGTTTCAGAAAAGTGAACCAAGGACCGACCTATTCAAAATAATCTTATTGATGATCCGATTTGCTTGAAATTCGGTACCTTGGGAGACATTTGCCTTTGTTAAAATTAGGAATACTCTTTTTCCGGGAAGTGGACCAAGAAGCGACCTATTCAAAACAATTTTATTGAGATGCGATTTGGTTGAAATTTGGTACCTTGGTAGACATTTGCCTTTGTTAAAATTTAGAATACTCTTTTTCCCGGAAATGTACCAGGGCCCGAAATATAAAAAAAAATATCTTTTTTATGATGCGATTTGCTTGCAATTCGGTACCTACCCGTTTGCCTTTGTTAAAATTAGGAATACTCTTTTTCCGGGAAGTGGACCAGGGACCGAACTATTCAAAAAAATTTTATCTATGATGCGAATTACTTGAAATTCGGTACCTTGGTAGCATTTGCCTTTGTTAAAATTTAAAATACTCTTTTTCCGGGAAGTGGACCAGGGACCGAAATATAAAAAAAATCTTTTTATGTTGCGATTTGCTTCAAATTCGGTACCTTGATAGACATTTGACTTTGTGCAAACCTAGATTACTTTCTTTTGAGAAAAGTGGACCAGGGTCCAAAATATAAAAAAAACATCTTATTTATGATGCGATTTGCTTGAAATTCGGTTCCTTGGTAGACATTTGCCTATGTTAAAATTAGGAATACTCTTTTTCCGGGAAGTGGACCAAGAACCGACCTATTCAAAACAATTTTATTGAGATGCGATTTGGTTGAAATTTGGTACCTTGGTAGACATTTGCCTTTGTTAAAATTTAGAATACTCTTTTTCCGGGAAATGTACCAGGGCCCGATATATAAAAAAAAAAAACCTCTTTTTTATGATGCGATTTGCTTGCAATTCGGTACCTACCCGTTTGCCTTTGTTAAAATTAGGAATACTCTTTTTCCGGGAAGTGGACCAGGGACCGAACTATTCAAAAAAATTTTATCTATGATGCGAATTACTTGAAATTCGGTACCTTGGTAGCATTTGCCTTTGTTAAAATTTAGAATACTCTTTTTCCGGGAAGTGGACCAGGGACCGAAATATAAAAAAAATATCTTTTTTATGATGCGATTTGCTTAAAAAAAACGGTACCTTGGTAGACATTTGCCTTTCGTTTCAGAAAAGTGAACCAGGACCGACCTATTCAAAATAATCTTATTGATGATGCGATTTGCTTGAAATTCGGTACCTTGGGAGACATTTGCCTTTGTTAAAATTGAGAATACTCTTTTCCCGGGAAGTGGACCAGGGACCGAAATATAAAAAAAATATCTTTTTTATGATGCGATTTGCTTGCAATTCAGTACATTTGCTCTTGTTAAAATTTAGAATAATTTTTTTTCAGAAAAGTACACGGACCTACCTATTCAAAAAAAGCTTACTTGAAATGCGATTTGTTTGAAATTCGGTACATTGGTATGCCTTTCCCTTTGCTAAAATTGAGAATACTCTTTTTCCGGGAAGTAGACCAGGGACCTAACTATTCAAAAAAATTTTATCTATGATGCGAATTACTTGAAACACGGTACCTTGGTAGACATTTGCCTTTGTTAAAACTGAGAATACTCTTTTCCCGGGAAGTGGACCACAACCGAAATATTCAAAAAAATCTTTTTATGTTGCTATTTGCTTCAAATTCGGTACCTTGATAGACATTTGACTTTGTGCAAACCTAGATTACTTTCTTTTCAGAAAAGTGGACCAGGGACCGAAATATAAAAAAAACATCTTATTTATGACGCGATTTGCTTGAAATTCGGTTCCTTGGTAGACATTTGCCTTTCGTTTCAGAAAAGGGAACCAGGGACCGACCTATTCAAAATAATCTTATTGGTGATGCGATGTGCTTGAAATTCTGTACCTTGGGAGACATTTGCCTTTGTTAAAATTTAGAATACTCTTTTTCCGGGAAGTGGACCAGGGACCGAAGTATAAAAAAAATATCTTTTTTATGATGCGATTTGCTTGCAATTCAGTACATTTGCTTTTGTTATAATTTAGAATAATTTTTTTTCAGAAAAGTACACAAGGACCGACCTATTCAAAAAAAGCTTACTTGAGATGCGATTTGTTTGAAATTCGGTACATTGGTATACCTTTCCCTTTGCTAAAATTGAGAATACTCTTTTTCCGGGAAGTGGACCAGGGACCGAACTATTCAAAAAAATTTTATCTATGATGGGAATTACTTGAAATACGGTACCTTGGTAGACATTTGCCTTTGCTAAAATTGAGAATACTCTTTTCCCGGGAAGTGTACCACAACCGAAATTTTCAAAAAAGTCTTTTTATGTTGCGATTTGCTTCAAATTCGGTAACTTGATAGACATTTGACTTTGTGCAAACCTAGATTACTTTCTTTTGAGAAAAGTGGACCAGGGTCCAAAATATAAAAAAAACATCTTATTTATGATGCGATTTGCTTGAAATTCGGTTCCTTGGTAGACATTTGCCTTTGTTAAAATTTAGAATACTCTTTTTTCGGGAAATGTACCAGGGACCGAAATATAAAAAAAAATATCTTTTTTATGATGCGATTTGCTTGCAATTCGGTACCTACCCGTTTGCCTTTGTTAAAATTAGGAATGCTCTTTTTCCGGGAAGTGGACCAGGGACCGAACAATTAAAAAAAATTGTATCTATGATGCGAATTACTTGAAATTCGGTACCTTGGTAGACATTTGCCTTTGTTAAAATTGAGAATACTCTTTTCCCGGGAAGTGGACCACAACCGAAATATTCAAAAAAATCTTTTTTATGTTGCGATTTGCTTGAAATTCGGTACCTTGGTATACCTTTGCCTTTGCTAAAATTGAGAAGACTCTTTTTCCAGGAAGTGGACCAGGGACCGAAATGTTATCTATGATGCGAATTACTTGAAATACGGTACCTTGGTAGACATTTGCCATTGTTAAAATTAAGAATACTCTTTTCCCGGGAAGTGGACCACAACCGAAATATTCAAAAAATTCTTTTTATGTTGCGATTTGCTTCAAATTGGTTACCTTGATAGACATTTGACTTTGTGCAAACCTAGATTACTTTCTTTTCAGAAAAGTGGACCAGGGACCGAAATATAAAAAAAACATCTTATTTATCATGCGATTTGCTTAAAATTCGGTTCCTTGGTAGACATTTGCCTTTCGTTTCAGAAAAGTGAACCAAGGACCGACCTATTCAAAATAATCTTATTGATGATCCGATTTGCTTGAAATTCGGTACCTTGGGAGACATTTGCCTTTGTTTAAATTGAGCATACTCTTTTTCCGGGAAGTGGACCAGGGACCGAACTATTCAAAAAAGTTTTATCTATGATGCCAATTACTTGAAATTCGGTACCTTGGTAAACATTTGCCTTTGTTAAGATTAGGAATACTCTTTTTCCGGGAAGTGGATCAAGAACCGACCTATTCAAAACAATTTTATTTGAGATGCGATTTGGTTGAAATTCGGTACCTTGGTAGACATTTGCCTTTGTTAAAATTGAGAATCCTCTTTTCCCGGGAAGTGGACTACAACCGAAATATTCAAAAAAATCTTTTTTATGTTGCGATTTGCTTCAAATTTGGTACCTTGATAGACATTTGCCTTTGTTTAAATTATGAATACTCTTTTTCCCGAAAGTGGACCAGTGACCGAAATATAAAACAAAAGATCTTTTTTATAATGCGATTTGCTTGCAATTCGGTACCTAGACATTTGCCTTTGTTAAAATTGAAAATACTCTTTTTCCGGGAAGTGGACCAGGGATCGAAATATAAAACAAAACATCTTTTTTATGATGCGATTTGCTTGCATTTCGGTACCTAGACATTTGCCTTTGTTAAAATTGAGAATACTTTTTTTCCGGGAAGTGGACCAGGGACCGACCTATACAAAAAAAAAAGCTTATGTGGGATGCGATTTGCTTGAAATTCGGTACCTTGGTAGCATTTGCCTTTGTCAAAATTTAGAATACTCTTTTTCCGGGAAGTGGACCAGGGACCGAAATATAAAAAAAATATCTTTTTTATGATGCGATTTGCTTAAAAAAACGGTACCTTGGTAGACATTTGCCTTTCGTTTCAGAAAAGTGAACCAGGGACCGACCTATTCAAAATAATCTTATTGATGATGCGATTTGCTTGAAATTCGGTACCTTGGGAGACATTTGCCTTTGTTAAAATTGAGAATACTCTTTTCCCGGGAAGTGGACCAGGGACCGAAATATAAAAAAAATATCTTTTTTATGATGCGATTTGCTTGCAATTCAGTACATTTGCTCTTGTTAAAATTTAGAATAATTTTTTCTCAGAAAAGTACACAAGGACCTACCTATTCAAAAAAAGCTTACTTGAAATGCGATTTGTTTGAAATTCAGTACATTGGTATACCTTTCCCTTTGCTAAAATTGAGAATACTCTTTTTCCGGGAAGTAGACCAGGGACCTAACTATTCAAAAAAATTTTATTTATGATGCGAATTACTTGAAATACGGTACCTTGGTAGACATTTGCCTTTGTTAAAACTGAGAATACTCTTTCCCCGGGAAGTGGACCACAACCGAAATATTCAAAAAAATCTTTTTATGTTGCGATTTGCTTCAAATTCGGTACCTTGATAGACATTTGACTTTGTGCAAACCTAGATTACTTTCTTTTCAGAAAAGTGGACCAGGGACCGAAATATAAAAAAAACATCTTATTTATCATGCGATTTGCTTAAAATTCGGTTCCTTGGTAGACATTTGCCTTTCGTTTCAGAAAAGTGAACCAAGGACCGACCTATTCAAAATAATCTTATTGATGATCCGATTTGCTTGAAATTCGGTACCTTGGGAGACATTTGCCTTTGTTTAAATTGAGCATACTCTTTTTCCGGGAAGTGGACCAGGGACCGAACTATTCAAAAAAGTTTTATCTATGATGCCAATTACTTGCCTTTGTTAAGATTAGGAATACTCTTTTTGCGGGAAGTGGATCAAGAACCGACCTATTCAAAACAATTTTATTTGAGATGCGATTTGGTTGAAATTCGGTACCTTGGTAGACATTTGCCTTTGTTAAAATTGAGAATCCTCTTTTCCCGGGAAGTGGACTACAACCGAAATATTCAAAAAAATCTTTTTTATGTTGCGATTTGCTTCAAATTTGGTACCTTGATAGACATTTGCCTTTGTTTAAATTATGAATACTCTTTTTCCCGAAAGTGGACCAGTGACCGAAATATAAAACAAAAGATCTTTTTTATGATGCGATTTGCTTGCAATTCGGTACCTAGACATTTGCCTTTGTTAAAATTGAAAATACTCTTTTTCCGGGAAGTGGACCAGGGATCGAAATATAAAACAAAACATCTTTTTTATGATGCGATTTGCTTGCATTTCGGTACCTATACATTTGCCTTTGTTAAAATTGAGAATACTTTTTTTCCGGGAAGTGGACCAGGGACCGACCTATACAAAAAAAAAAGCTTATGTGGGATGCGATTTGCTTGAAATTCGGTACCTTGGTAGCATTTGCCTTTGTCAAAATTTAGAATACTCTTTTTCCGGGAAGTGGACCAGGGACCGAAATATAAAAAAAATATCTTTTTTATGATGCGATTTGCTTAAAAAAACGGTACCTTGGTAGACATTTGCCTTTCGTTTCAGAAAAGTGAACCAGGGACCGACCTATTCAAAATAATCTTATTGATGATGCGATTTGCTTGAAATTCGGTACCTTGGGAGACATTTGCCTTTGTTAAAATTGAGAATACTCTTTTCCCGGGAAGTGGACCAGGGACCGAAATATAAAAAAAATATCTTTTTTATGATGCGATTTGCTTGCAATTCAGTACATTTGCTCTTGTTAAAATTTAGAATAATTTTTTTTCAGAAAAGTACACAAGGACCTACCTATTCAAAAAAAGCTTACTTGAAATGCGATTTGTTTGAAATTCAGTACATTGGTATACCTTTCCCTTTGCTAAAATTGAGAATACTCTTTTTCCGGGAAGTAGACCAGGGACCTAACTATTCAAAAAAATTTTATTTATGATGCGAATTACTTGAAATACGGTACCTTGGTAGACATTTGCCTTTGTTAAAACTGAGAATACTCTTTCCCCGGGAAGTGGACCACAACCGAAATATTCAAAAAAATCTTTTTATGTTGCGATTTGCTTCAAATTCGGTACCTTGATAGACATTTGACTTTGTGCAAACCTAGATTACTTTCTTTTCAGAAAAGTGGACCAGGGACCGAAATATAAAAAAAACATCTTATTTATCATGCGATTTGCTTAAAATTCGGTTCCTTGGTAGACATTTGCCTTTCGTTTCAGAAAAGTGAACCAAGGACCGACCTATTCAAAATAATCTTATTGATGATCCGATTTGCTTGAAATTCGGTACCTTGGGAGACATTTGCCTTTGTTTAAATTGAGCATACTCTTTTTCCGGGAAGTGGACCAGGGACCGAACTATTCAAAAAAGTTTTATCTATGATGCCAATTACTTGCCTTTGTTAAGATTAGGAATACTCTTTTTCCGGGAAGTGGATCAAGAACCGACCTATTCAAAACAATTTTATTTGAGATGCGATTTGGTTGAAATTCGGTACCTTGGTAGACATTTGCCTTTGTTAAAATTGAGAATCCTCTTTTCCCGGGAAGTGGACTACAACCGAAATATTCAAAAAAATCTTTTTTATGTTGCGATTTGCTTCAAATTTGGTACCTTGATAGACATTTGCCTTTGTTTAAATTATGAATACTCTTTTTCCCGAAAGTGGACCAGTGACCGAAATATAAAACAAAAGATCTTTTTTATGATGCGATTTGCTTGCAATTCGGTACCTAGACATTTGCCTTTGTTAAAATTGAAAATACTCTTTTTCCGGGAAGTGGACCAGGGATCGAAATATAAAACAAAACATCTTTTTTATGATGCGATTTGCTTGCATTTCGGTACCTAGACATTTGCCTTTGTTAAAATTGAGAATACTTTTTTTCCGGGAAGTGGACCAGGGACCGACCTATACAAAAAAAAAAGCTTATGTGGGATGCGATTTGCTTGAAATTCGGTACCTTGGTAGCATTTGCCTTTGTCAAAATTTAGAATACTCTTTTTCCGGGAAGTGGACCAGGGACCGAAATATAAAAAAAATATCTTTTTTATGATGCGATTTGCTTATAAAAACGGTACCTTGGTAGACATTTGCCTTTCGTTTCAGAAAAGTGAACCAGGGACCGACCTATTCAAAATAATCTTATTGATGATGCGATTTGCTTGAAATTCGGTACCTTGGGAGACATTTGCCTTTGTTAAAATTGAGAATACTCTTTTCCCGGGAAGTGGACCAGGGACCGAAATATAAAAAAAATATCTTTTTTATGATGCGATTTGCTTGCAATTCAGTACATTTGCTCTTGTTAAAATTTAGAATAATTTTTTTTCAGAAAAGTACACAAGGACCTACCTATTCAAAAAAAGCTTACTTGAAATGCGATTTGTTTGAAATTCAGTACATTGGTATACCTTTCCCTTTGCTAAAATTGAGAATACTCTTTTTCCGGGAAGTAGACCAGGGACCTAACTATTCAAAAAAATTTTATTTATGATGCGAATTACTTGAAATACGGTACCTTGGTAGACATTTGCCTTTGTTAAAACTGAGAATACTCTTTCCCCGGGAAGTGGACCACAACCGAAATATTCAAAAAAATCTTTTTATGTTGCGATTTGCTTCAAATTCGGTACCTTGATAGACATTTGACTTTGTGCAAACCTAGATTACTTTCTTTTCAGAAAAGTGGACCAGGGACCGAAATATAAAAAAACATCTTATTTATGACGCGATTTGCTTGAAATTCGGTTCCTTGGTAGACATTTGCCTTTCGTTTCAGGAAAGTGAACCAGGGACCGACCTATTCAAAATAATCTTATTGGTGATGCGATTTGCTTGAAATTCTGTACCTTGGGAGACATTTGCCTTTGTTAAAATTGAGAATACTCTTCTCCCGGGAAGTGGACCAGGACCGAAATATTCAAAAAAATCTTTTTTATGTTGCGATTTGCTTCAAATTCGGTACCTTAATAGACATTTGGCTTTGTTAAAATTAAAAATACTCTTTTTCCGGGAAGTGGACCCAGAACCGACCTATTCAAAAAAATTTTATTTGAGATGCGATTTGGTTGAAATTCGGTACCTTGGTAGACATTTGCCTTTGTTAAAATTGAGAATACTCTTCTCCCGGGAAGTGGACCAGGACCGAAATATTCAAAAAAATCTTTTTTATGTTGCGATTTGCTTCAAATTCGGTACCTTGATAGACATTTGGCTTTGTTAAAATTAAAAATACTCTTTTTCCGGGAAGTGGACCAAGAACCGACCTATTCAAAAAAATTTTATTTGAGATGCGATTTGGTTGAAATTCTGTACCTTGGGAGACATTTGCCTTTGTTAAAATTGAGAATACTCTTCTCCCGGGAAGTGGACCAGGACCGAAATATTCAGAAAAATCTTTTTTATGTTGCGATTTGCTTCAAATTCGGTACCTTGGTAGACATTTGCCTTTGTTAAAATTTAGAATACTCTTTTTCCGGGAAGTAGACCAGGGACCGAAATCTAAAAAAAATATCTTTTTTATAATGCGATTTGCCTGCAATTCAGTACCTAGAAATTTGATTTTGTTAAAATGTCGAATAATTTTTCTTCAGAAAAGTACACAAGGACCGACCATTCAAAAAAAGCTTACTTGAGATGCGATTTGTTTGAAACTGGGTACCTTGGTATACCTTTGCCCTTGCTAAAATTGAGAATACTCTTTTCCCGGGAAGTGGACCAGGGACCGAACTATTCAAAAAAATTTTATCTATGATGCGAATTACTTGAAATTCGGTACCTTGGTAGACATTTGCCTTTGTTAAAATTGAGAATACTCTTTTCCCGGGAAGTGGACCACAACCGAAATATTCAAAAAAATCTTTTTATGTTGCGATTTGCTTCAAATTCGGTACCTTGATAGACATTTGACTTTGTGCAAACCTAGATTACTTTCTTTTCAGAAAAGTGGACCAAGGACCGAAATATAAAAAAAAACATCTTATTTATCATGCGATTTGCTTAAAATTCGGTTCCTTGGTAGACATTTGCCTTTCGTTTCAGAAAAGTGAACCAAGGACCGACCTATTCAAAATAATCTTATTGATGATCCGATTTGCTTGAAATTCGGTACCTTGGGAGACATTTGCCTTTGTTAAAATTGAGCATACTCTTTTTCCGGGAAGTGGACCAGGGACCGAACTATTCAAAAAAATTTTATCTATGATGCCAATTACTTGAAATTCGGTACCTTGGTAAACATTTGCCTTTGTTAAGATTAGGAATACTCTTTTTCCGGGAAGTGGATCAAGAACCGACCTATTCAAAACAATTTTATTTGAGATGCGATTTGGTTGAAATTCGGTACCTTGGTAGACATTTGCCTTTGTTAAAATTTAGAATACTCCTTTTCCGGGAAGTGGACCAGGGACCGAAATATAAAAAAAAATATCTTTTTTATGATGCGATTTGCTTGCAATTCGGTACCTACCCGTTTGCCTTTGTTAAAATTGAGAATACTTTTTTTCCGGGAAGTGGACCGACCTATACAAAAAAAGCTTATTTGAGATGCGATTTGCTTGAGATTCGGTACCTTAGTAGACATTTGCCTTTCGTTTCAGAAAAGTGGACGAGGGACCGACCTATTGAAAAAAAAACTTATTTGAGATGCGATTTGCTTTATATTCGATACCTTGGTATACTTTTGCCTTTGTTAAAATTTAGAATACTCTTTCTCCGGGAAATGAAAAAGATACCAACCAATTCAAAAAAATCGTATTTGAGATGCGGTTTGCTTGAAACTTGGTACCTTGGTAGACATTTGCCTTTGTTAAAATTGAGAATACTCTTTTTCTGGTGAGTGGACCAGGGACCGACCTATTCAAAAAAATTGTATCTATGATGCGAGTTACTTGAAATTCTGTACCTTGGTAGACATTTGCGTTTCGTTTCAGAAAAGTGAACCAGAGACCGACCTATTCAAAAAAAGGTTATTTGAGATGCGATTTGCTTGAGATTCGGTACCTTAGTAGACATTTGCCTTTCGTTTCAGAAAAGTGGACGAGGGACCGACCTATTGAAAAAAAAAACTTATTTGAGATACGATTTGCT
The DNA here is from genome assembly GCA_949987695.1 of Merzomyia westermanni. Taxonomy (NCBI): domain Eukaryota; kingdom Metazoa; phylum Arthropoda; class Insecta; order Diptera; family Tephritidae; genus Merzomyia; species Merzomyia westermanni. The sequence continues at coordinate 99,889,223 of OX465292.1, read as the reverse complement.
TTATATTCGATACCTTGGTATACTTTTGCCTTTGTTAAAATTTAGAATACTCTTTTTCCGGGAAATGAAAAAGATACCAACCAATTCAAAAAAATCATATTTGAGATGCGGTTTGCTTGAAACTTGGTACCTTGGTAGACATTTGCCTTTGTTAAAATTGAGAAAACCCTTATATTCCGAGAAGTGGACCAGGGATCGCCCTATTCAAAAAAATCTTATTTGAGATGCGATTTGCTTGATATTCGGTAACTTGGTAGACATTTGACTTTGTGCAAACCTAGATTACTTTCTTTTCAGAAAAGTGGACCAGGGACCGACCTATTCAAAAAAAGGTTATTTGAGATGCGATTTGCTTGAGATTCGGTACCTTAGTAGACATTTGCCTTTCGTTTCAGAAAAGTGGAAGAGGGACCGACCTATTGAAAAAAAAACTTATTTGAGATGCGATTTGATTAATATTCGATACCTTGGTATACTTTTGCCTTTGTTAAAATTTAGAATACTCTTTTTCCGGGAAATGAAAAAGATACCAACCAATTCAAAAAAATCATATTTGAGATGCGGTTTGCTTGAAACTTGGTACCTTGGTAGACATTTGCCTTTGCTAAAATTGAGAAAACCCTTATATTCCGAGAAGTGGACCAGGGATCGCCCTATTCAAAAAAATCTTATTTGAGATGCGATTTGCTTGATATTCGGTAACTTGGTAGACATTTGACTTTGTGCAAACCTAGATTACTTTCTTTTCAGAAAAGTGGACCAGGGACCGACCTATTCAAAAAAAGGTTATTTGAGATGCGATTTGCTTGAGATTCGGTACCTTAGTAGACATTTGCTGTTCGTTTCAGAAAAGTGGACGAGGGACCGACCTATTGAAAAAAAAACTTATTTGAGATGCGATTTGCTTTATATTCGATACCTTGGTATACTTTTGCCTTTGTTAAAACTTAGAATACTCTTTTTCCGGGAAATGAAAAAGATACCAACCAACTCAAAAAAATCATATTTGAGATGCGGTTTGCTTGAAACTTGGTACCTTGGTAGACATTTGCCTTTGTTAAAATTGAGAAAACCCTTATATTCCGAGAAGTGGACCAGGGATCGCCCTATTCAAAAAAATCTTATTTGAGATGCGATTTGCTTGATATTCGGCAACTTGGTAGACATTTGACTTTGTGCAAACCTAGATTACTTTCTTTTCAGAAAAGTGGACCAGGGACCGACCTATTCAAAAAAAGGTTATTTGAGATGCGATTTCTTGAGATCCGGTACCTTAGTAGACATTTGCCTTTCGTTTCAGAAAAGTGGACGAGGGACCGACCTATTGAAAAAAAAACTTATTTGAGATGCGATTTGATTAATATTCGATACCTTGGTATACTTTTGCCTTTGTTAAAATTTAGAATACTCTTTTTCCGGGAAATGAAAAAGATACCAACCAATTCAAAAAAATCATATTTGAGATGCGGTTTGCTTGAAACTTGGTACCTTGGTAGACATTTGCCTTTGTTAAAATTGAGAAAACCCTTATATTCCGAGAAGTGGACCAGGGATCGCCCTATTCAAAAAAATCTTATTTGAGATGCGATTTGCTTGATATTCGGTAACTTGGTAGACATTTGACTTTGTGCAAACCTAGATTACTTTCTTTCCAGAAAAGTGGACCAGGGACCGACCTATTCAAAAAAAGGTTATTTGAGATGCGATTTGCTTGAAATTCGGTACCATAGTAGACATTTGCCTTTCGTTTCAGAAAAGTGGACGTGGGACCGACCTATTGAAAAAAAAACTTATTTGAGAGGCGATCTGCTTTATATTCGATACCTTGGTATACTTTTGCCTTGGTTAAAATTTAGAATACTCTTTTTCCGGGAAATAAAAAAGATACCAACCAATTCAAAAAAATCATATTTGAGATGCGGTTTGCTTGAAACTTGGTACCTTGGTAGACATTTGCCTTTGTTAAAATTGAGAAAACCCTTATATTCCGAGAAGTGGACCAGGGATCGCCCTATTCAAAAAAATCTTATTTGAGATGCGATTTGCTTGATATTCGGTAACTTGGTAGACATTTGACTTTGTGCAAACCTAGATTACTTTCTTTCCAGAAAAGTGAACCAGGGACCGACCTATTCAAAAAAAGGTTATTTGAGATGCGATTTGCTTGAAATTCGGTACCATAGTAGACATTTGCCTTTCGTTTCAGAAAAGTGGACGAGGGACCGACCTATTGAAAAAAAAACTTATTTGAGATGCGATTTGATTAATATTCGATACTTTGGTATACTTTTGCCTTTGTTAAAATTTAGAATACTCTTTTTCCGGGAAATGAAAAAGATACCAACCAATTCAAAAAAATCATATTTGAGATGCGGTTTGCTTGAAACTTGGTACCTTGGTAGACATTTGCCTTTGTTAAAATTGAGAAAACCCTTATATTCCGAGAAGTGGACCAGGGATCGACCTATTCAATTGCGATTTGCTTCAAATTCGGTACCTTGATGGACATTTGACTTTGTGCAAACCTAGATTACTTTCTTTTCAGAAAAGTAGACCAGGGACCGAAATATAAAAAAAACATCTTATTTACGATGCGATTTGCTTGAAATTCGGTTCCTTGGTAGACATTTGACTTTCGTTTCAGAAAAGTGAACCAGGGACCGACCTATTCAAAATAATCTTATTGACGATGCGATTTGCTTGAAATTCGGTACCTTGGGAGACATTTGCCTTTGTTAAAGTTGAGCATACTCTTTTTCCGGGAAGTGGACCAGGGACCGAACTATTCAAAAAAATTTTATCTATGATGCCAATTACTTGAAATTCGGTACCTTGGTAGACATTTGCCTTTGTTAAAATTTAGAATACTCTTTTTCCGGGAAGTGGACCAGGGACCGAACTATTCAAAAAAATTTTATCTATGATGCCAATTACTTGAAATTTGGTACCTTGGTAGACATTTGCCTTTGTTAAAATTAGGAATACTCTTTTTCCGGGAAGTGGACCAAGAACCGACCTATTCAAAACAATTTTATTGAGATGCGATTTGGTTGAAATTCGGTACCTTGGGAGACATTTGCCTTTGTTAAAATTGAGCATACTCTTTTTCCGGGAAGTGGACCAGAGACCGAACTATTCAAAAAAATTTTATCTATGATGCCAATTACTTGAAATTCGGTACCTTGGTAGACATTTGCCTATGTTAAAATTAGGAATACTCTTTTTCCGGGAAGTGGACCAAGAACCGACCTATTCAAAACAATTTTATTGAGATGCGATTTGGTTGAAATTCGGTACCTTGGTAGACATTTGCCTTTGTTAAAATTTAGAATACTCTTTTTCCGGGAAATGTACCAGGGACCGAAATATAAAAAAAAATATCTCTTTTAGATGCGATTTGCTTGCAATTCGGTACCTAGACTTTTGCCTTTGTTAAAATCGAGAATACTTTTTTTGCGGGAAGTGGACCAAGGACCGACCTATACAAAAAAGCTTATTTGCGACGCTATTTGCTTGAAGTTCGGTATCTTCGTATACCTTTGCCTTTGTTAAAATTTAGAATACCTTGGTAGACATTTGCCCTTGAAAAAATTTAGAATACTATTTTTCCGAGAAATGAAAAAGGGACCGACCTATTCAAAAAAATCTTATTTGTGATGGTAGACATTTGCCTTTCGTTTCAGAAAAGCGAACCAGGGACCGACCTATTCAAAATAATCTTATTGGTGATGCGATTTGCTTGAAATTCGGTACCTTGGGGACATTTGCCTTTGTTAAAATTGAGAATACTCTTCTCCCGGGTAGTGGACCAGGACCGAAATATTCAAAAAAATTTTTTTTACGTTGCGATTTGCTTCAAATTCGGTACCTTGATAGACATTTGGCTTTGTTAAAATTAAAAATACTCTTTTCCGGGAAGTGGACCAAGAACCGACCTATTCAAAAAAATTTTATTTGAGATGCGATTTGGTTGAAATGCGGTACCTTGGTAGACATTTGCCTTTGTTAAAATTTAGAATACTCTTTTTCCGGGAAGTAGACCAGGGACCGAAATCTAAGAAAAATATCTTTTTTATAATGCGATTTGCCTGCAATTCAGTACCTAGAAATTTGATTTTGTTAAAATGTCGAATAATTTTTCTTCAGAAAAGTACACAAGGACCGACCTATTCAAAAAAAGCTTACTTGAGATGCGATTTGTTTGAAGCTGGGTACCTTGGTATACCTTTGCATTTGCTAAAATTGAGAATACTGTTTTTCCGGGAAGTGGACCAGGGACCGAACTATCCAAAAAAATTTTATCTATGGCGCGAATTACTTGAAATTCGGTACCTTGGTAGACATTTTCCTTTGTTAAAATTGAGAATACTCTTTTCCCGGGAAGTACACCACAACCGAAATATTCAAAAAAATCTTTTTATGCTGCGATTTGCTTCAAATTCGGTACCTTGATAGACATTTGACTTTGTGCAAACCTAGATTACTTTCTTTTCAGAAAAGTGGACCAGGGACCGAAATATAAAAAAAACATCTTATTTATGATGCGATTTGCTTGAAATTCGGTTCCTTGGTAGACATTTGCCTTTCGTTTCAGAAAAGTGAACCAGGGACCGACCTATTCAAAATAATCTTATTGATGATGCGATTTGCTTGAAATTCAGTACCTTGGGAGACATTTGCCTTTGTTAAAATTGAGCATACTCTTTTTCCGGGAAGTGGACCAGGGACCGAACTATTCAAAAAAATTGTATCTATGATGCGAGTTACTTGAAATTCTGTGCCTTGGTAGACATTTTCCTTTGTTAAAATTGAGAATACTCTTTTCCCGGGAAGTACACCACAACCGAAATATTCAAAAAAATCTTTTTATGCTGCGATTTGCTTCAAATTCGGTACCTTGATAGACATTTGACTTTGTGCAAACCTAGATTACTTTCTTTTCAGAAAAGTGGACCAGGGACCGAAATATAAAAAAAACATCTTTTTTATGATGCGAATTGCTTGCAATTCGGTACCTACCCGTTTGCCTTTGTTAAAATTGAGAATACCTTTTTTCCGGGAAGTGGACCAGGGACCGGCCTATACAAAAAAAGCTTATTTGAGATGCGATTTGCTTGAAATCCGGAACCTTGGTAGACATTTGCCCTTGTTAAAATTGAGAATACTCTTTTCTGGTGAGTGGACCAGGGACCGAACTATTCAAAAAAATTGTATCTATGATGCGAGTTACTTGAAATTCTGTACCTTGGTAGACATTTGCGTTTCGTTTCAGAAAAGTGAACCAGAGACCGACCTATTCAAAAAAAGGTTATTTGAGATGCGATTTGCTTGAGATTCGGTACCTTAGTAGACATTTGCCTTTGTTAAAATTGAGAAAACCCTTATATTCCGAGAAGTGGACCAGGGATCGACCTATTCAAAAAAATCTTATTTGAGATGCGATTTGCTTGAAATTCGGTAACTTGGTAGACATTTGACTTTGTGCAAACCTAGATTACTTTCTTTTCAGAAAAGTGGACCAGGGACCGAAACATAAAAAAACATCTTATTTATGATGCGATTTGCTTGAAATTCGGTTCCTTGGTAGACATTTGCCTTTCGTTTCAGAAAAGTGAACCAGGGACCGACCTATTCAAAATAATCTTATTGATGATGCGATTTGCTTGAAATTCAGTACCTTGGGAGACATTTGCCTTTGTTAAAATTAGCATACTCTTTTTCCGGGAAGTGGACCAGGGACCGAACTATTCAAAAAATCTTATTTGAGATGCGATTTGCTTGAAATTCGGTAACTTGGTAGACATTTGACTTTGTGCAAACCTAGATTACTTTCTTTTCAGAAAAGTGGACCGGGGACCGAAACATAAAAAAAACATCTTATTTATGATGCGATTTGCTTGAAATTCGGTTCCTTGGTAGACATTTGACTTTCGTTTCAGAAAAGTGAACCAGGGACCGACCTATTCAAAATAATCTTATTGATGATGCGATTTGCTTGAAATTCAGTACCTTGGGAGACATTTGCCTTTGTTAAAATTGAGCATACTCTTTTTCCGGGAAGTGGACCAGGGACCGAACTATTCAAAAAAATTGTATCTATGATGCGAGTTACTTGAAATTCTGTGCCTTGGTAGACATTTGCGTTTCGTTTCAGGAAAGTGAACCAGAGACCGACCTATTCAAAAAAAGGTTATTTGAGATGCGAATAGCTTGAGATTCGGTACCTTAGTAGACATTTGCCTTTCGTTTCAGAAAAGTGGACGAGGGACCGATCTATTGAAAAAAAAACTTATTTGAGATGCGATTTGCTTTATATTCGATACCTTGGTATACTTTTGCCTTTGTTAAAATTTAGAATACTCTTTTTCCGGGAAATGAAAAAGATACCAACCAATTCAAAAAAATCATATTTGAGATGCGAACTTGGTACCTTGGTAGACATTTGCCTTTGTTAAAATTGAGAAAACCCTTATATTCCGAGAAGTGGACCAGGGATCGACCTATTCAAAAAAATCTTATTTGAGATGCGATTTGGTTGAAATTCGGTTCCTTGGTAGACATTTGCCTTTATTAAAATTAGGAATACTCTTTTTACGGGAAGTGGACCAAGAACCGACCTATTCAAAACAATTTTATTTGAGATGCGATTTTTTTGAAATTCGGTACCTTGGTAGACATTTGCCTTTGTTAAAATTTAGAATACTCTTTTCCGGGAAGTGGACCAGGGACCGAAATATAAAAAAAAATATCTTTTTTATGATGCGATTTGCTTAAAAAAACGGTACCTTGGTAGACATTTGCCTTTCGTTTCAGAAAAGTGAACCAGGGACCGACCTATTCAAAATAATCTTATTGATGATGCGATTTGCTTGAAATTCGGTACCTTGGGAGACATTTGCCTTTGTTAAAATTGAGAATACTCTTTTCCCGGGAAGTGGACCAGGGACCGAAATATAAAAAAAATATCTTTTTTATGATGCGATTTGCTTGCAATTCAGTACATTTGCTCTTGTTAAAATTTAGAATAATTTTTTTTCAGAAAAGTACACAAGGACCTACCTATTCAAAAAAAGCTTACTTGAAATGCGATTTGTTTGAAATTCAGTACATTGGTATACCTTTCCCTTTGCTAAAATTGAGAATACTCTTTTTCCGGGAAGTAGACCAGGGACCTAACTATTCAAAAAAATTTTATTTATGATGCGAATTACTTGAAATACGGTACCTTGGTAGACATTTGCCTTTGTTAAAACTGAGAATACTCTTTCCCCGGGAAGTGGACCACAACCGAAATATTCAAAAAAATCTTTTTATGTTGCGATTTGCTTCAAATTCGGTACCTTGATAGACATTTGACTTTGTGCAAACCTAGATTACTTTCTTTTCAGAAAAGTGGACCAGGGACCGAAATATAAAAAAAACATCTTATTTATCATGCGATTTGCTTAAAATTCGGTTCCTTGGTAGACATTTGCCTTTCGTTTCAGAAAAGTGAACCAAGGACCGACCTATTCAAAATAATCTTATTGATGATCCGATTTGCTTGAAATTCGGTACCTTGGGAGACATTTGCCTTTGTTTAAATTGAGCATACTCTTTTTCCGGGAAGTGGACCAGGGACCGAACTATTCAAAAAAGTTTTATCTATGATGCCAATTACTTGCCTTTGTTAAGATTAGGAATACTCTTTTTGCGGGAAGTGGATCAAGAACCGACCTATTCAAAACAATTTTATTTGAGATGCGATTTGGTTGAAATTCGGTACCTTGGTAGACATTTGCCTTTGTTAAAATTGAGAATCCTCTTTTCCCGGGAAGTGGACTACAACCGAAATATTCAAAAAAATCTTTTTTATGTTGCGATTTGCTTCAAATTTGGTACCTTGATAGACATTTGCCTTTGTTTAAATTATGAATACTCTTTTTCCCGAAAGTGGACCAGTGACCGAAATATAAAACAAAAGATCTTTTTTATGATGCGATTTGCTTGCAATTCGGTACCTAGACATTTGCCTTTGTTAAAATTGAAAATACTCTTTTTCCGGGAAGTGGACCAGGGATCGAAATATAAAACAAAACATCTTTTTTATGATGCGATTTGCTTGCATTTCGGTACCTAGACATTTGCCTTTGTTAAAATTGAGAATACTTTTTTTCCGGGAAGTGGACCAGGGACCGACCTATACAAAAAAAAAAGCTTATGTGGGATGCGATTTGCTTGAAATTCGGTACCTTGGTAGCATTTGCCTTTGTCAAAATTTAGAATACTCTTTTTCCGGGAAGTGGACCAGGGACCGAAATATAAAAAAAATATCTTTTTTATGATGCGATTTGCTTAAAAAAACGGTCCCTTGGTAGACATTTGCCTTTCGTTTCAGAAAAGTGAACCAGGGACCGACCTATTCAAAATAATCTTATTGATGATGCGATTTGCTTGAAATTCGGTACCTTGGGAGACATTTGCCTTTGTTAAAATTGAGAATACTCTTTTCCCGGGAAGTGGACCAGGGACCGAAATATAAAAAAAATATCTTTTTTATGATGCGATTTGCTTGCAATTCAGTACATTTGCTCTTGTTAAAATTTAGAATAATTTTTTTTCAGAAAAGTACACAAGGACCTACCTATTCAAAAAAAGCTTACTTGAAATGCGATTTGTTTGAAATTCAGTACATTGGTATACCTTTCCCTTTGCTAAAATTGAGAATACTCTTTTTCCGGGAAGTAGACCAGGGACCTAACTATTCAAAAAAATTTTATTTATGATGCGAATTACTTGAAATACGGTACCTTGGTAGACATTTGCCTTTGTTAAAACTGAGAATACTCTTTCCCCGGGAAGTGGACCACAACCGAAATATTCAAAAAAATCTTTTTATGTTGCGATTTGCTTCAAATTCGGTACCTTGATAGACATTTGACTTTGTGCAAACCTAGATTACTTTCTTTTCAGAAAAGTGGACCAGGGACCGAAATATAAAAAAAACATCTTATTTATCATGCGATTTGCTTAAAATTCGGTTCCTTGGTAGACATTTGCCTTTCGTTTCAGAAAAGTGAACCAAGGACCGACCTATTCAAAATAATCTTATTGATGATCCGATTTGCTTGAAATTCGGTACCTTGGGAGACATTTGCCTTTGTTTAAATTGAGCATACTCTTTTTCCGGGAAGTGGACCAGGGACCGAACTATTCAAAAAAGTTTTATCTATGATGCCAATTACTTGCCTTTGTTAAGATTAGGAATACTCTTTTTCCGGGAAGTGGATCAAGAACCGACCTATTCAAAACAATTTTATTTGAGATGCGATTTGGTTGAAATTCGGTACCTTGGTAGACATTTGCCTTTGTTAAAATTGAGAATCCTCTTTTCCCGGGAAGTGGACTACAACCGAAATATTCAAAAAAATCTTTTTTATGTTGCGATTTGCTTCAAATTTGGTACCTTGATAGACATTTGCCTTTGTTTAAATTATGAATACTCTTTTTCCCGAAAGTGGACCAGTGACCGAAATATAAAACAAAAGATCTTTTTTATGATGCGATTTGCTTGCAATTCGGTACCTAGACATTTGCCTTTGTTAAAATTGAAAATACTCTTTTTCCGGGAAGTGGACCAGGGATCGAAATATAAAACAAAACATCTTTTTTATGATGCGATTTGCTTGCATTTCGGTACCTAGACATTTGCCTTTGTTAAAATTGAGAATACTTTTTTTCCGGGAAGTGGACCAGGGACCGACCTATACAAAAAAAAAAGCTTATGTGGGATGCGATTTGCTTGAAATTCGGTACCTTGGTAGCATTTGCCTTTGTCAAAATTTAGAATACTCTTTTTCCGGGAAGTGGACCAGGGACCGAAATATAAAAAAAATATCTTTTTTATGATGCGATTTGCTTATAAAAACGGTACCTTGGTAGACATTTGCCTTTCGTTTCAGAAAAGTGAACCAGGGACCGACCTATTCAAAATAATCTTATTGATGATGCGATTTGCTTGAAATTCGGTACCTTGGGAGACATTTGCCTTTGTTAAAATTGAGAATACTCTTTTCCCGGGAAGTGGACCAGGGACCGAAATATAAAAAAAATATCTTTTTTATGATGCGATTTGCTTGCAATTCAGTACATTTGCTCTTGTTAAAATTTAGAATAATTTTTTTTCAGAAAAGTACACAAGGACCTACCTATTCAAAAAAAGCTTACTTGAAATGCGATTTGTTTGAAATTCAGTACATTGGTATACCTTTCCCTTTGCTAAAATTGAGAATACTCTTTTTCCGGGAAGTAGACCAGGGACCTAACTATTCAAAAAAATTTTATTTATGATGCGAATTACTTGAAATACGGTACCTTGGTAGACATTTGCCTTTGTTAAAACTGAGAATACTCTTTCCCCGGGAAGTGGACCACAACCGAAATATTCAAAAAAATCTTTTTATGTTGCGATTTGCTTCAAATTCGGTACCTTGATAGACATTTGACTTTGTGCAAACCTAGATTACTTTCTTTTCAGAAAAGTGGACCAGGGACCGAAATATAAAAAAACATCTTATTTATGACGCGATTTGCTTGAAATTCGGTTCCTTGGTAGACATTTGCCTTTCGTTTCAGGAAAGTGAACCAGGGACCGACCTATTCAAAATAATCTTATTGGTGATGCGATTTGCTTGAAATTCTGTACCTTGGGAGACATTTGCCTTTGTTAAAATTGAGAATACTCTTCTCCCGGGAAGTGGACCAGGACCGAAATATTCAAAAAAATCTTTTTTATGTTGCGATTTGCTTCAAATTCGGTACCTTAATAGACATTTGGCTTTGTTAAAATTAAAAATACTCTTTTTCCGGGAAGTGGACCCAGAACCGACCTATTCAAAAAAATTTTATTTGAGATGCGATTTGGTTGAAATTCGGTACCTTGGTAGACATTTGCCTTTGTTAAAATTGAGAATACTCTTCTCCCGGGAAGTGGACCAGGACCGAAATATTCAAAAAAATCTTTTTTATGTTGCGATTTGCTTCAAATTCGGTACCTTGATAGACATTTGGCTTTGTTAAAATTAAAAATACTCTTTTTCCGGGAAGTGGACCAAGAACCGACCTATTCAAAAAAATTTTATTTGAGATGCGATTTGGTTGAAATTCTGTACCTTGGGAGACATTTGCCTTTGTTAAAATTGAGAATACTCTTCTCCCGGGAAGTGGACCAGGACCGAAATATTCAGAAAAATCTTTTTTATGTTGCGATTTGCTTCAAATTCGGTACCTTGGTAGACATTTGCCTTTGTTAAAATTTAGAATACTCTTTTTCCGGGAAGTAGACCAGGGACCGAAATCTAAAAAAAATATCTTTTTTATAATGCGATTTGCCTGCAATTCAGTACCTAGAAATTTGATTTTGTTAAAATGTCGAATAATTTTTCTTCAGAAAAGTACACAAGGACCGACCATTCAAAAAAAGCTTACTTGAGATGCGATTTGTTTGAAACTGGGTACCTTGGTATACCTTTGCCCTTGCTAAAATTGAGAATACTCTTTTCCCGGGAAGTGGACCAGGGACCGAACTATTCAAAAAAATTTTATCTATGATGCGAATTACTTGAAATTCGGTACCTTGGTAGACATTTGCCTTTGTTAAAATTGAGAATACTCTTTTCCCGGGAAGTGGACCACAACCGAAATATTCAAAAAAATCTTTTTATGTTGCGATTTGCTTCAAATTCGGTACCTTGATAGACATTTGACTTTGTGCAAACCTAGATTACTTTCTTTTCAGAAAAGTGGACCAAGGACCGAAATATAAAAAAAAACATCTTATTTATCATGCGATTTGCTTAAAATTCGGTTCCTTGGTAGACATTTGCCTTTCGTTTCAGAAAAGTGAACCAAGGACCGACCTATTCAAAATAATCTTATTGATGATCCGATTTGCTTGAAATTCGGTACCTTGGGAGACATTTGCCTTTGTTAAAATTGAGCATACTCTTTTTCCGGGAAGTGGACCAGGGACCGAACTATTCAAAAAAATTTTATCTATGATGCCAATTACTTGAAATTCGGTACCTTGGTAAACATTTGCCTTTGTTAAGATTAGGAATACTCTTTTTCCGGGAAGTGGATCAAGAACCGACCTATTCAAAACAATTTTATTTGAGATGCGATTTGGTTGAAATTCGGTACCTTGGTAGACATTTGCCTTTGTTAAAATTTAGAATACTCCTTTTCCGGGAAGTGGACCAGGGACCGAAATATAAAAAAAAATATCTTTTTTATGATGCGATTTGCTTGCAATTCGGTACCTACCCGTTTGCCTTTGTTAAAATTGAGAATACTTTTTTTCCGGGAAGTGGACCGACCTATACAAAAAAAGCTTATTTGAGATGCGATTTGCTTGAGATTCGGTACCTTAGTAGACATTTGCCTTTCGTTTCAGAAAAGTGGACGAGGGACCGACCTATTGAAAAAAAAACTTATTTGAGATGCGATTTGCTTTATATTCGATACCTTGGTATACTTTTGCCTTTGTTAAAATTTAGAATACTCTTTCTCCGGGAAATGAAAAAGATACCAACCAATTCAAAAAAATCGTATTTGAGATGCGGTTTGCTTGAAACTTGGTACCTTGGTAGACATTTGCCTTTGTTAAAATTGAGAATACTCTTTTTCTGGTGAGTGGACCAGGGACCGACCTATTCAAAAAAATTGTATCTATGATGCGAGTTACTTGAAATTCTGTACCTTGGTAGACATTTGCGTTTCGTTTCAGAAAAGTGAACCAGAGACCGACCTATTCAAAAAAAGGTTATTTGAGATGCGATTTGCTTGAGATTCGGTACCTTAGTAGACATTTGCCTTTCGTTTCAGAAAAGTGGACGAGGGACCGACCTATTGAAAAAAAAAACTTATTTGAGATACGATTTGCTTTATATTCGATACCTTGGTATACTTTTGCCTTTGTTAAAATTTAGAATACTCTTTTTCCGGGAAATGAAAAAGATACCAACCAATTCAAAAAAATCATATTTGAGATGCGGTTTGCTTGAAACTTGGTACCTTGGTAGACATTTGCCTTTGTTAAAATTGAGAAAACCCTTATATTCCGAGAAGTGGACCAGGGATCGCCCTATTCAAAAAAATCTTATTTGAGATGCGATTTGCTTGATATTCGGTAACTTGGTAGACATTTGACTTTGTGCAAACCTAGATTACTTTCTTTTCAGAAAAGTGGACCAGGGACCGACCTATTCAAAAAAAGGTTATTTGAGATGCGATTTGCTTGAGATTCGGTACCTTAGTAGACATTTGCCTTTCGTTTCAGAAAAGTGGAAGAGGGACCGACCTATTGAAAAAAAAACTTATTTGAGATGCGATTTGATTAATATTCGATACCTTGGTATACTTTTGCCTTTGTTAAAATTTAGAATACTCTTTTTCCGGGAAATGAAAAAGATACCAACCAATTCAAAAAAATCATATTTGAGATGCGGTTTGCTTGAAACTTGGTACCTTGGTAGACATTTGCCTTTGCTAAAATTGAGAAAACCCTTATATTCCGAGAAGTGGACCAGGGATCGCCCTATTCAAAAAAATCTTATTTGAGATGCGATTTGCTTGATATTCGGTAACTTGGTAGACATTTGACTTTGTGCAAACCTAGATTACTTTCTTTTCAGAAAAGTGGACCAGGGACCGACCTATTCAAAAAAAGGTTATTTGAGATGCGATTTGCTTGAGATTCGGTACCTTAGTAGACATTTGCTGTTCGTTTCAGAAAAGTGGACGAGGGACCGACCTATTGAAAAAAAAACTTATTTGAGATGCGATTTGCTTTATATTCGATACCTTGGTATACTTTTGCCTTTGTTAAAACTTAGAATACTCTTTTTCCGGGAAATGAAAAAGATACCAACCAACTCAAAAAAATCATATTTGAGATGCGGTTTGCTTGAAACTTGGTACCTTGGTAGACATTTGCCTTTGTTAAAATTGAGAAAACCCTTATATTCCGAGAAGTGGACCAGGGATCGCCCTATTCAAAAAAATCTTATTTGAGATGCGATTTGCTTGATATTCGGCAACTTGGTAGACATTTGACTTTGTGCAAACCTAGATTACTTTCTTTTCAGAAAAGTGGACCAGGGACCGACCTATTCAAAAAAAGGTTATTTGAGATGCGATTTCTTGAGATCCGGTACCTTAGTAGACATTTGCCTTTCGTTTCAGAAAAGTGGACGAGGGACCGACCTATTGAAAAAAAAACTTATTTGAGATGCGATTTGATTAATATTCGATACCTTGGTATACTTTTGCCTTTGTTAAAATTTAGAATACTCTTTTTCCGGGAAATGAAAAAGATACCAACCAATTCAAAAAAATCATATTTGAGATGCGGTTTGCTTGAAACTTGGTACCTTGGTAGACATTTGCCTTTGTTAAAATTGAGAAAACCCTTATATTCCGAGAAGTGGACCAGGGATCGCCCTATTCAAAAAAATCTTATTTGAGATGCGATTTGCTTGATATTCGGTAACTTGGTAGACATTTGACTTTGTGCAAACCTAGATTACTTTCTTTCCAGAAAAGTGGACCAGGGACCGACCTATTCAAAAAAAGGTTATTTGAGATGCGATTTGCTTGAAATTCGGTACCATAGTAGACATTTGCCTTTCGTTTCAGAAAAGTGGACGTGGGACCGACCTATTGAAAAAAAAACTTATTTGAGAGGCGATCTGCTTTATATTCGATACCTTGGTATACTTTTGCCTTGGTTAAAATTTAGAATACTCTTTTTCCGGGAAATAAAAAAGATACCAACCAATTCAAAAAAATCATATTTGAGATGCGGTTTGCTTGAAACTTGGTACCTTGGTAGACATTTGCCTTTGTTAAAATTGAGAAAACCCTTATATTCCGAGAAGTGGACCAGGGATCGCCCTATTCAAAAAAATCTTATTTGAGATGCGATTTGCTTGATATTCGGTAACTTGGTAGACATTTGACTTTGTGCAAACCTAGATTACTTTCTTTCCAGAAAAGTGAACCAGGGACCGACCTATTCAAAAAAAGGTTATTTGAGATGCGATTTGCTTGAAATTCGGTACCATAGTAGACATTTGCCTTTCGTTTCAGAAAAGTGGACGAGGGACCGACCTATTGAAAAAAAAACTTATTTGAGATGCGATTTGATTAATATTCGATACTTTGGTATACTTTTGCCTTTGTTAAAATTTAGAATACTCTTTTTCCGGGAAATGAAAAAGATACCAACCAATTCAAAAAAATCATATTTGAGATGCGGTTTGCTTGAAACTTGGTACCTTGGTAGACATTTGCCTTTGTTAAAATTGAGAAAACCCTTATATTCCGAGAAGTGGACCAGGGATCGACCTATTCAATTGCGATTTGCTTCAAATTCGGTACCTTGATGGACATTTGACTTTGTGCAAACCTAGATTACTTTCTTTTCAGAAAAGTAGACCAGGGACCGAAATATAAAAAAAACATCTTATTTACGATGCGATTTGCTTGAAATTCGGTTCCTTGGTAGACATTTGACTTTCGTTTCAGAAAAGTGAACCAGGGACCGACCTATTCAAAATAATCTTATTGACGATGCGATTTGCTTGAAATTCGGTACCTTGGGAGACATTTGCCTTTGTTAAAGTTGAGCATACTCTTTTTCCGGGAAGTGGACCAGGGACCGAACTATTCAAAAAAATTTTATCTATGATGCCAATTACTTGAAATTCGGTACCTTGGTAGACATTTGCCTTTGTTAAAATTTAGAATACTCTTTTTCCGGGAAGTGGACCAGGGACCGAACTATTCAAAAAAATTTTATCTATGATGCCAATTACTTGAAATTTGGTACCTTGGTAGACATTTGCCTTTGTTAAAATTAGGAATACTCTTTTTCCGGGAAGTGGACCAAGAACCGACCTATTCAAAACAATTTTATTGAGATGCGATTTGGTTGAAATTCGGTACCTTGGGAGACATTTGCCTTTGTTAAAATTGAGCATACTCTTTTTCCGGGAAGTGGACCAGAGACCGAACTATTCAAAAAAATTTTATCTATGATGCCAATTACTTGAAATTCGGTACCTTGGTAGACATTTGCCTATGTTAAAATTAGGAATACTCTTTTTCCGGGAAGTGGACCAAGAACCGACCTATTCAAAACAATTTTATTGAGATGCGATTTGGTTGAAATTCGGTACCTTGGTAGACATTTGCCTTTGTTAAAATTTAGAATACTCTTTTTCCGGGAAATGTACCAGGGACCGAAATATAAAAAAAAATATCTCTTTTAGATGCGATTTGCTTGCAATTCGGTACCTAGACTTTTGCCTTTGTTAAAATCGAGAATACTTTTTTTGCGGGAAGTGGACCAAGGACCGACCTATACAAAAAAGCTTATTTGCGACGCTATTTGCTTGAAGTTCGGTATCTTCGTATACCTTTGCCTTTGTTAAAATTTAGAATACCTTGGTAGACATTTGCCCTTGAAAAAATTTAGAATACTATTTTTCCGAGAAATGAAAAAGGGACCGACCTATTCAAAAAAATCTTATTTGTGATGGTAGACATTTGCCTTTCGTTTCAGAAAAGCGAACCAGGGACCGACCTATTCAAAATAATCTTATTGGTGATGCGATTTGCTTGAAATTCGGTACCTTGGGGACATTTGCCTTTGTTAAAATTGAGAATACTCTTCTCCCGGGTAGTGGACCAGGACCGAAATATTCAAAAAAATTTTTTTTACGTTGCGATTTGCTTCAAATTCGGTACCTTGATAGACATTTGGCTTTGTTAAAATTAAAAATACTCTTTTCCGGGAAGTGGACCAAGAACCGACCTATTCAAAAAAATTTTATTTGAGATGCGATTTGGTTGAAATGCGGTACCTTGGTAGACATTTGCCTTTGTTAAAATTTAGAATACTCTTTTTCCGGGAAGTAGACCAGGGACCGAAATCTAAGAAAAATATCTTTTTTATAATGCGATTTGCCTGCAATTCAGTACCTAGAAATTTGATTTTGTTAAAATGTCGAATAATTTTTCTTCAGAAAAGTACACAAGGACCGACCTATTCAAAAAAAGCTTACTTGAGATGCGATTTGTTTGAAGCTGGGTACCTTGGTATACCTTTGCATTTGCTAAAATTGAGAATACTGTTTTTCCGGGAAGTGGACCAGGGACCGAACTATCCAAAAAAATTTTATCTATGGCGCGAATTACTTGAAATTCGGTACCTTGGTAGACATTTTCCTTTGTTAAAATTGAGAATACTCTTTTCCCGGGAAGTACACCACAACCGAAATATTCAAAAAAATCTTTTTATGCTGCGATTTGCTTCAAATTC
This sequence comes from Merzomyia westermanni, assembly GCA_949987695.1. Classification (NCBI taxonomy): domain Eukaryota; kingdom Metazoa; phylum Arthropoda; class Insecta; order Diptera; family Tephritidae; genus Merzomyia; species Merzomyia westermanni. The sequence goes on along the minus strand of OX465292.1, from coordinate 99,871,858 downwards.
GGTACCTTGATAGACATTTGACTTTGTGCAAACCTAGATTACTTTCTTTTCAGAAAAGTGGACCAGGGACCGAAATATAAAAAAAACATCTTATTTATGATGCGATTTGCTTGAAATTCGGTTCCTTGGTAGACATTTGCCTTTCGTTTCAGAAAAGTGAACCAGGGACCGACCTATTCAAAATAATCTTATTGATGATGCGATTTGCTTGAAATTCAGTACCTTGGGAGACATTTGCCTTTGTTAAAATTGAGCATACTCTTTTTCCGGGAAGTGGACCAGGGACCGAACTATTCAAAAAAATTGTATCTATGATGCGAGTTACTTGAAATTCTGTGCCTTGGTAGACATTTTCCTTTGTTAAAATTGAGAATACTCTTTTCCCGGGAAGTACACCACAACCGAAATATTCAAAAAAATCTTTTTATGCTGCGATTTGCTTCAAATTCGGTACCTTGATAGACATTTGACTTTGTGCAAACCTAGATTACTTTCTTTTCAGAAAAGTGGACCAGGGACCGAAATATAAAAAAAACATCTTTTTTATGATGCGAATTGCTTGCAATTCGGTACCTACCCGTTTGCCTTTGTTAAAATTGAGAATACCTTTTTTCCGGGAAGTGGACCAGGGACCGGCCTATACAAAAAAAGCTTATTTGAGATGCGATTTGCTTGAAATCCGGAACCTTGGTAGACATTTGCCCTTGTTAAAATTGAGAATACTCTTTTCTGGTGAGTGGACCAGGGACCGAACTATTCAAAAAAATTGTATCTATGATGCGAGTTACTTGAAATTCTGTACCTTGGTAGACATTTGCGTTTCGTTTCAGAAAAGTGAACCAGAGACCGACCTATTCAAAAAAAGGTTATTTGAGATGCGATTTGCTTGAGATTCGGTACCTTAGTAGACATTTGCCTTTGTTAAAATTGAGAAAACCCTTATATTCCGAGAAGTGGACCAGGGATCGACCTATTCAAAAAAATCTTATTTGAGATGCGATTTGCTTGAAATTCGGTAACTTGGTAGACATTTGACTTTGTGCAAACCTAGATTACTTTCTTTTCAGAAAAGTGGACCAGGGACCGAAACATAAAAAAACATCTTATTTATGATGCGATTTGCTTGAAATTCGGTTCCTTGGTAGACATTTGCCTTTCGTTTCAGAAAAGTGAACCAGGGACCGACCTATTCAAAATAATCTTATTGATGATGCGATTTGCTTGAAATTCAGTACCTTGGGAGACATTTGCCTTTGTTAAAATTAGCATACTCTTTTTCCGGGAAGTGGACCAGGGACCGAACTATTCAAAAAATCTTATTTGAGATGCGATTTGCTTGAAATTCGGTAACTTGGTAGACATTTGACTTTGTGCAAACCTAGATTACTTTCTTTTCAGAAAAGTGGACCGGGGACCGAAACATAAAAAAAACATCTTATTTATGATGCGATTTGCTTGAAATTCGGTTCCTTGGTAGACATTTGACTTTCGTTTCAGAAAAGTGAACCAGGGACCGACCTATTCAAAATAATCTTATTGATGATGCGATTTGCTTGAAATTCAGTACCTTGGGAGACATTTGCCTTTGTTAAAATTGAGCATACTCTTTTTCCGGGAAGTGGACCAGGGACCGAACTATTCAAAAAAATTGTATCTATGATGCGAGTTACTTGAAATTCTGTGCCTTGGTAGACATTTGCGTTTCGTTTCAGGAAAGTGAACCAGAGACCGACCTATTCAAAAAAAGGTTATTTGAGATGCGAATAGCTTGAGATTCGGTACCTTAGTAGACATTTGCCTTTCGTTTCAGAAAAGTGGACGAGGGACCGATCTATTGAAAAAAAAACTTATTTGAGATGCGATTTGCTTTATATTCGATACCTTGGTATACTTTTGCCTTTGTTAAAATTTAGAATACTCTTTTTCCGGGAAATGAAAAAGATACCAACCAATTCAAAAAAATCATATTTGAGATGCGAACTTGGTACCTTGGTAGACATTTGCCTTTGTTAAAATTGAGAAAACCCTTATATTCCGAGAAGTGGACCAGGGATCGACCTATTCAAAAAAATCTTATTTGAGATGCGATTTGGTTGAAATTCGGTTCCTTGGTAGACATTTGCCTTTATTAAAATTAGGAATACTCTTTTTACGGGAAGTGGACCAAGAACCGACCTATTCAAAACAATTTTATTTGAGATGCGATTTTTTTGAAATTCGGTACCTTGGTAGACATTTGCCTTTGTTAAAATTTAGAATACTCTTTTCCGGGAAGTGGACCAGGGACCGAAATATAAAAAAAAATATCTTTTTTATGATGCGATTTGCTTGAAATCCGGAACCTTGGTAGACATTTGCCCTTGTTAAAATTTAGAATACTCTTTTTCCGGGAAATGAAAAGGATACCAACCAATTCAAAAAAATCATATTTGAGATGCGGTGTGCTTGAAACTTGGTACCTTGGTAGACATTTGCCTTTGTTAAAATTGAGAAAACCCTTATATTCCGAGAAGTGGACCAGGGCTCGACCTATTCAAAAAAATCTTATTTGAGATGCGATTTGCTTGAAATTCGGTATCTTGAATACTCTTTTTCTGGGAAGTGGACCAGGGACAGACCTATACAAAAAAAGCTTATTTGAGACGCTATTTGCTTGAAATTCGGTATCTTGGTATACCTTTGCCTTTGTTAAAATTTAGAATACCTTAGTAGACATTTTCCCTTGTCAAAATTAGAACACTATTTTTCCGAGAAATGAAAAAGGGGCCGACCTATTCAAAAAAATCTTATTTGAGATGCGATTTGCTTGAAATCCGGAACCTTGGTAGACATTTGCCCTTGTTAAAATTGAGAATACTCTTTTTCTGGGAAGTGGACCAGGGACCGAAATATAAAAAAAAATATCTTTTTTATGATGCGATTTGCTTGCAATTCGTTACCTACCCGTTTGCCTTTGTTGAAATTTAGAATACTTTTTCCGGGAAGTGGACCAGGGACCGAAATATAAAAAAAATATCTTATTTATGATGCGATTTGCTTGCAATTCGGTTCCTAGACATTTGCCTTTGTTAAAATTGAAAATACTTTTTTCCAGGAAGTGGACCAGGGACCGACCTATTCAAAAAAATTGTATTTGAGATGCGATTTGCTTGAAATTCGGTACCTTTGCAGACATTTGCCGTTGTTGAAATTGGGAATACTTTTTTCCAGGAAGTGGACCAGGGACCGACCTATTCAAAAAAAGGTTATTTGAGATGCGATTTGCTTGAGATTCGGTACCTTAGTAGACATTTGCCTCTGTTAAAACTTACAATACTTTCTTTTCAGAAAAGTGGACCAGGGACCGAATTATCCAAAAAAAGCGTATTTGGGATGCGCTTAGCCTCACATTCGGTACCGTGGTAGACATTTGCCTCTGTTAAAACTTGCAATACATTCTTTTCAGAAAAGTGGACCAGGGACCGACTATTCAAACAAATTTTATTTGAGATGCGATTTGGTTTAAATTCGGTTCCTTGGTAGACATTTGCCTTTGTTAAAATTAGGAATACTCTTTTTCCGGGAAGTGGACCAAGAACCGACCTATTCAAAACAATTTTATTTGAGATGCGATTTGGTTGAAATTCGGTACCTTGGTAGACATTTGCCTTTGTTAAAATTTAGAATACTCTTTTCAGGGAAGTGGACCAGGGACCGAAATATAAAAAAAAATATCTTTTTTATGATGCGATTTGCTTGCAATTCGGTACCTACCCGTTTGCCTTTGTTAAAATTGAAAATACTTTTTTTCCGGGAAGTGGACCAGGGACCGACCCATACAAAAAAAGCTTATTTGAGACGCTATTTGCTTGAAATTTGGTATCTTGGTATACCTTTGCCTTTGTTAAAATTTAGAATACCTTAGTAGACATTTGCCCTTGTCAAAATTTAGAACACTATTTTTCCGAGAAATGAAAAATGGGCCGACCTATTCAAAAAAATCTTATTTGAGATGCGATTTGCTTGAAATCCGGAACCTTGGTAGACATTTGCCCTTGTTAAAATTGAGAATAATCTTTTTCCGGGAAGTGGACCAGGGACCGAAATATAAAAAAAAATATCTTTTTTATGATGCGATTTGCTTGAAATCCGGAACTTTGGTAGACATTTGCCCTTGTCAAAATTTAGAACACTATTTTTCCGAGAAATGAAAAATGGGCCGACCTATTCAAAAAAATCTTATTTGAGATGCGATTTGCTTGAAATCCGGTACCTTGGTAGACATTTGCCTTTGTTAAAATTTAGAATAATCTTTTTCCGGGAAGTGGACCAGGGACCGAAATATAAAAAAAAATATCTTTTTTATGATGCGATTTGCTTGAAATCCGGAACTTTGGTAGACATTTGCCCTTGTTAAAATTGAGAATACTCTTTTTCTGGTGAGTGGACCAGGGACCGACCTATTCAAAAAAATTGTATTTGAGATGCGATTTGCTTGAAATTCTGTACCTTGGTAGACATTTGCGTTTCGTTTTAGAAAAGTGAACCAGAGACCGACCTATTCAAAAAAAGGTTATTTGAGATTCGATTTGCTTGAGATTCGGTACCTTAGTAGACATTTGCCTTTCGTTTCAGAAAAGTGGACGAGGGACCGACCTATTGAAAAGAAAAACTTATTTGAGATGCGATTTGCTTTATATTCGATACCTTGGTATACTTTTGCCTTTGTTAAAATTTAGAATACTCTTTTTCCGGGAAATGAAAAAGATACCAACCAATTCAAAAAAATCATATTTGAGATGCGAACTTGGTACCTTGGTAGACATTTGCCTTTGTTAAAATTGAGAAAACCCTTATATTCCGAGAAGTGGACCAGGGATCGACCTATTCAAAAAAATCTTATTTGAGATGCGATTGGCTTGAAATTCGGTAACTTGGTAGACATTTGACTTTGTGCAAACCTAGATTACTTTCTTTTCATAAAAGTGGACCAGGGACCGACCTATTCAAAAAAAGGTTATTTGAAATGCGATTTGCTTGAGATTCGGTTCCTTAGTAGACATTTGCCTTTCGTTTCAGAAAAGTGGACGAGGGACCGACCTATTGAAAAAAAAACTTATTTGAGATGCGATTTGCTTTATATTCGATGCCTTGGTATACTTTTGCCTTTGTTAAAATTTAGAATACTCTTTTTCCGGGAAATGAAAAAGATACCAACCAATTCAAAAAAATCATATTTGAGATGCGAACTTGGTACCTTGGTAGACATTTGCCTTTGTTAAAATTGAGAAAACCCTTATATTCCGAGAAGTGGACCAGGGATCGACCTATTCAAAAAAATCTTATTTGAGATGCGATTTGCTTGAAATCCGGAACCTTGGTAGACATTTGCCCTTGTTAAAATTGAGAATAATCTTTTTCCGGGAAGTGGACCAGGGACCGAAATATAAAAAAAAATATCTTTTTTATGATGCGATTTGCTTGAAATCCGGAACTTTGGTAGACATTTGCCCTTGTCAAAATTTAGAACACTATTTTTCCGAGAAATGAAAAATGGGCCGACCTATTCAAAAAATCTTATTTGAGATGCGATTTGCTTGAAATCCGGTACCTTGGTAGACATTTGCCTTTGTTAAAATTTAGAATAATCTTTTTCCGGGAAGTGGACCAGGGACCGAAATATAAAAAAAAATATCTTTTTTATGATGCGATTTGCTTGAAATCCGGAACTTTGGTAGACATTTGCCCTTGTTAAAATTGAGAATACTCTTTTTCTGGTGAGTGGACCAGGGACCGACCTATTCAAAAAAATTGTATCTATGATGCGAGTTACTTGAAATTCTGTACCTTGGTAGACATTTGCGTTTCGTTTCAGAAAAGTGAACCAGAGACCGACCTATTCAAAAAAAGGTTATTTGAGATTCGATTTGCTTGAGATTCGGTACCTTAGTAGACATTTGCCTTTCGTTTCAGAAAAGTGGACGAGGGACCGACCTATTGAAAAGAAAAACTTATTTGAGATGCGATTGGCTTGAAATTCGGTAACTTGGTAGACATTTGACTTTGTGCAAACCTAGATTACTTTCTTTTCAGAAAAGTGGACCAGGGACCGACCTATTCAAAAAAAGGTTATTTGAAATGCGATTTGCTTGAGATTCGGTTCCTTAGTAGACATTTGCCTTTCGTTTCAGAAAAGTGGACGAGGGACCGACCTATTGAAAAAAAACTTATTTGAGATGCGATTTGCTTTATATTCGATACCTTGGTATACTTTTGCCTTTGTTAAAATTTAGAATACTCTTTTTCCGGGAAATGAAAAAGATACCAACCAATTCAAAAAAATCATATTTGAGATGCGAACTTGGTACCTTGGTAGACATTTGCCTTTGTTAAAATTGAGAAAACCCTTATATTCCGAGAAGTGGACCAGGGACCGAATTATCCAAAAAAAGCGTATTTGGGATGCGCTTAGCCTCACATTCGGTACCGTGGTAGACATTTGCCTCTGTTAAAACTTGCAATACATTCTTTTCAGAAAAGTGGACCAGGGACCGACTATTCAAACAAATTTTATTTGAGATGCGATTTGGTTTAAATTCGGTTCCTTGGTAGACATTTGCCTTTGTTAAAATTAGGAATACTCTTTTTCCGGGAAGTGGACCAAGAACCGACCTATTCAAAACAATTTTATTTGAGATGCGATTTGGTTGAAATTCGGTACCTTGGTAGACATTTGCCTTTGTTAAAATTTAGAATACTCTTTTCCGGGAAGTGGACCAGGGACCGAAATATAAAAAAAAATATCTTTTTTATGATGCGATTTGCTTGCAATTCGGTACCTACCCGTTTGCCTTTGTTAAAATTGAAAATACTTTTTTTCCGGGAAGTGGACCAGGGACCGACCCATACAAAAAAAGCTTATTTGAGACGCTATTTGCTTGAAATTTGGTATCTTGGTATACCTTTGCCTTTGTTAAAATTTAGAATACCTTAGTAGACATTTGCCCTTGTCAAAATTTAGAACACTATTTTTCCGAGAAATGAAAAATGGGCCGACCTATTCAAAAAAATCTTATTTGAGATGCGATTTGCTTGAAATCCGGAACCTTGGTAGACATTTGCCCTTGTTAAAATTGAGAATAATCTTTTTCCGGGAAGTGGACCAGGGACCGAAATATAAAAAAAAATATCTTTTTTATGATGCGATTTGCTTGAAATCCGGAACTTTGGTAGACATTTGCCCTTGTCAAAATTTAGAACACTATTTTTCCGAGAAATGAAAAATGGGCCGACCTATTCAAAAAAATCTTATTTGAGATGCGATTTGCTTGAAATCCGGTACCTTGGTAGACATTTGCCTTTGTTAAAATTTAGAATAATCATTTTCCGGGAAGTGGACCAGGGACCGAAATATAAAAAAAAATATCTTTTTTATGATGCGATTTGCTTGAAATCCGGAACTTTGGTAGACATTTGCCCTTGTTAAAATTGAGAATACTCTTTTTCTGGTGAGTGGACCAGGGACCGACCTATTCAAAAAAATTGTATCTATGATGCGAGTTACTTGAAATTCTGTACCTTGGTAGACATTTGCGTTTCGTTTCAGAAAAGTGAACCAGAGACCGACCTATTCAAAAAAAGGTTATTTGAGATTCGATTTGCTTGAGATTCGGTACCTTAGTAGACATTTGCCTTTCGTTTCAGAAAAGTGGACGAGGGACCGACCTATTGAAAAGAAAAACTTATTTGAGATGCGATTGGCTTGAAATTCGGTAACTTGGTAGACATTTGACTTTGTGCAAACCTAGATTACTTTCTTTTCAGAAAAGTGGACCAGGGACCGACCTATTCAAAAAAAGGTTATTTGAAATGCGATTTGCTTGAGATTCGGTTCCTTAGTAGACATTTGCCTTTCGTTTCAGAAAAGTGGACGAGGGACCGACCTATTGAAAAAAAACTTATTTGAGATGCGATTTGCTTTATATTCGATACCTTGGTATACTTTTGCCTTTGTTAAAATTTAGAATACTCTTTTTCCGGGAAATGAAAAAGATACCAACCAATTCAAAAAAATCATATTTGAGATGCGAACTTGGTACCTTGGTAGACATTTGCCTTTGTTAAAATTGAGAAAACCCTTATATTCCGAGAAGTGGACCAGGGATCGACCTATTCAAAAAAATCTTATTTGAGATGCGATTGGCTTGAAATTCGGTAACTTGGTAGACATTTGACTTTGTGCAAACCTAGATTACTTTCTTTTCAGAAAAGTGGACCAGGGACCGACCTATTCAAAAAAAGGTTATTTGAAATGCGATATGCTTGAGATTCGGTTCCTTAGTAGACATTTGCCTTTCGTTTCAGAAAAGTGGACGAGGGACCGACCTATTGAAAAAAAAACTTATTTGAGATGCGATTTGCTTTATATTCGATACCTTGGTATACTTTTGCCTTTGTTAAAATTTAGAATACTCTTTTTCCGGGAAATGAAAAAGATACCAACCAATTCAAAAAAATCATATTTGAGATGCGAACTTGGTACCTTGGTAGACATTTGCCTTTGTTAAAATTGAGAAAACCCTTATATTCCGAGAAGTGGACCAGGGATCGATCGACCTATTCAAAAAAATCTTATTTGAGATGCGATTTGCTTGAAATTCGGTAACATGGTAGACATTTGACTTTGTGCAAACCTAGATTACTTTCTTTTCAGAAAAGTGGACCAGGGACCGACTATTCAAACAAATTTTATTTGAGATGCGATTTGCTTGAAATTCAATAACTTGGTAGAGATTTGCCTTTGTTCAAATTTAGAATACTTTTTCCGGGAAGTGGACCAGGGACCGAAATATATAAAAAAAACACCTTATTTATGATGCGATTTGCTTGCAATTCGGTACCTAGACATTTGCCTTTGTTAAAATTGAGAATACTTTTTTCCAGGAAGTGGACCAGGGACCGACCTATTCAAAAAAATTGTATTTGAGATGCGATTTGCTTGAAATTCGGTACCTTTGCAGACATTTGCCGTTGTTGAAATTGGGAATACTTTTTTCCAGGAAGTGGACCAGGGACCGACCTATTCAAAAAAAGGTTATTTGAGATGCGATTTGCTTGAGATTCGGTACCGTAGTTGACATTTGCCTCTGTTAAAACTTACAATACTTTCTTTTCAGAAAAGTGGACCAGGGACCGAATTATCCAAAAAAAGCGTATTTGAGATGCGCTTAGCCTCACATTCGGTACCGTGGTAGACATTTGCCTCTGTTAAAACTTGCAATACATTCTTTTCAGAAAAGTGGACCAGGGACCGACTATTCAAACAAATTTTATTTGAGATGCGATTTGGTTGAAATTCGGTTCCTTGGTAGACATTTGCCTTTGTTAAAATTAGGAATCCTCTTTTTCCGGGAAGTGGACCAAGAACCGACCTATTCAAAACAATTTTATTTGAGATGCGATTTGGTTGAAATTCGGTACCTTGGTAGACATTTGCCTTTGTTAAAATTTAGAATACTCTTTTCCGGGAAGTGGACCAGGGACGGAAATATAAAAAAAATATCTTATTTATGATGCGATTTGCTTGTAATTCCTACCTAGTTAAAATTGAGAATACTTTTTTCCAGGAAGTGGACCAGGGACCGACCTATTCAAAAAAAGGTTATTTGAGATGCGATTTGGTTGAAATTCGGTTCCTTGGTAGACATTTGCCTTTGTTAAAATTAGGAATTCTCTTTTTCCGGGAAGTGGACCAAGAACCGACCTATTCAAAACAATTTTATTTGAGATGCGATTTGGTTGAAATTCGGTACCTTGGTAGACATTTGCCTTTGTTAAAATTTAGAATACTCTTTTCCGGGAAGTGGACCAGGGACCAGCCTATACAAAAAATCTTATTTGAGATGCGATTTGCTTAAAATTCGGTAACTTGGTAGACATTTGACTTTGTGCAAACCTAGATTACTTTCTTTTCAGAAAAGTGGACCAGGGACTGACTATTCAAACAAATTTTATTTGAGAAGCGATTTGCTTGAAATTCAATAACTTGGTAGAGATTTGCCTTTGTTGAAATTTAGAATACTTTTTCCGGGAAGTGGACCAGGGACCGAAATATAAAAAAAATATCTTATTTATGATGCGATTTGCTTGCAATTCGGTTCCTAGACATTTGCCTTTGTTAAAATTGAAAATACTTTTTTCCAGGAAGTGGACCAGGGACCGACCTATTCAAAAAAATTGTATTTGAGATGCGATTTGCTTGAAATTCGGTACCTTTGCAGACATTTGCCGTTGTTGAAATTGGGAATACTCTTTTTCTGGTGAGTGGACCAGGGACCGACCTATTCAAAAAAATTGTATCTATGATGCGAGTTACTTGAAATTCTGTACCTTGGTAGACATTTGCGTTTCGTTTCAGAAAAGTGAACCAGAGACCGACCTATTCAAAAAAAGGTTATTTGAGATTCGATTTGCTTGAGATTCGGTACCTTAGTAGACATTTGCCTTTCGTTTCAGAAAAGTGGACGAGGGACCGACCTATTGAAAAGAAAAACTTATTTGAGATGCGATTTGCTTTATATTCGATACCTTGGTATACTTTTGCCTTTGTTAAAATTTAGAATACTCTTTTTCCGGGAAATGAAAAAGATACCAACCAATTCAAAAAAATCATATTTGAGATGCGAACTTGGTACCTTGGTAGACATTTGCCTTTGTTAAAATTGAGAAAACCCTTATATTCCGAGAAGTGGACCAGGGATCGACCTATTCAAAAAAATCTTATTTGAGATGCGATTGGCTTGAAATTCGGTAACTTGGTAGACATTTGACTTTGTGCAAACCTAGATTACTTTCTTTTCAGAAAAGTGGACCAGCGACCGACCTATTCAAAAAAAGGTTATTTGAAATGCGATTTGCTTGAGATTCGGTTCCTTAGTAGACATTTGCCTTTCGTTTCAGAAAAGTGGACGAGGGACCGACCTATTGAAAAAAAAACTTATTTGAGATGCGATTTGCTTTATATTCGATACCTTGGTATACTTTTGCCTTTGTTAAAATTTAGAATACTCTTTTTCCGGGAAATGAAAAAGATACCAACCAATTCAAAAAAATCATATTTGAGATGCGAACTTGGTACCTTGGTAGACATTTGCCTTTGTTAAAATTGAGAAAACCCTTATATTCCGAGAAGTGGACCAGAGATCGACCTATTCAAAAAAATCTTATTTGAGATGCGATTTGCTTGAAATTCGGTAACTTGGTAGACATTTGACTTTGTGCAAACCTAGATTACTTTCTTTTCAGAAAAGTGGACCAGGGACTGACTATTCAAACAATTTTTATTTGAGAAGCGATTTGCTTGAAATTCAATAACTTGGTAGAGATTTGCCTTTGTTGAAATTTAGAATACTTTTTCCGGGAAGTGGACCAGGGACCGAAATATAAAAAAAATATCTTATTTATGATGCGATTTGCTTGCAATTCGGTTCCTAGACATTTGCCTTTGTTAAAATTGAAAATACTTTTTTCCAGGAAGTGGACCAGGGACCGACCTATTCAAAAAAATTGTATTTGAGATGCGATTTGCTTGAAATTCGGTACCTTTGCAGACATTTGCCGTTGTTGAAATTGGGAATACTTTTTTCCAGGAAGTGGACCAGGGACCGACCTATTCAAAAAAAGGTTATTTGAGATGCGATTTGCTTGAGATTCGGTACCTTAGTAGACATTTGCCTCTGTTAAAACTTACAATACTTTCTTTTCAGAAAAGTGGACCAGGGACCGAATTATCCAAAAAAAGCGTATTTGAGATGCGCTTAGCCTCACATTCGGTACCGTGGTAGACATTTGCCTCTGTTAAAACTTGCAATACATTCTTTTCAGAAAAGTGGACCAGGGACCGACTATTCAAACAAATTTTATTTGAGATGCGATTTGGTTTAAATTCGGTTCCTTGGTAGACATTTGCCTTTGTTAAAATTAGGAATACTCTTTTTCCGGGAAGTGGACCAAGAACCGACCTATTCAAAACAATTTTATTTGAGATGCGATTTGGTTTAAATTCGGTTCCTTGGTAGACATTTGCCTTTGTTAAAATTAGGAATACTCTTTTTCCGGGAAGTGGACCAAGAACCGACCTATTCAAACAAATTTTATTTGAGATGCGATTTGGTTTAAATTCGGTTCCTTGGTAGACATTTGCCTTTGTTAAAATTAGGAATACTCTTTTTCCGGGAAGTGGACCAAGAACCGACCTATTCAAAACAATTTTATTTGAGATGCGATTTGGTTGAAATTCGGTACCTTGGTAGACATTTGCCTTTGTTAAAATTTAGAATACTCTTTTTCCAGGAAGTGGACCAGGGACCGACCTATTCAAAAAAATTGTATTTGAGATGCGCTTTGCTTGAAATTCGGTACCTTTGCAAACATTTGCCGTTGTTGAAATTGGGAATACTTTTTTCCAGGAAGTGGACCAGGGACCGACCTATTCAAAAAAATCTTATTTGAGATGCGATTTGCTTGAAATCCGGAACCTTGGTAGACATTTGCCCTTGTTAAAATTGAGAATAATCTTTTTCCGGGAAGTGGACCAGGGACCGAAATATAAAAAAAATATCTTTTTTATGATGCGATTTGCTTGAAATCCGGAACTTTGGTAGACATTTGCCCTTGTCAAAATTTAGAACACTATTTTTCCGAGAAATGAAAAATGGGCCGACCTATTCAAAAAAATCTTATTTGAGATGCGATTTGCTTGAAATCCGGTACCTTGGTAGACATTGGCCTTTGTTAAAATTTAGAATAATCTTTTTCCGGGAAGTGGACCAGGGACCGAAATATAAAAAAAAATATCTTTTTTATGATGCGATTTGCTTGAAATCCGGAACTTTGGTAGACATTTGCCCTTGTTAAAATTGAGAATACTCTTTTTCTGGTGAGTGGACCAGGGACCGACCTATTCAAAAAAATTGTATCTATGATGCGAGTTACTTGAAATTCTGTACCTTGGTAGACATTTGCGTTTCGTTTCAGAAAAGTGAACCAGAGACCGACCTATTCAAAAAAAGGTTATTTGAGATTCGATTTGCTTGAGATTCGGTACCTTAGTAGACATTTGCCTTTCGTTTCAGAAAAGTGGACGAGGGACCGACCTATTGAAAAGAAAAACTTATTTGAGATGCGATTTGCTTTATATTCGATACCTTGGTATACTTTTGCCTTTGTTAAAATTTAGAATACTCTTTTTCCGGGAAATGAAAAAGATACCAACCAATTCAAAAAAATCATATTTGAGATGCGAACTTGGTACCTTGGTAGACATTTGCCTTTGTTAAAATTGAGAAAACCCTTATATTCCGAGAAGTGGACCAGGGATCGACCTATTCAAAAAAATCTTATTTGAGATGCGATTGGCTTGAAATTCGGTAACTTGGTAGACATTTGACTTTGTGCAAACCTAGATTACTTTCTTTTCAGAAAAGTGGACCAGCGACCAACCTATTCAAAAAAAGGTTATTTGAAATGCGATTTGCTTGAGATTCGGTTCCTTAGTAGACATTTGCCTTTCGTTTCAGAAAAGTGGACGAGGGACCGACCTATTGAAAAAAAAACTTATTTGAGATGCGATTTGCTTTATATTCGATACCTTGGTATACTTTTGCCTTTGTTAAAATTTAGAATACTCTTTTTCCGGGAAATGAAAAAGATACCAACCAATTCAAAAAAATCATATTTGAGATGCGAACTTGGTACCTTGGTAGACATTTGCCTTTGTTAAAATTGAGAAAACCCTTATATTCCGAGAAGTGGACCAGAGATCGACCTATTCAAAAAAATCTTATTTGAGATGCGATTTGCTTGAATAGATTACTTTCTTTTCAGAAAAGTGGACCAGGGACCGACTATTCAAACAAATTTTATTTGAGATGCGATTTGCTTGAAATTCAATAACTTGGTAGGGATTTGCCTTTGTTCAAATTTAGAATACTTTTTCCGGGAAGTGGACCAGGGACCGAAATATATAAAAAAAAACACCTTATTTATGATGCGATTTGCTTGCAATTCGGTACCTAGACATTTGCCTTTGTTAAAATTGAGAATACTTTTTTCCAGGAAGTGGACCAGGGACCGACCTATTCAAAAAAATTGTATTTGAGATGCGATTTGCTTGAAATTCGGTACCTTTGCAGACATTTGCCGTTGTTGAAATTGGGAATACTTTTTTCCAGGAAGTGGACCAGGGACCGACCTATTCAAAAAAAGGTTATTTGAGATGCGATTTGCTTGAAATTCGGTACCTTAGTAGACATTTGCCTCTGTTGAAACTTACAATACTTTCTTTTCAGAAAAGTGGACCAGGGACCGAATTATCCAAAAAAAGCGTATTTGAGATGCGCTTAGCCTCACATTCGGTACCGTGGTAGACATTTGCCTCTGTTAAAACTTGCAATACATTCTTTTCAGAAAAGTGGACCAGGGACCGACTATTCAAACAAATTTTATTTGAGATGCGATTTGGTTTAAATTCGGTTCCTTGGTAGACATTTGCCTTTGTTAAAATTAGGAATACTCTTTTTCCGGGAAGTGGACCAAGAACCGACCTATTCAAAACAATTTTATTTGAGATGCGATTTGGTTGAAATTCGGTACCTTGGTAGACATTTGCCTTTGTTAAAATTTAGAATACTCTTTTCCGGGAAGTGGACCAGGGACCGAAATATAAAAAAAAATATCTTTTTTATGATGCGATTTGCTTGCAATTCGGTACCTACCCGTTTGCCTTTGTTAAAATTGAAAATACTTTTTTTCCGGGAAGTGGACCAGGGACCGACCCATACAAAAAAAGCTTATTTGAGACGCTATTTGCTTGAAATTTGGTATCTTGGTATACCTTTGCCTTTGTTAAAATTTAGAATACCTTAGTAGACATTTGCCTTTGTCAAAATTTAGAACACTATTTTTCCGAGAAATGAAAAATGGGCCGACCTATTCAAAAAAATCTTATTTGAGATGCGATTTGCTTGAAATCCGGAACCTTGGTAGACATTTGCCCTTGTTAAAATTGAGAATAATCTTTTTCCGGGAAGTGGACCAGGGACCGAAATATAAAAAAAAATATCTTTTTTATGATGCGATTTGCTTGAAATCCGGAACTTTGGTAGACATTTGCCCTTGTCAAAATTTAGAACACTATTTTTCCGAGAAATGAAAAATGGGCCGACCTATTCAAAAAAATCTTATTTGAGATGCGATTTGCTTGAAATCCGGTACCTTGGTAGACATTTGCCTTTGTTAAAATTTAGAATAATCTTTTTCCGGGAAGTGGACCAGGGACCGAAATATAAAAAAAAATATCTTTTTTATGATGCGATTTGCTTGAAATCCGGAACTTTGGTAGACATTTGCCCTTGTTAAAATTGAGAATACTCTTTTTCTGGTGAGTGGACCAGGGACCGACCTATTCAAAAAAATTGTATCTATGATGCGAGTTACTTGAAATTCTGTACCTTGGTAGACATTTGCGTTTCGTTTCAGAAAAGTGAACCAGAGACCGACCTATTCAACAAAAAGGTTATTTGAGATTCGATTTGCTTGAGATTCGGTACCTTAGTAGACATTTGCCTTTCGTTTCAGAAAAGTGGACGAGGGACCGACCTATTGAAAAGAAAAACTTATTTAAGATGCGATTTGCTTTATATTCGATACCTTGGTATACTTTTGCCTTTGTTAAAATTTAGAATACTCTTTTTCCGGGAAATGAAAAAGATACCAACCAATTCAAAAAAATCATATTTGAGATGCGAACTTGGTACCTTGGTAGACATTTGCCTTTGTTAAAATTGAGAAAACCCTTATATTCCGAGAAGTGGACCAGGGATCGACCTATTCAAAAAAATCTTATTTGAGATGCGATTGGCTTGAAATTCGGTAACTTGGTAGACATTTGACTTTGTGCAAACCTAGATTACTTTCTTTTCAGAAAAGTGGACCAGGGACCGACCTATTCAAAAAAAGGTTATTTGAAATGCGATTTGCTTGAGATTCGGTTCCTTAGTAGACATTTGCCTTTCGTTTCAGAAAAGTGGACGAGGGACCGACCTATTGAAAAAAAAACTTATTTGAGATGCGATTTGCTTTATATTCGATACCTTGGTATACTTTTGCCTTTGTTAAAATTTAGAATACTCTTTTTCCGGGAAATGAAAAAGATACCAACCAATTCAAAAAAATCATATTTGAGATGCGAACTTGGTACCTTGGTAGACATTTGCCTTTGTTAAAATTGAGAAAACCCTTATATTCCGAGAAGTGGACCAGGGATCGACCTATTCAAAAAAATCTTATTTGAGATGCGATTGGCTTGAAATTCGGTAACTTGGTAGACATTTGACTTTGTGCAAACCTAGATTACTTTCTTTTCAGAAAAGTGGACCAGCGACCGACCTATTCAAAAAAAGGTTATTTGAAATGCGATTTGCTTGAGATTCGGTTCCTTAGTATACATTTGCCTTTCGTTTCAGAAAAGTGGACGAGGGACCGACCTATTGAAAAAAAAACTTATTTGAGATGCGATTTGCTTTATATTCGATACCTTGGTATACTTTTGCCTTTGTTAAAATTTAGAATACTCTTTTTCCGGGAAATGAAAAAGATACCAACCAATTCAAAAAAATCATATTTGAGATGCGAACTTGGTACCTTGGTAGACATTTGCCTTTGTTAAAATTGAGAAAACCCTTATATTCCGAGAAGTGGACCAGGGATCGACCTATTCAAAAAAATCTTATTTGAGATGCGATTGGCTTGAAATTCGGTAACTTGGTAGACATTTGACTTTGTGCAAACCTAGATTACTTTCTTTTCAGAAAAGTGGACCAGCGACCGACCTATTCAAAAAAAGGTTATTTGAAATGCGATTTGCTTGAGATTCGGTTCCTTAGTAGACATTTGCCTTTCGTTTCAGAAAAGTGGACGAGGGACCGACCTATTGAAAAAAAAACTTATTTGAGATGCGATTTGCTTTATATTCGATACCTTGGTATACTTTTGCCTTTGTTAAAATTTAGAATACTCTTTTTCCGGGAAATGAAAAAGATACCAACCAATTCAAAAAAATCATATTTGAGATGCGAACTTGGTACCTTGGTAGACATTTGCCTTTGTTAAAATTGAGAAAACCCTTATATTCCGAGAAGTGGACCAGAGATCGACCTATTCAAAAAAATCTTATTTGAGATGCGATTTGCTTGAAATTCGGTAACATGGTAGACATTTGACTTTGTGCAAACCTAGATTACTTTCTTTTCAGAAAAGTGGACCAGGGACCGACTATTCAAACAAATTTTATTTGAGATGCGATTTGCTTGAAATTCAATAACTTGGTAGAGATTTGCCTTTGTTCAAATTTAGAATACTTTTTCCGGGAAGTGGACCAGGGACCGAAATATATAAAAGAAACACCTTATTTATGATGCGATTTGCTTGCAATTCGGTACCTAGACATTTGCCTTTGTTAAAATTGAGAATACTTTTTTCCAGGAAGTGGACCAGGGACCGACCTATTCAAAAAAATTGTATTTGAGATGCGATTTGCTTGAAATTCGGTACCTTTGCAGACATTTGCCGTTGTTGAAATTGGGAATACTTTTTTCCAGGAAGTGGACCAGGGACCGACCTATTCAAAAAAAGGTTATTTGAGATGCGATTTGCTTGAGATTCGGTACCTTAGTTGACATTTGCCTCTGTTAAAACTTACAATACTTTCTTTTCAGAAAAGTGGACCAGGGACCGAATTATCCAAAAAAAGCGTATTTGAGATGCGCTTAGCCTCACATTCGGTACCGTGGTAGACATTTGCCTCTGTTAAAACTTGCAATACATTCTTTTCAGAAAAGTGGACCAGGGACCGACTATTCAAACAAATTTTATTTGAGATGCGATTTGGTTGAAATTCTGTACCTTGGTAGACATTTGCGTTTCGTTTCAGAAAAGTGAACCAGAGACCGACCTATTCAAAAAAAGGTTATTTGAGATTCGATTTGCTTGAGATTCGGTACCTTAGTAGACATTTGCCTTTCGTTTCAGAAAAGTGGACGAGGGACCGACCTATTGAAAAGAAAAACTTATTTGAGATGCGATTTGCTTTATATTCGATACCTTGGTATACTTTTGCCTTTGTTAAAATTTAGAATACTCTTTTTCCGGGAAATGAAAAAGATACCAACCAATTCAAAAAAATCATATTTGAGATGCGAACTTGGTACCTTGGTAGACATTTGCCTTTGTTAAAATTGAGAAAACCCTTATATTCCGAGAAGTGGACCAGGGATCGACCTATTCAAAAAAATCTTATTTGAGATGCGATTGGCTTGAAATTCGGTAACTTGGTAGACATTTGACTTTGTGCAAACCTAGATTACTTTCTTTTCAGAAAAGTGGACCAGCGACCGACCTATTCAAAAAAAGGTTATTTGAAATGCGATTTGCTTGAGATTCGGTTCCTTAGTAGACATTTGCCTTTCGTTTCAGAAAAGTGGACGAGGGACCGACCTATTGAAAAAAAAACTTATTTGAGATGCGATTTGCTTTATATTCGATACCTTGGTATACTTTTGCCTTTGTTAAAATTTAGAATACTCTTTTTCCGGGAAATGAAAAAGATACCAACCAATTCAAAAAAATCATATTTGAGATGCGAACTTGGTACCTTGGTAGACATTTGCCTTTGTTAAAATTGAGAAAACCCTTATATTCCGAGAAGTGGACCAGAGATCGACCTATTCAAAAAAATCTTATTTGAGATGCGATTTGCTTGAAATTCGGTAACATGGTAGACATTTGACTTTGTGCAAACCTAGATTACTTTCTTTTCAGAAAAGTGGACCAGGGACCGACTATTCAAACAAATTTTATTTGAGATGCGATTTGCTTGAAATTCAATAACTTGGTAGGGATTTGCCTTTGTTCAAATTTAGAATACTTTTTCCGGGAAGTGGACCAGGGACCGAAATATATAAAAAAAACACCTTATTTATGATGCGATTTGCTTGCAATTCGGTACCTAGACATTTGCCTTTGTTAAAATTGAGAATACTTTTTTCCAGGAAGTGGACCAGGGACCGACCTATTCAAAAAAATTGTATTTGAGATGCGATTTGCTTGAAATTCGGTACCTTTGCAGACATTTGCCGTTGTTGAAATTGGGAATACTTTTTTCCAGGAAGTGGACCAGGGACCGACCTATTCAAAAAAAGGTTATTTGAGATGCGATTTGCTTGAAATTCGGTACCTTAGTAGACATTTGCCTCTGTTAAAACTTACAATACTTTCTTTTCAGAAAAGTGGACCAGGGACCGAATTACCCAAAAAAAGCGTATTTGAGATGCGCTTAGCCTCACATTCGGTACCGTGGTAGACATTTGCCTCTGTTAAAACTTGCAATACATTCTTTTCAGAAAAGTGGACCAGGGACCGACTATTCAAACAAATTTTATTTGAGATGCGATTTGGTTTAAATTCGGTTCCTTGGTAGACATTTGCCTTTGTTAAAATTAGGAATACTCTTTTTCCGGGAAGTGGACCAAGAACCGACCTATTCAAAACAATTTTATTTGAGATGCGATTTGGTTGAAATTCGGTACCTTGGTAGACATTTGCCTTTGTTAAAATTTAGAATACTCTTTTCCGGGAAGTGGACCAGGGACCGAAATATAAAAAAAAATATCTTTTTTACGATGCGATTTGCTTGCAATTCGGTACCTACCCGTTTGCCTTTGTTAAAATTGAAAATACTTTTTTTCCGGGAAGTGGACCAGGGACCGACCCATACAAAAAAAGCTTATTTGAGACGCTATTTGCTTGAAATTTGGTATCTTGGTATACCTTTGCCTTTGTTAAAATTTAGAATACCTTAGTAGACATTTGCCTTTGTCAAAATTTAGAACACTATTTTTCCGAGAAATGAAAAATGGGCCGACCTATTCAAAAAAATCTTATTTGAGATGCGATTTGCTTGAAATCCGGAACCTTGGTAGACATTTGCCCTTGTTAAAATTGAGAATAATCTTTTTCCGGGAAGTGGACCAGGGACCGAAATATAAAAAAAAATATCTTTTTTATGATGCGATTTGCTTGAAATCCGGAACTTTGGTAGACATTTGCCCTTGTCAAAATTTAGAACACTATTTTTCCGAGAAATGAAAAATGGGCCGACCTATTCAAAAAAATCTTATTTGAGATGCGATTTGCTTGAAATCCGGTACCTTGGTAGACATTTGCCTTTGTTAAAATTTAGAATAATCTTTTTCCGGGAAGTGGACCAGGGACCGAAATATAAAAAAAAATATCTTTTTTATGATGCGATTTGCTTGAAATCCGGAACTTTGGTAGACATTTGCCCTTGTTAAAATTGAGAATACTCTTTTTCTGGTGAGTGGACCAGGGACCGACCTATTCAAAAAAATTGTATCTATGATGCGAGTTACTTGAAATTCTGTACCTTGGTAGACATTTGCGTTTCGTTTCAGAAAAGTGAACCAGAGACCGACCTATTCAACAAAAAGGTTATTTGAGATTCGATTTGCTTGAGATTCGGTACCTTAGTAGACATTTGCCTTTCGTTTCAGAAAAGTGGACGAGGGACCGACCTATTGAAAAGAAAAACTTATTTAAGATGCGATTTGCTTTATATTCGATACCTTGGTATACTTTTGCCTTTGTTAAAATTTAGAATACTCTTTTTCCGGGAAATGAAAAAGATACCAACCAATTCAAAAAAATCATATTTGAGATGCGAACTTGGTACCTTGGTAGACATTTGCCTTTGTTAAAATTGAGAAAACCCTTATATTCCGAGAAGTGGACCAGGGATCGACCTATTCAAAAAAATCTTATTTGAGATGCGATTGGCTTGAAATTCGGTAACTTGGTAGACATTTGACTTTGTGCAAACCTAGATTACTTTCTTTTCAGAAAAGTGGACCAGGGACCGACCTATTCAAAAAAAGGTTATTTGAAATGCGATTTGCTTGAGATTCGGTTCCTTAGTAGACATTTGCCTTTCGTTTCAGAAAAGTGGACGAGGGACCGACCTATTGAAAAAAAATCTTATTTGAGATGCGATTTGCTTTATATTCGATACCTTGGTATACTTTTGCCTTTGTTAAAATTTAGAATACTCTTTTTCCGGGAAATGAAAAAGATACCAACCAATTCAAAAAAATCATATTTGAGATGCGAACTTGGTACCTTGGTAGACATTTGCCTTTGTTAAAATTGAGAAACCCCTTATATTCCGAGAAGTGGACCAGGGATCGACCTATTCAAAAAAATCTTATTTGAGATGCGATTTGCTTGAAATTCGGTAACATGGTAGACATTTGACTTTGTGCAAACCTAGATTACTTTCTTTTCAGAAAAGTGGACCAGGGACCGACTATTCAAACAAATTTTATTTGAGATGCGATTTGCTTGAAATTCAATAACTTGGTAGAGATTTGCCTTTGTTCAAATTTAGAATACTTTTTCCGGGAAGTGGACCAGGGACCGAAATATATAAAAGAAACACCTTATTTATGATGCGATTTGCTTGCAATTCGGTACCTAGACATTTGCCTTTGTTAAAATTGAGAATACTTTTTTCCAGGAAGTGGACCAGGGACCGACCTATTCAAAAAAATTGTATTTGAGATGCGATTTGCTTGAAATTCGGTACCTTTGCAGACATTTGCCGTTGTTGAAATTGGGAATACTTTTTCCCAGGAAGTGGACCAGGGACCGACCTATTCAAAAAAAGGTTATTTGAGATGCGATTTGCTTGAGATTCGGTACCTTAGTTGACATTTGCCTCTGTTAAAACTTACAATACTTTCTTTTCAGAAAAGTGGACCAGGGACCGAATTATCCAAAAAAAGCGTATTTGAGATGCGCTTAGCCTCACATTCGGTACCGTGGTAGACATTTGCCTCTGTTAAAACTTGCAATACATTCTTTTCAGAAAAGTGGACCAGGGACCGACTATTCAAACAAATTTTATTTGAGATGCGATTTGGTTGAAATTCGGTTCCTTGGTAGACATTTGCCTTTGTTAAAATTAGGAATTCTCTTTTTCCGGGAAGTGGACCAAGAACCGACCTATTCAAAACAATTTTATTTGAGATGCGATTTGGTTGAAATTCGGTACCTTGGTAGACATTTGCCTTTGTTAAAATTTAGAATACTCTTTTCCGGGAAGTGGACCAGGGACGGAAATATAAAAAAAATATCTTATTTATGATGCGATTTGCTTGTAATTCCTACCTAGTTAAAATTGAGAATACTTTTTTCCAGGAAGTGGACCAGGGACCGACCTATTCAAAAAAAGGTTATTTGAGATGCGATTTGGTTGAAATTCGGTTCCTTGGTAGACATTTGCCTTTGTTAAAATTAGGAATTCTCTTTTTCCGGGAAGTGGACCAAGAACCGACCTATTCAAAACAATTTTATTTGAGATGCGATTTGGTTGAAATTCGGTACCTTGGTAGACATTTGCCTTTGTTAAAATTTAGAATACTCTTTTCCGGGAAGTGGACCAGGGACGGAAATATAAAAAAAATATCTTATTTATGATGCGATTTGCTTGTAATTCCTACCTAGTTAAAATTGAGAATACTTTTTTCCAGGAAGTGGACCAGGGACCGACCTATTCAAAAAAAGGTTATTTGAGATGCGATTTGGTTGAAATTCGGTTCCTTGGTAGACATTTGCCTTTGTTAAAATTAGGAATTCTCTTTTTCCGGGAAGTGGACCAAGAACCGACCTATTCAAAACAATTTTATTTGAGATGCGATTTGGTTGAAATTCGGTACCTTGGTAGGCATTTGCCTTTGTTAAAATTTAGAATACTCTTTTCCGGGAAGTGGACCAGGGACCGGCCTATACAAAAAATCTTATTTGAGATGCGAGTTGCTTGAAATTCGGTAACTTGGTAGACATTTGACTTTGTGCAAACCTAGATTACTTTCTTTTCAGAAAAGTGGACCAGGGACTGACTATTCAAACAAATTTTATTTGAGAAGCGATTTGCTTGAAATTCAATAACTTGGTAGAGATTTGCCTTTGTTGAAATTTAGAATACTTTTTCCGGGAAGTGGACCAGGGGCCGAAATATAAAAAAAATGTCTTATTTATGATGCGATTTGCTTGCAATTCGGTTCCTAGACATTTGCCTTTGTTAAAATTGAGAATACTTTTTTCCAGGAAGTGGACCAGGGACCGACCTATTCAAAAAAATTGTATTTGAGATGCGATTTGCTTGAAATTCGGTACCTTTGCAGACATTTGCCGTTGTTGAAATTGGGAATACTTTTTTCCAGGAAGTGGACCAGGGACCGACCTATTCAAAAAAAGGTTATTTGAGATGCGATTTGCTTGAGATTCGGTACCTTAGTAGACATTTGCCTCTGTTAAAACTTACAATACTTTCTTTTCAGAAAAGTGGACCAGGGACCGAATTATCCAAAAAAAGCGTATTTGAGATGCGCTTAGCCTCACATTCGGTACCGTGGTAGACATTTGCCTCTGTTAAAACTTCCAATACATTCTTTTCAGAAAAGTGGACCAGGGACCGACTATTCAAACAAATTTTATTTGAGATGCGATTTGGTTTAAATTCGGTTCCTTGGTAGCCTTTGTTAAAATTAGGAATACTCTTTTTCCGGGAAGTGGACCAAGAACCGACCTATTCAAAACAATTTTATTTGAGATGCGATTTGGTTGAAATTCGGTACCTTGGTAGACATTTGCCTTTGTTAAAATTTAGAATACTCTTTTCCGGGAAGTGGACCAGGGACCGAAATATAAAAAAAAATATCTGATTTATGATGCGATTTGCTTGCAATTCGGTACCTACCCGTTTGCCTTTGTTAAAATTGAAAATACTTTTTTTCCGGGAAGTGGACCAGGGACCGACCCATACAAAAAAAGCTTATTTGAGACGCTATTTGCTTGAAATTTGGTATCTTGGTATACCTTTGCCTTTGTTAAAATTTAGAATACCTTAGTAGACATTTGCCCTTGTCAAAATTTAGAACACTATTTTTCCGAGAAATGAAAAATGGGCCGACCTATTCAAAAAAATCTTATTTAAGATGCGATTTGCTTGAAATCCGGAACCTTGGTAGACATTTGCCCTTGTTAAAATTGAGAATAATCTTTTTCCGGGAAGTGGACCAGGGACCGAAATATAAAAAAAAATATCTTTTTTATGATGCGATTTGCTTGAAATCCGGAACTTTGGTAGACATTTGCCCTTGTCAAAATTTAGAACACTATTTTTCCGAGAAATGAAAAATGGGCCGACCTATTCAAAAAAATCTTATTTGAGATGCGATTTGCTTGAAATCCGGTACCTTGGTAGACATTTGCCTTTGTTAAAATTTAGAATAATCTTTTTCCGGGAAGTGGACCAGGGACCGAAATATAAAAAAAAATATCTTTTTTATGATGCGATTTGCTTGAAATCCGGAACTTTGGTAGACATTTGCCCTTGTTAAAATTGAGAATACTCTTTTTCTGGTGAGTGGACCAGGGACCGACCTATTCAAAAAAATTGTATCTATGATGCGAGTTACTTGAAATTCTGTACCTTGGTAGACATTTGCGTTTCGTTTCAGAAAAGTGAACCAGAGACCGACCTATTCAAAAAAAGGTTATTTGAGATTCGATTTGCTTGAGATTCGGTACCTTAGTAGACATTTGCCTTTCGTTTCAGAAAAGTGGACGAGGGACCGACCTATTGAAAAGAAAAACTTATTTGAGATGCGATTTGCTTTATATTCGATACCTTGGTATACTTTTGCCTTTGTTAAAATTTAGAATACTCTTTTTCCGGGAAATGAAAAAGATACCAACCAATTCAAAAAAATCATATTTGAGATGCGAACTTGGTACCTTGGTAGACATTTGCCTTTGTTAAAATTGAGAAAACCCTTATATTCCGAGAAGTGGACCAGGGATCGACCTATTCAAAAAAATCTTATTTGAGATGCGATTGGCTTGAAATTCGGTAACTTGGTAGACATTTGACTTTGTGCAAACCTAGATTACTTTCTTTTCAGAAAAGTGGACCAGGGACCGACCTATTCAAAAAAAGGTTATTTGAAATGCGATTTGCTTGAGATTCGGTTCCTTAGTAGACATTTGCCTTTCGTTTCAGAAAAGTGGACGAGGGACCGACCTATTGAAAAAAAAACTTATTTGAGATGCGATTTGCTTTATATTCGATACCTTGGTATACTTTTGCCTTTGTTAAAATTTAGAATACTCTTTTTCCGGGAAATGAAAAAGATACCAACCAATTCAAAAAAATCATATTTGAGATGCGAACTTGGTACCTTGGTAGACATTTGCCTTTGTTAAAATTGAGAAAACCCTTATATTCCGAGAAGTGGACGAGGGATCGACGTATTCAAAAAAATCTTATTTGAGATGCGATTTGCTTGAAATTCGGTAACATGGTAGACATTTGACTTTGTGCAAACCTAGATTACTTTCTTTTCAGAAAAGTGGACCAGGGACCGACTATTCAAACAAATTTTATTTGAGATGCGATTTGCTTGAAATTCAATAACTTGGTAGAGATTTGCCTTTGTTCAAATTTAGAATACTTTTTCCGGGAAGTGGACCAGGGACCGAAATATATAAAAAAAACACCTTATTTATGATGCGATTTGCTTGCAATTCGGTACCTAGACATTTGCCTTTGTTAAAATTGAGAATACTTTTTTCCAGGAAGTGGACCAGGGACCGACCTATTCAAAAAAATTGTATTTGAGATGCGATTTGCTTGAAATTCGGTACCTTTGCAGACATTTGCCGTTGTTGAAATTGGGAATACTTTTTTCCAGGAAGTGGACCAGGGACCGACCTATTCAAAAAAAGGTTATTTGAGATGCGATTTGCTTGAGATTCGGTACCTTAGTAGACATTTGCCTCTGTTAAAACTTACAATACTTTCTTTTCAGAAAAGTGGACCAGGGACCGAATTATCCAAAAAAAGCGTATTTGAGATGCGCTTAGCCTCACATTCGGTACCGTGGTAGACATTTGCCTCTGTTAAAACTTGCAATACATTCTTTTCAGAAAAGTGGACCAGGGACCGACTATTCAAACAAATTTTATTTGAGATGCGATTTGGTTTAAATTCGGTTCCTTGGTAGACATTTGCCTTTGTTAAAATTAGGAATACTCTTTTTCCGGGAAGTGGACCAAGAACCGACCTATTCAAAACAATTTTATTTGAGATGCGATTTGGTTGAAATTTGGTACCTTGGTAGACATTTGCCTTTGTTAAAATTTAGAATACTCTTTTCCGGGAAGTGGACCAGGGACCGAAATATAAAAAAAAATATCTTTTTTATGATGCGATTTGCTTGCAATTCGGTACCTACCCGTTTGCCTTTGTTAAAATTGAAAATACTTTTTTTCCGGGAAGTGGACCAGGGACCGACCCATACAAAAAAAGCTTATTTGAGACGCTATTTGCTTGAAATTTGGTATCTTGGTATACCTTTGCCTTTGTTAAAATTTAGAATACCTTAGTAGACATTTGCCCTTGTCAAAATTTAGAACACTATTTTTTCGAGAAATGAAAAATGGGCCGACCTATTCAAACAAATTTTATTTGAGATGCGATTTGGTTTAAATTCGGTTCCTTGGTAGACATTTGCCTTTGTTAAAATTAGGAATACTCTTTTTCCGGGAAGTGGACCAAGAACCGACCTATTCAAAACAATTTTATCTGAGATGCGATTTGGTTGAAATTCGGTTCCTTGGTAGACATTTGCCTTTGTTAAAATTAGGAATTCTCTTTTTCCGGGAAGTGGACCAAGAACCGACCTATTCAAAACAATTTTATTTGGGATGCGATTTGATTGAAATTCGGTACCTTGGTAGACATTTGCCTTTGTTAAAATTTAGAATACTCTTTTCCGGGAAGTGAACCAGGGACCGAAATATAAAAAAAAATATCTTTTTTATGATGCGATTTGCTTGCAATTCGGTACCTACCCGTTTGCCTTTGTTAAAATTGAAAATACTTTTTTTCCGGGAAGTGGACCAGGGACCGACCCATACAAAAAAAGCTTATTTGAGACGCTATTTGCTTGAAATTTGGTATCTTGGTATACCTTTGCCTTTGTTAAAATTTAGAATACCTTAGTAGACATTTGCCCTTGTCAAAATTTAGAACACTATTTTTCCGAGAAATGAAAAATGGGCCGACCTATTCAAACAAATTTTATTTGAGTTGCGATTTGGTTTAAATTCGGTTCCTTGGTAGACATTTGCCTTTGTTAAAATTAGGAATACTCTTTTTCCGGGAAGTGGACCAAGAACCGACCTATTCAAAACAATTTTATTTGAGATGCGATTTGGTTGAAATTCGGTTCCTTGGTAGACATTTGCCTTTGTTAAAATTAGGAATTCTCTTTTTCCGGGAAGTGGACCAAGAACCGACCTATTCAAAACAATTTTATTTGAGATGCGATTTGGTTGAAATTCGGTACCTTAGTAGACATTTGCCTTTGTTAAAATTTAGAATACTCTTTTCCGGGAAGTGGACCAGGGACGGAAATATAAAAAAATATCTTATTTATGATGCGATTTGCTTGTAATTCCTACCTAGTTAAAATTGAGAATACTTTTTTCCAGGAAGTGGACCAGGGACCGACCTATTCAAAAAAAGGTTATTTGAGATGCGATTTGGTTGAAATTCGGTTCCTTGGTAGACATTTGCCTTTGTTAAAATTAGGAATTCTCTTTTTCCGGGAAGTGGACCAAGAACCGACCTATTCAAAACAATTTTATTTGAGATGCGATTTGGTTGAAATTCGGTACCTTGGTAGACATTTGCCTTTGTTAAAATTTAGAATACTCTTTTCCGGGAAGTGGACCAGGGACGGAAATATAAAAAAAATATCTTTTTTATGATGGGATTTGCTTGCAATTCGGTACCTACCCGTTTGCCTTTGTTAAAATTGAGAATACTTTTTTTCCGGGAAGTGGACCAGGGACCGACCTATACAAAAAAGCTTATTTGAGACCCTATTTGCTTGAAATTCGGTTCCTTGGTAGACATTTGCCTTTGTTAAAATTAGGAATACTCTTTTTCCGGGAAGTGGACCAAGAACCGACCTATTCAAAACAATTTTATTAGAGATGCGATTTGGTTGAAATTCGGTACCTTGGTAGACATTTGCCTTTGTTAAAATTTAGAATACTCTTTTCCGGGAAGTATACCAGGGACGGAAATATAAAAAAAATATCTTATTTATGATGCGATTTGCTTGTAACTCCTACCTAGTTAAAATTGAGAATACTTTTTTCCAGGAAGTGGACCAGGGACCGACCTATTCAAAAAAAGGTTATTTGAGATGCGATTGGCTTGAGATTCGGTACCTTAGTAGACATTTGCCTTTGTTAAAATTTAGAATACTCTTTTCCGGAAAGTGGACCAGGGACCGAAATATAAAAAAACATATCTTTTTTATGATGCGATTTGCTTGCAATTCGGTACCTACCCGTTTGCCTTTGTTAAAATTGAAAATACTTTTTTTCCGGGAAGTGGACCAAGAACCGACCTATTCAAAAAAATTTTATTTGAGATGCGATTTGGTTGAAATTCGGTACCTTAGTAGACATTTGCCTCTGTTAAAACTTACAATACTTTCTTTTCAGAAAAGTGGACCAGGGACCCAATTATCCAAAAAAAGCGTATTTGAGATGCGCTTAGCCTCACATTCGGTACCGTGGTAGACATTTGCCTCTGTTAAAACTTGCAATACATTCTTTTCAGAAATATAAAAAAAAACATCTTCTTTATGATGCGATTTGCTTGCAATTCGGTACCATGACATTTGCCTTTGTTAAAATTGAGAATACTCTTTTTCCGGGAAGTGGACCAGGGACCGAAATATAAAAAAAATATCTTGTTTATGATGCGATTTGCTTGCAATTCAGTACCTAGACATTTGCTTTTGTTAAAATTTAGAATAATTTTTTTTCAGAAAAGTACACAAGGACCGACCTATTCAAAAAAAGCTTACTTGGGATGCGATTTGTTTGAAATTCGGTACCTTGGTATACCTTTGCCTTTGCTAAAATTGACAATACTCTTTTTCCAGGAAGTGGACCAGGGACCGAAATGTTCAAAAAAATGTTATCTATGATGCGAATTACTTGAAATACGGTACCTTGGTAGACATTTGCCTTTGTTAAAATTGAGAATACTCTTTTCCCGGGAAGTGGACCACAACCGAAATATTCAAAAAAATCTTTTTATGTTGCGATTTGCTTCAAATTGTTTACCTTGATAGACATTTGACTTTGTGCAAACCTAGATTACTTTCTTTTCAGAAACGTGGACCAGGGACCGAAATATAACAGAAAACATCTTATTTATGATGCGATTTGCTTGAAATTCGGTACCTAGACTTTTGCCTTTGTTAAAATTGAGAATACTTTTTTGCGGGAAGTGGACCAGGGACCGACCTATACAAAAAAGCTTATTTGAGACGCTATTTGCTTGAAGTTCGGTATCTTCGTATACCTTTCCCTTTGTTTAAATTTAGAATACCTTGGTAGACATTTGCCCTTGTCAAAATTTAGAATACTATTTTTCCGAGAAATGAAAAAGGGACCGACCTATTCAAAAAAATCTTATTTGAGATGGCAGACATTTGCCTTTCGTTTCAGAAAAGTGAACCAGGGACCGAAATATAAAAAAAATATCTTTTTTATGATGCGATTTGCTTGAAATTCGGTACCTTGGGAGACATTTGCCTTTGTTAAAATTGAGAATACTCTTCTCCCGGGAAGTGGACCAGGACCGAAATATTCAAAAAAATCTTTTTTATGTTGCGATTTGCTTCAAATTCGGTACCTTGATAGACATTTGGCTTTGTTAAAATTAAAAATACTCTTTTCCGGGAAGTGGACCAAGAACCGACCTATTCAAAACAATTTTATTTGAAATGCGATTTGGTTGAAATTCGGTACCTTGGTAGACATTTGCCTTTGTTAAAATTTAGAATACTCTTTTTTCGGGAAATGGACCAGGGACCGAAATATAAAAAGAAATATCTTTTTTAGATGCGATTTGCTTGCAATTCGGTACCTACACTTTTGCCTTTGTTAAAATTGAGAATACTTTTTTTGTGGGAAGTGGACCAGGGACCGACCTATACAAAAAAGCTTATTTGAGACGCTATTTGCTTGAAGTTCGGTATCTTCGTATACCTTTGCCTTTGTTAAAATTTAAAATACTCTTTTTCCGGGAAGTACACCAGGGACCGAAATCTAAAAAAAATATCTTTTTTATAATGCGATTTGCCTGCAATTCAGTACCAGGAAATTTGATTTTGTTAAAATTTAGAATAATTTTTCTTCAGAAAAGTACACAAGGACCGACCTATTCAAAACAAGCTTACTTGAGATGCGATTTGTTTGAAACTGGGTACCTTGGTATACCTTTGCCTTTGCTAAAATTAGGAATACTCTTTTTCCGGGAAGTGGACCAGGGACCGAACTATTCAAAAAAATTTTATCTATGATGCGAATTACTTGAAATTCGGTACCTTGCTAGACATTTGCCTTTGTTAAAATTGAGAATACTCTTTTCCCGGGAAGTGGACCAGGACCCAAATATTCAAAAAAATCTTTTTTATGTTGCGATTTGCTTGAAATTCGGTACCTTGGTAGACATTTGTCTTTGTTAAAATTTAGAATACTCTTTTTCCGGAAAGTGGACCAGGGACCGAAATATAAAAAAAATATCTTTTTTATGATGCGATTTGCTTGCAATTCAGTACCTAGACATTTGCTTTTGTTAAAATTTAGAATAATTTTTTTTCAGAAAAGTACACAAGGACCGACCTATTCAAAAAAAGCTTACTTGGGATGCGATTTGTTTGAAATTCGGTACCTTGGTATACCTTTGCCTTTGCTAAAATTGAGAATACTCTTTTTCCGGGAAGTGGACCAGGGACCGAAATGTTCAAAAAAATGTTATCTATGATGCGAATTACTTGAAATACGGTACCTTGGTAGACATTTGCCTTTGTTAAAATTGAGAATACTCTTTTCCCGGGAAGTGGACCACAACCGAAATATTCAAAAAAATCTTTTTATGTTGCGATTTGCTTCAAATTGGTTACCTTGATAGACATTTGACTTTGTGCAAACCTAGATTACTTTCTTTTCAGAAAAGTGGACCAGGGACCGAAACATAACAAAAAACATCTTATTTATGATGCGATTTGCTTGAAATTCGGTACCTAGACTTTTGGTATCTTCGTATATCTTTGCCTTTGCTAAAATTGAGAATACCTTGGTAGACATTTGCCCTTGTCAAAATTTAGAATACTATTTTTCCGAGAAATGAAAAAGGGACCGACCTATTCAAAAAAATCTTATTTGAGATGGCAGACATTTGCCTTTCGTTTCAGAAAAGTGAACCAGGGACCGACCTATTCAAAATAATCTTATTGGTGATGCGATTTGCTTGAAATTCGGTACCTTATGAGACATTTGCCTCTGTTAAAATTGAGAATACTCTTTTCCGGGAAGTGGACCAAGAACCGACCTATTCAAAACAATTTTATTTGAAATGCGATTTGGGTGAAATTCGGTACCTTGGTAGACATTTGCCTTTGTTAAAATTTAGAATACTCTTTTTCCAAGAAATGTACCAGGGACCGAAATATAAAAAAAAATATCTTTTTTATGTTGCGATTTGCCTCAAATTCGGTACCTTGATAGACATTTGGCTTTGTTAAAATTAAAAATACTTTTTTCCGGGAAGTGGACCAAGAACCGACCTATTCAAAACAATTTTATTTGAAATGCGATTTGGTTGAAATTCGGTACCTTGGTAGACATTTGCCTTTGTTAAAATTTAGAATACTCTTTTTCCGGGAAATGGACCAGAGACCGAAATATAAAAAAAAATATCTTTTTTAGATGCGATTTGCTTGCAATTCGGTACCTAGACTTTTGCCTTTGTTAAAATTGAGAATACTTTTTTTGCGGGAAGTGGACCAGGGACCGACCTATACAAAAAAGCTTATTTGAGACGCTATTTGCTTGAAGTTCGGTATCTTCGTATACCTTTGCCTTTGTTAAAATTTAGAATACTCTTTTTCCGGGAAGTGGACCAGGGACCGAACTATTCAAAAAAATTTTATCTATGATGCGAATTACTTGAAATTCGGTACCTTGGTAGACATTTGCCTTTGTTAAAATTGAAAATACTCTTTTCCCGGGAAGTGGACCAGGACCCATATATTCAAAAAAATCTTTTTTATGTTGCGATTTGCTTGAAATTCGGTACCTTGGGAGACATTTGCCTTTGTTAAAATTGAGAATACTCTTTTCCCGGGAAGTGGACCACAACCGAAATATTCAAAAAAATCTTTTTATGTTGCGATTTGCTTCAAATTGTTTACCTTGATAGACATTTGACTTTGTGCAAACCTAGATTACTTTCTTTTCAGAAAAGTGGACCAGGGACCGAAATATAACAAAAAACATCTTATTTATGATGCGATTTGCTGGAAATTCGGTACCTAGACTTTTGCCTTTGTTAAAATTGAGAATACTTTTTTGCGGGAAGTGGACCAGGGACCGACCTATACAAAAAAGCTTATTTGAGACGCTATTTGCTTGAAGTTCGGTATCTTCGTATACCTTTCCCTTTGTTTAAATTTAGAATACCTTGGTAGACATTTGCCCTTGTCAAAATTTAGAATACTATTTTTCCGAGAAATGAAAAAGGGACCGACCTATTCAAAAAAATCTTATTTGAGATGGCAGACATTTGCCTTTCGTTTCAGAAAAGTGAACCAGGGACCGAAATATAAAAAAAATATCTTTTTTATGATGCGATTTGCTTGAAATTCGGTACCTTGGGAGACATTTGCCTTTGTTAAAATTGTGAATACTCTTCTCCCGGGAAGTGGACCAGGACCGAAATATTCAAAAAAATCTTTTTTATGTTGCGATTTGCTTCAAATTCGGTACCTTGATAGACATTTGGCTTTGTTAAAATTAAAAATACTCTTTTCCGGGAAGTGGACCAAGAACCGACCTATTCAAAACAATTTTATTTGAAATGCGATTTCGTTGAAATTCGGTACCTTGGTAGACATTTGCCTTTGTTAAAATTTAGAATACTCTTTTTCCGGGAAATGGACCAGGGACCGAAATATAAAAAAAAATATCTTTTTTAGATGCGATTTGCTTGCAATTCGGTACCTACACTTTTGCCTTTGTTAAAATTGAGAATACTTTTTTTGTGGGAAGTGGACCAGGGACCGACCTATACAAAAAAGCTTATTTGAGACGCTATTTGCTTGAAGTTCGGTATCTTCGTATACCTTTGCCTTTGTTAAAATTTAAAATACTCTTTTTCCGGGAAGTACACCAGGGACCGAAATCTAAAAAAAATATCTTTTTTATAATGCGATTTGCCTGCAATTCAGTACCAGGAAATTTGATTTTGTTAAAATTTAGAATAATTTTTCTTCAGAAAAGTACACAAGGACCGACCTATTCAAAACAAGCTTACTTGAGATGCGATTTGTTTGAAACTGGGTACCTTGGTATACCTTTGCCTTTGCTAAAATTGAGAATACTCTTTTTCCGGGAAGTGGACCAGGGACCGAAATGTTCAAAAAAATGTTATCTATGATGCGAATTACTTGAAATACGGTACCTTGGTAGACATTTGCCTTTGTTAAAATTGAGAATACTCTTTTCCCGGGAAGTGGACCACAACCGAAATATTCAAAAAAATCTTTTTATGTTGCGATTTGCTTCAAATTGGTTACCTTGATAGACATTTGACTTTGTGCAAACCTAGATTACTTTCTTTTCAGAAAAGTGGACCAGGGACCGAAACATAACAAAAAACATCTTATTTATGATGCGATTTGCTTGAAATTCGGTACCTAGACTTTTGGTATCTTCGTATATCTTTGCCTTTGCTAAAATTGAGAATACTTTTTTTGCGGGAAGTGGACCAGGGACCGAACTATTCAAAAAAATGTTATCTATGATGCGAATTACTTGAAATTCGGTACCTTGGTAGACATTTGCCTTTGTTAAAATTGAGAATACTCTTTTCCCGGGAAGTGGACCAGGACCCAAATATTCAAAAAAATCTTTTTTATGTTGCGATTTGCTTGAAATTCGGTACCTTGGTAGACATTTGCCTTTGTTAAAATTTAGAATACTCTTTTTCCGGAAAGTGGACCAGGGACCGAAATATAAAAAAAATTTCTTTTTTATGATGCGATTTGCTTGCAATTCAGTACCTAGACATTTGCTTTTGTTAAAATTTAGAATAATTTTTTTTCAGAAAAGTACACAAGGACCGACCTATTCAAAAAAAGCTTACTTGGGATGCGATTTGTTTGAAATTCGGTACCTTGGTATACCTTTGCCTTTGCTAAAATTGAGAATACTCTTTTTCCGGGAAGTGGACCAGGGACCGAAATGTTCAAAAAAATGTTATCTATGATGCGAATTACTTGAAATACGGTACCTTGGTAGACATTTGCCTTTGTTAAAATTGAGAATACTCTTTTCCCGGGAAGTGGACCACAACCGAAATATTCAAAAAAATCTTTTTATGTTGCGATTTGCTTCAAATTGGTTACCTTGATAGACATTTGACTTTGTGCAAACCTAGATTACTTTCTTTTCAGAAAAGTGGACCAGGGACCGAAACATAACAAAAAACATCTTATTTATGATGCGATTTGCTTGAAATTCGGTACCTAGACTTTTGGTATCTTCGTATATCTTTGCCTTTGCTAAAATTGAGAATACTTTTTTTGCGGGAAGTGGACCAGGGACCGACCTATACAAAAAAGCTTATTTGAGACGCTATTTGCTTGAAGTTCGGTATCTTCGTATACCTTTGCCTTTGTTAAAATTTAGAATACCTTGGTAGACATTTGCCCTTGTCAAAATTTAGAATACTATTTTTCCGAGAAATGAAAAAGGGACCGACCTATTCAAAAAAATCTTATTTGAGATGGCAGACATTTGCCTTTCGTTTCAGAAAAGTGAACCAGGGACCGACCTATTCAAAATAATCTTATTGGTGATGCGATTTGCTTGAAATTCGGTACCTTGGGAGACATTTGCCTTTGTTAAAATTGAGAATACTCTTTTCCGGGAAGTGGACCAAGAACCGACCTATTCAAAACAATTTTATTTGAAATGCGATTTGGTTGAAATTCGGTACCTTGGTAGACATTTGCCTTTGTTAAAATTTAGAATACTCTTTTTGCGAGAAATGTACCAGGGACCGAAATATAAAAAAAAATATCTTTTTTATGTTGCGATTTGCCTCAAATTCGGTACCTTGATAGACATTTGGCTTTGTTAAAATTAAAAATACTTTTTTCCGGGAAGTGGACCAAGAACCGACCTATTCAAAACAATTTTATTTGAAATGCGATTTGGTTGAAATTCGGTACCTTGGTAGACATTTGCCTTTGTTAAAATTTAGAATACTCTTTTTCCGGGAAATGGACCAGGGACCGAAATATAAAAAAAAATATCTTTTTTAGATGCGATTTGCTTGCAATTCGGTACCTAGACTTTTGCCTTTGTTAAAATTGAGAATACTTTTTTTTGCGGGAAGTGGACCAGGGACCGACCTATACAAAAAAGCTTATTTGAGACGTTATTTGCTTGAAGTTCGGTATCTTCGTATACCTTTGCCTTTGTTAAAATTTAGAATACTCTTTTTCCGGGAAGTGGACCAGGGACCGAACTATTCAAAAAAATTTTATCTATGATGCGAATTACTTGAAATTCGGTACCTTGGTAGACATTTGCCTTTGTTAAAATTGAAAATACTCTTTTCCCGGGAAGTGGACCAGGACCCATATATTCAAAAAAATCTTTTTTATGTTGCGATTTGCTTGAAATTCGGTACCTTGGGAGACATTTGCCTTTGTTAAAATTTAGAATACTCTTTTTCCGGAAAGTGGACCAGGGACCGAAATATAAAAAAAATATCTTTTTTATGATGCGATTTGCTTGCAATTCAGTACCTAGACATTTGCTTTTGTTAAAATTTAGAATAATTTTTTTTCAGAAAAGTACACAAGGACCGACCTATTCAAAAAAAGCTTACTTGAGATGCGATTTGTTTGAAATTCGGTACCTTGGTATACCTTTGCCTTTGCTAAAATTGAGAATACTCTTGTTCCGGGAATTGGACCAGGGACCGAAATGTTCAAAAAAATGTTATCTATGATGCGAATTACTTGAAATACGGTACCTTGGTAGACATTCGCCTTTGTTAAAATTGAGAATACTCTTTTCCCGGGAAGTGGACCACAACCGAAATATTCAAAAAAATCTTTTTATGTTGCGATTTGCTTCAAATTGGTTACCTTGATAGACATTTGACTTTCTGCAAACCTAGATTACTTTCTTTTCAGAAAAGTGGACCAGGGACCGAAATATAACAAAAAACATCTTATTTATGATGCGATTTGCTTGAAATTCGGTACCTAGACTTTTGGTATCTTCGTATACCTTTGCCTTTGTTAAAATTGAGAATACTTTTTTTGCGGGAAGTGGACCAGGGACCGACCTATACAAAAAAGCTTATTTGAGACGCTATTTGCTTGAAGTTCGGCATCTTCGTATACCTTTGCCTTTGTTAAAATTTAGAATACCTTGGTAGACATTTGCCCTTGTCAAAATTTAGAATACTATTTTTCCGAGAAATGAAAAAGGGACCGACCTATTCAAAAAAATCTTATTTGAGATGGCAGACATTTGCCTTTCGTTTCAGAAAAGTGAACCAGGGACCGACCTATTCAAAATAATCTTATTGGTGATGCGATTTGCTTGAAATTCGGTACCTTGGGAGACATTTGCCTCTGTTAAAACTTGCAATACATTCTTTTCAGAAATATAAAAAAAAACATCTTCTTTATGATGCGATTTGCTTGCAATTCGGTACCATGACATTTGCCTTTGTTAAAATTGAGAATACTCTTTTTCCGGGAAGTGGACCAGGGACCGAAATATAAAAAAATATCTTTTTTATGATGCGATTTGCTTGCAATTCAGTACCTAGACATTTGCTTTTGTTAAAATTTAGAATAATTTTTTTTCAGAAAAGGACCGACCTATTCAAAACAAGCTTACTTGAGATGCGATTTGTTTGAAACTGGGTACCTTGGTATACCTTTGCCTTTGTTAAAATTTAGAATACCTTGGTAGACATTTGCCCTTGTCAAAATTTAGAATACTATTTTTCCGAGAAATGAAAAAGGGACCGACCTATTCAAAAAAATCTTATTTGAGATGGCAGACATTTGCCTTTCGTTTCAGAAAAGTGAACCAGGGACCGACCTATTCAAAATAATCTTATTGGTGATGCGATTTGCTTGAAATTCGGTACCTTGGGAGACATTTGCCTTTGTTAAAATTGAGAATACTCTTTTCCGGGAAGTGGACCAAGAACCGACCTATTCAAAACAATTTTATTTGAAATGCGATTTGGTTGAAATTCGGTACCTTAGTAGACATTTGCCTCTGTTAAAACTTACAATACTTTCTTTTCAGAAAAGTGGACCAGGGACCCAATTATCCAAAAAAAGCGTATTTGAGATGCGCTTAGCCTCACATTCGGTACCGTGGTAGACATTTGCCTCTGTTAAAACTTGCAATACATTCTTTTCAGAAATATAAAAAAAAACATCTTCTTTATGATGCGATTTGCTTACAATTCGGTACCATGACATTTGCCTTTGTTAAAATTGAGAATACTCTTTTTCCGGGAAGTGGACCAGGGACCGAAATATAAAAAAACATCTTTTTTATGATGCGATTTGCTTGCAATTCAGTACCTAGACATTTGCTTTTGTTAAAATTTAGAATAATTTATTTTCAGAAAAGTACACAAGGACCGACCTAATCAAAAAAAGCTTACTTGGGATGCGATTTGTTTGTAATTCGGTACCTTGGTATACCTTTGCTTTGCTAAAATTGAGAAGACTCTTTTTCCAGGAAGTGGACCAGGACCGAAATGTTCACAAAAATGTTATCTATGATGCGAATTACTTGAAATACGGTACCTTGGTAGACATTTGCCTTTGTTAAAATTGAGAATACTCTTTTCCCGGGAAGTGGACCACAATCGAAATATTCAAAAAAATCTTTTTATGTTGCGATCTGCTTCAAATTGGTTACCTTGATAGACATTTGACTTTGTGCAAACCTAGATAACTTTCTTTTCAGAGAAGTGGACCAGGGACCGAAATATAACAAAAAACATCTTATTTATGATGCGATTTGCTTGAAATTCGGTACCTAGACTTTTGCCTTTGTTAAAATTGAGAATACTTTTTTTGCGGGAAGTGGACCAGGGACCGACCTATACAAAAAAGCTTATTTGAGATGGCAGACATTTGCCTTTCGTTTCAGAAAAGTGAACCAGGGACCGACCTATTCAAAATAATCTTATTGGTGATGCGATTTGCTTGAAATTCGGTACCTTGGGAGACATTTGCCTTTGTTAAAATTGAGAATACTCTTCTCCCGGGAAGTGGACCAGGGACCGAAATATAAAAAAAATATCTTTTTTAGATGCGATTTGCTTGCAATTCGGTACCTAGACTTTTGCCTTTGTTAAAATTGAGAATACTCTTCTCCCGGGAAGTGGACCAGGGACCGAAATATAAAAAAAATATCTTTTTTAGATGCGATTTGCTTGCAATTCGGTACCTAGACTTTTGCCTTTGTTAAAATTGAGAATACTTTTTTTGCGGGAAGTGGACCAGGGACCGACCTATACAAAAAAGCTTATTTGAGACGCTATTTGCTTGAAGTTCGGTATCTTCGTATACCTTTGCCTTTCTTAAAATTTAGAATACTCTTTTTCCGGGAAGTAGACCAGGGACCGAAGTCTAAAAAAAATATCTTTTTTATAATGCGATTTGCCTGCAATTCAGTACCTAGAAATTTGATTTTGTTAAAATTTAGAATAATTATTCTTCAGAAAAGTACACAAGGACCGACCTATTCAAAACAAGCTTACTTGAGATGCGATTTGTTTGAAACTGGGTACCTTGGTATACCTTTGCCTTTGCTAAAATTAGGAATACTCTTTTTCCGGGAAGTGGACCAGGGACCGAACTATTCAAAAAAATGTTATCTATGATGCGAATTACTTGAAATTCGGTACCTTGGTAGACATTTGCCTTTGTTAAAATTGAGAATACTCTTTTCCCGGGAAGTGGACCAGGACCCAAATATTCAAAAAAATCTTTTTTATGTTGCGATTTGCTTGAAATTCGGTACCTTGGTAGACATTTGCCTTTGTTAAAATTTAGAATACTTTTTTTCCGGGAAGTGGACCAGGGACCGAAATATAAAAAAAATATCTTTTTTATGATGCGATTTGCTTGCAATTCAGTACCTAGACATTTGCTTTTGTTAAAATTTAGAATAATTTTTTTTCAGAAAAGTACACAAGGACCGACCTTTTCAAAAAAAGCTTACTTGGGATGCGATTTGTTTGAAATTCGGTACCTTGGTATACCTTTGCCTTTGCTAAAATTGAGAAGACTCTTTTTCCAGGAAGTGGACCAGGGACCGAAATGTTCACAAAAATGTTATCTATGATGCGAATTACTTGAAATACGGTACCTTGGTAGACATTTGCCTTTGTTAAAATTGAGAATACTCTTTTCCCGGGAAGTGGACCAGGACCCAAATATTCAAAAAAATCTTTTTTATGTTGCGATTTGCTTGAAATTCGGTACCTTGGTATACCTTTCCCTTTGCTAAAATTGAGAAGACTCTTTTTCCGGGAAGTTGACCAGGGACCGAACTATTCAAAAAAATGTTATCTATGATGCGAATTACTTGAAATTCGGTACCTTGGTAGACATTTGCCTTTGTTAAAATTGTGAATACTCTTTTCCCGGGAAGTGGACCAGGACCCAAATATTCAAAAAAATCTTTTTTATGTTGCGATTTGCTTGAAATTCGGTACCTTGGTATACCTTTGCCTTTGCTAAAATTGAGAAGACTCTTTTTCCAGGAAGTGGACCAGGGACCGAAATGTTATCTATGATGCGAATTACTTGAAATACGGTACCTTGGTAGACATTTGCCTTTGTTAAAATTAAGAATACTCTTTTCCCGGGAAGTGGACCACAACCGAAATATTCAAAAAATTCTTTTTATGTTGCGATTTGCTTCAAATTGGTTACCTTGATAGACATTTGACTTTGTGCAAACCTAGATTACTTTCTTTTCAGAAAAGTGGACCAGGGACCGAAATATAACAAAAAACATCTTATTTATGATGCGATTTGCTTCAAATTCGGTACCTTGGTAGACATTTGAATTTGTTAAAATTTAGAATACTCTTTTTCCGGGAAGTGGACCAGGGACCGAAATATAAAAAAAATATCTTTTTTATGATGCGATTTGCTTGCAATTCAGTACCTAGACATTTGCTTTTGTTAAAATTTAGAATAATTTTTTTTCAGAAAAGTACACAAGGACCGACCTATTCAAAAAAAGCTTACTTGGGATGCGATTTGTTTGAAATTCGGTACCTTGGTATACCTTTGCCTTTGCTAAAATTGAGAAGACTCTTTTTCCAGGAAGTGGACCAGGGACCGAAATGTTCACAAAAATGTTATCTATGATGCGAATTACTTGAAATACGGTACCTTGGTAGACATTTGCCTTTGTTAAAATTGAGAATACTCTTTTCCCGGGAAGTGGACCACAACCGAAATATTCAAAAAAACCTTTTTATGTTGCGATCTGCTTCAAATTGGTTACCTTGATAGACATTTGACTTTGTGCAAACCTAGATTACTTTCTTTTCAGAAAAGTGGACCAGGGACCGAAATATAACAAAAAACATCTTATTTATGATGCGATTTGCTTGAAATTCGGTACCTAGACTTTTGCCTTTGTTAAAATTGAGAATACTTTTTTTGCGGGAAGTGGACCAGGGACCGACCTATACAAAAAAGCTTATTTGAGACGGTATTTGCTTGAAGTTCGGTATCTTCGTATACCTTTGCCTTTGCTAAAATTGAGAATACTCTTGTTCCGGGAAGTGGACCAGGGACCGAAATGTTCAAAAAAATGTTATCTATGATGCGAATTACTTGAAATACGGTACCTTGGTAGACATTTGCCTTTGTTAAAATTGAGAATACTCTTTTCCCGGGAAGTGGACCACAACCGAAATATTCAAAAAAATCTTTTTATGTTGCGATTTGCTTCAAATTGGTTACCTTGATAGACATTTGACTTTCTGCAAACCTAGATTACTTTCTTTTCAGAAAAGTGGACCAGGGACCAAAATATAACAAAAAACATCTTATTTATGATGCGATTTGCTTGAAATTCGGTACCTAGACTTTTGGTATCTTCGTATACCTTTGCCTTTGTTAAAATTTAGAATACCTTGGTAGACATTTGCCCTTGTCAAAATTTAGAATACTATTTTTCCGAGAAATGAAAAAGGGACCGACCTATTCAAAAAAATCTTATTTGAGATGGCAGACATTTGCCTTTCGTTTCAGAAAAGTGAACCAGGGACCGACCTATTCAAAATAAACTTATTGGTGATGCGATTTGCTTGAAATTCGGTACCTTGGGAGACATTTGCCTTTGTTAAAATTGAGAATACTCTTTTCCGGGAAGTGGACCAAGAACCGACCTATTCAAAACAATTTTATTTGAAATGCGATTTGGTTGAAATTCGGTACCTTAGTAGACATTTGCCTCTGTTAAAACTTACAATACTTTCTTTTCAGAAAAGTGGACCAGGGACCCAATTATCCAAAAAAAGCGTATTTGAGATGCGCTTAGCCTCACATTCGGTACCGTGGTAGACATTTGCCTCTGTTAAAACTTGCAATACATTCTTTTCAGAAATATAAAAAAAAACATCTTCTTTATGA
Source organism: Merzomyia westermanni (assembly GCA_949987695.1). Taxonomy (NCBI): domain Eukaryota; kingdom Metazoa; phylum Arthropoda; class Insecta; order Diptera; family Tephritidae; genus Merzomyia; species Merzomyia westermanni. The sequence continues at coordinate 99,829,868 of OX465292.1, read as the reverse complement.
TGCGATTTGCTTACAATTCGGTACCATGACATTTGCCTTTGTTAAAATTGAGAATACTCTTTTTCCGGGAAGTGGACCAGGGACCGAAATATAAAAAAACATCTTTTTTATGATGCGATTTGCTTGCAATTCAGTACCTAGACATTTGCTTTTGTTAAAATTTAGAATAATTTATTTTCAGAAAAGTACACAAGGACCGACCTAATCAAAAAAAGCTTACTTGGGATGCGATTTGTTTGTAATTCGGTACCTTGGTATACCTTTGCTTTGCTAAAATTGAGAAGACTCTTTTTCCAGGAAGTGGACCAGGACCGAAATGTTCACAAAAATGTTATCTATGATGCGAATTACTTGAAATACGGTACCTTGGTAGACATTTGCCTTTGTTAAAATTGAGAATACTCTTTTCCCGGGAAGTGGACCACAATCGAAATATTCAAAAAAATCTTTTTATGTTGCGATCTGCTTCAAATTGGTTACCTTGATAGACATTTGACTTTGTGCAAACCTAGATAACTTTCTTTTCAGAAAAGTGGACCAGGGACCGAAATATAACAAAAAACATCTTATTTATGATGCGATTTGCTTGAAATTCGGTACCTAGACTTTTGCCTTTGTTAAAATTGAGAATACTTTTTTTGCGGGAAGTGGACCAGGGACCGACCTATACAAAAAAGCTTATTTGAGATGGCAGACATTTGCCTTTCGTTTCAGAAAAGTGAACCAGGGACCGACCTAAATATCAAAATAATCTTATTGGTGATGCGATTTGCTTGAAATTCGGTACCTTGGGAGACATTTGCCTTTGTTAAAATTGAGAATACTCTTCTCCCGGGAAGTGGACCAGGGACCGAAATATAAAAAAAATATCTTTTTTAGATGCGATTTGCTTGCAATTCGGTACCTAGACTTTTGCCTTTGTTAAAATTGAGAATACTCTTCTCCCGGGAAGTGGACCAGGGACCGAAATATAAAAAAAATATCTTTTTTAGATGCGATTTGCTTGCAATTCGGTACCTAGACTTTTGCCTTTGTTAAAATTGAGAATACTTTTTTTGCGGGAAGTGGACCAGGGACCGACCTATACAAAAAAGCTTATTTGAGACGCTATTTGCTTGAAGTTCGGTATCTTCGTATACCTTTGCCTTTGTTAAAATTTAGAATACTCTTTTTCCGGGAAGTAGACCAGGGACCGAAGTCTAAAATAAATATCTTTTTTATAATGCGATTTGCCTGCAATTCAGTACCTAGAAATTTGATTTTGTTAAAATTTATAATAATTATTCTTCAGAAAAGTACACAAGGACCGACCTATTCAAAACAAGCTTACTTGAGATGCGATTTGTTTGAAACTGGGTACCTTGGTATACCTTTGCCTTTGCTAAAATTAGGAATACTCTTTTTCCGGGAAGTGGACCAGGGACCGAACTATTCAAAAAAATGTTATCTATGATGCGAATTACTTGAAATTCGGTACCTTGGTAGACATTTGCCTTTGTTAAAATTGAGAATACTCTTTTCCCGGGAAGTGGACCAGGACCCAAATATTCAAAAAAATCTTTTTTATGTTGCGATTTGCTTGAAATTCGGTACCTTGGTAGACATTTGCCTTTGTTAAAATTTAGAATACTCTTTTTCCGGGAAGTGGACCAGGGACCGAAATATAAAAAAAATATCTTTTTTATGATGCGATTTGCTTGCAATTCAGTACCTAGACATTTGCTTTTGTTAAAATTTAGAATAATTTTTTTTCAGAAAAGTACACAAGGACCGACCTTTTCAAAAAAAGCTTACTTGGGATGCGATTTGTTTGAAATTCGGTACCTTGGTATACCTTTGCCTTTGCTAAAATTGAGAAGACTCTTTTTCCAGGAAGTGGACCAGGGACCGAAATGTTCACAAAAATGTTATCTATGATGCGAATTACTTGAAATACGGTACCTTGGTAGACATTTGCCTTTGTTAAAATTGAGAATACTCTTTTCCCGGGAAGTGGACCAGGACCCAAATATTCAAAAAAATCTTTTTTATGTTGCGATTTGCTTGAAATTCGGTACCTTGGTATACCTTTCCCTTTGCTAAAATTGAGAAGACTCTTTTTCCGGGAAGTGGACCAGGGACCGAACTATTCAAAAAAATGTTATCTATGATGCGAATTACTTGAAATTCGGTACCTTGGTAGACATTTGCCTTTGTTAAAATTGAGAATACTCTTTTCCCGGGAAGTGGACCAGGACCCAAATATTCAAAAAAATCTTTTTTATGTTGCGATTTGCTTGAAATTCGGTACCTTGGTATACCTTTGCCTTTGCTAAAATTGAGAAGACTCTTTTTCCAGGAAGTGGACCAGGGACCGAAATGTTATCTATGATGCGAATTACTTGAAATACGGTACCTTGGTAGACATTTGCCATTGTTAAAATTAAGAATACTCTTTTCCCGGGAAGTGGACCACAACCGAAATATTCAAAAAATTCTTTTTATGTTGCGATTTGCTTCAAATTGGTTACCTTGATAGACATTTGACTTTGTGCAAACCTAGATTACTTTCTTTTCAGAAAAGTGGACCAGGGACCGAAATACAACAAAAAACCTCTTATTTATGATGCGATTTGCTTCAAATTCGGTACCTTGGTAGACATTTGAATTTGTTAAAATTTAGAATACTCTTTTTCCGGGAAGTGGACCAGGGACCGAAATATAAAAAAAATATCTTTTTTATGATGCGATTTGCTTGCAATTCAGTACCTAGACATTTGCTTTTGTTAAAATTTAGAATAATTTTTTTTCAGAAAAGTACACAAGGACCGACCTATTCAAAAAAAGCTTACTTGGGATGCGATTTGTTTGAAATTCGGTACCTTGGTATACCTTTGCCTTTGCTAAAATTGAGAAGACTCTTTTTCCAGGAAGTGGACCAGGGACCGAAATGTTCACAAAAATGTTATCTATGATGCGAATTACTTGAAATACGGTACCTTGGTAGACATTTGCCTTTGTTAAAATTGAGAATACTCTTTTCCCGGGAAGTGGACCACAACCGAAATATTCAAAAAAATCTTTTTATGTTGCGATTTGCTTCAAATTGGTTACCTTGATAGACATTTGACTTTGTGCAAACCTAGATTACTTTCTTTTCAGAAAAGTGGACCAGGGACCGAAATATAACAAAAAACATCTTATTTATGATGCGATTTGCTTGAAATTCGGTACCTAGACTTTTGCCTTTGTTAAAATTGAGAATACTTTTTTTGCGGGAAGTGGACCAGGGACCGACCTATACAAAAAAGCTTATTTGAGACGCTATTTGCTTGAAGTTCGGTATCTTCGTATACCTTTGCCTTTGTTAAAATTTAGAATACTCTTTTTCCGGGAAGTAGACCAGGGACCGAAATCTAAAAAAAATATCTTTTTTATAATGCGATTTGCCTGCAATTCAATACCTAGAAATTTGATTTTGTTAAAATTTAGAATAATTATTCTTCAGAAAAGTACACAAGGACCGACCTACTCAAAACAAGCTTACTTGAGATGCGATTTGTTTGAAACTGGGTACCTTGGTATACCTTTGCCTTTGCTAAAATTAGGAATACTCTTTTTCCGGGAAGTGGACCAGGGACCGAACTATTCAAAAAAATTTATCTATGATGCGAATTACTTGAAATTCGGTACCTTGGTAGACATTTGCCTTTGTTAAAATTGAGAATACTCGTTTCCCGGGAAGTGGACCAGGACAAAAATATTCAAAAAAATCTTTTTTATGTTGCGATTTGCTTGAAATTCGGTACCTTGGTAGACATTTGCCTTTGTTAAAATTTAGAATACTCTTTTTCCGGGAAGTGGACCAGGGACCGAAATGTTCAAAAAAATGTTATCTATGATGCGAATTACTTGAAATACGGTACCTTGGTAGACATTTGCCTTTGTTAAAATTGAGAATACTCTTTTCCCGGGAAGTGGACCACAACCGAAATATTCAAAAAAATCTTTTTATGTTGCGATTTGCTTCAAATTGGTTACCTTGATAGACATTTGACTTTGTGCAAACCTAGATTACTTTCTTTTCAGAAAAGTGGACCAGGGACCGAAATATAACAAAAAACATCTTATTTATGATGCGATTTGCTTGAAATTCGGTACCTAGACTTTTGCCTTTGTTAAAATTGAGAATACTTTTTTTGCGGGAAGTGGACCAGGGACCGACCTATACAAAAAAGCTTATTTGAGACGCTATTTGCTTGAAGTTCGGTATCTTCGTATACCTTTGCCTTTGTTAAAATTACAATACCTTGGTAGACATTTGCCCTTGTCAAAATTTAGAATACTATTTTTCCGAGAAATGAAAAAGGGACCGACCTATTCAAAAAAATCTTTTTTGAGATGGCAGACATTTGCCTTTCGTTTCAGAAAAGTGAGCCAGGGACCGAGCTATTCAAAATAATCTTATTGGTGATGCGATTTGCTTGAAATTCGGTACCTTGGGAGACATTTGCCTTTGTTAAAATTGAGAATACTCTTCTCCCGGGAAGTGGACCAGGACCGAAATATTCAAAAAAATCTTTTTTATGTTGCGATTTGCTTCAAATTCGGTACCTTGATAGACATTTGGCTTTGTTAAAATTAAAAATACTCTTTTCCGGGAAGTGGACCAAGAACCGACCTATTCAAAACAATTTTATTTGAAATGCGATTTGGTTGAAATTCGGTACCTTGGTAGACATTTGCCTTTGTTAAAATTTAGAATACTCTTTTTCCGGGAAATGGACCAGGGACCGAAATATAAAAAAAAATATCTTTTTTAGATGCGATTTGCTTGCAATTCGGTACCTAGACTTTTGTCTTTGTTAAAATTGAGAATACTTTTTTTGCGGGAAGTGGACCAGGGACCGACCTATACAAAAAAGCTTATTTGAGACGCTATTTGCTTGAAGTTCGGTATCTTCGTATACCTTTGCCTTTGTTAAAATTTAGAATACTCTTTTTCCGGGAAGTAGACCAGGGACCGAAATATAAAAAAAAATATCTTTTTTATAATGCGATTTGCCTGCAATTCAGTACCTAGAAATTTGATTTTGTTAAAATTTAGAATAATTATTCTTCAGAAAAGTACACAAGGACCGACCTACTCAAAACAAGCTTACTTGAGATGCGATTTGTTTGAAACTGGGTACCTTGGTATACCTTTGCCTTTGCTAAAATTAGGAATACTCTTTTTCCGGGAAGTGGACCAGGGACCGAACTATTCAAAAAAATTTTATCTATGATGCGAATTACTTGAAATTCGGTACCCTGGTAGACATTTGCCTTTGTTAAAATTGAGAATACTCTTTTCCCGGGAAGTGGACCAGGACCCAAATATTCAAAAAAATCTTTTTTATGTTGCGATGTGCTTGAAATTCGGTACCTTGGGAGACATTTGCCTTTGTTAAAATTGAGAATACTCTTCTCCCGGGAAGTGGACCAGGACCGAAATATTCAAAAAAATCTTTTTTATGTTGCGATTTGCTTCAAATTCGGTACCTTGATAGACATTTGGCTTTGTTAAAATTAAAAATACTCTTTTCCGGGAAGTGGACCAAGAGCCGACCTATTCAAAACAATTTTATTTGAAATGCGATTTGGTTGAAATTCGGTACCTTGGTAGACATTTGCCTTTGTTAAAATTTAGAATACTCTTTTTCCGGGAAATGGACCAGGGACCGAAATATAAAAAAAAATATCTTTTTTATAATGCGATTTGCCTGCAATTCAGTACCTAGAAATTTGATTTTGTTAAAATTTAGAATAATTATTCTTCAGAAAAGTACACAAGGACCGACCTACTCAAAACAAGCTTACTTGAGATGCGATTTGTTTGAAACTGGGTACCTTGGTATACCTTTGCCTTTGCTAAAATTAGGAATACTCTTTTTCCGGGAAGTGGACCAGGGACCGAACTATTCAAAAAAATTTTATCTATGATGCGAATTACTTGAAATTCGGTACCCTGGTAGACATTTGCCTTTGTTAAAATTGAGAATACTCTTTTCCCGGGAAGTGGACCAGGACCCAAATATTCAAAAAAATCTTTTTTATGTTGCGATGTGCTTGAAATTCGGTACCTTGGGAGACATTTGCCTTTGTTAAAATTGAGAATACTCTTCTCCCGGGAAGTGGACCAGGACCGAAATATTCAAAAAAATCTTTTTTATGTTGCGATGTGCTTGAAATTCGGTACCTTGGTAGACATTTGCCTTTGTTAAAATTTAGAATACTCTTTTTCCGGGAAGTGGACCAGGGACCGAAATATAAAAAAAAATATCTTTTTTATGATGCGATTTGCTTGCAATTCAGTACCTAGACATTTGCTTTTGTTAAAATTTAGAATAATTTTTTTTCAGAAAACTACACAAGGACCGACCTATTCAAAAAAAGCTTACTTGGGATGCGATTTGTTTAAAATTCGGTACCTTGGTATACCTTTGCCTTTGCTAAAATTAAGAAGACTCTTTTTCCAGGAAGTGGACCAGGGACCGAAATGTTCACAAAAATGTTATCTATGATGCGAATTACTTGAAATACGGTACCTTGGTAGACATTTGCCTTTGTTAAAATTGAGAATACTCTTTTCCCGGGAAGTGG